>QVRM01003802.1:0-32519 GCA_003439945.1 Dermanyssus gallinae | reverse complement strand
CACCTCGCCGATACAACCGTTAAGTTTACATTAAGGCGAGTTTTGGCGCCATCTTGAGGGCGCCACGGGAACGCGCGCCTCAATCCCGCCGATCATGGATGGACACAACGCTTGAAAAAGCACGCAATCTACGTGCGTCTCTTGGCCGCTTTGTGCCATATTCGAGTGTATTGCGATAGCGCATGAGATACCGCAAGCCCTGAGCGATTATCACGTATCAGGCGCAATATGCTGCCATTAATGCTTTTTATTTTCAAGATATCATCAGCACAAACCTACTTGTTGTCCCCTCTATATATATATATATATATATATATATACGGAGCATCGTCAAAATGCGGAGAATAGGCCACCAACATCGATGATGACTTCATTTCGATTTCAAACGTACCATATACACTTCTACACACGCACATATCCAAATAGCAATATATAAAATTAAAAAAAAAAAATATATATATATATATATACAATATCGGTAAACGAATCGATATCCAATCGTCGACTGTGAACATGAAACGACAATGATGAACTGCCGGTGGTAATGACTATGGTAACGACTGATATGCGTGTCTTGTGTCGAACACAACAGAAAGCCGCTGCAACAGAACACCGAACATGCATGCCTCTATCTAGACAAATACCTTCTTTGGGGGCATGATTGCCTAGTAGACTCTGGACGACGCAGCCGAACGCTGTACAGCCGCCACTAATCCCTGTCTGAACAGGTGACAGTTGATGAGTTGGCGCCGCCGACGCCGACAACAACAACAACAACAACTTCGCCGGGATTACGTCTCTCGGCGGCGGCCAGCCAGCGTTGTTTTTAGCCAATCCGTCACATTGGCCAGCGGTCTCAACGAAAGAGCTCTGACCGTTGGTTGACAAGACTTGGCGGCGGCCGATACAGCACCGGCATACAGAACCCCACCAGAACGGCCCGTCACAACGATGTCTCTTGTGAGTGAACTCTCCACACGACGGCGAGACTCGAATTGCTGTTGCCGCTACGGCGGCTGTCTTGTTATTACCGGCAAACTTCGAGCAGACGACGACGCCGCCAACGCCGCCGCTCAGCCCACGAACGAACAGCCCACCGGCCACCGACCTACCAAACAGCAACAACAATAACAACAACAAGAGAGAGTGAGGGCAAACACAGCGTAAACGGGAGAGGAGGAGACGTGGGAGAGGAGGAAACGTGGGAGAGGAGGACGTGGCGGCGGACGCAGCAATTCTCAACGTAGCAAAGTAAAGCTTTCCAGCTGACCTTCAGCCAAGATTTAACGTCCACGGAACTATTCTTCACATTGCTTCATAGACGGACCTGCCCCATAAATACAAATGTGGGGCAACGGTGGGGCTCGAACCCGCGCTGCACCTATATGTCTCCTCCGGTTGCGAGGCGCAGATTTAAGCCACCGCCACCGGGCTTGACTCTCACGTAGTAGATCGAATCCGTCGAGCCCGGTGGGTGGTGAAAAATGAACCTAATGAGGACAGCCGTACCCAATTTTGACCTAACTATCTGCTTCGAGCAGACGACACTGAGCCCACGGTAACACCGAGTTACAGCGAGGCGCGCGCGCCAAAGAGAGAGAGAGAACGAGAGAGAGCGGGTGGGGTTACAGCAACAAGAGAGGGTCACAACACTAAACACTAAACGCAAAAGCGTTGCCGAGTTAAAAGCCAGGGGGCGGCGATTTATCCGTACAGAGTGAACTTAGCCGTAGCAAATAGCAGCAGTCGACATTATAGCAAGCAAATTGGCGGCGACCGTCGCCGAATAGCTGAGTTCCGCAAGGCTTGCCCTCGCCGCAGTCCACGTCTGGCGGGAAACTCAAATTTGAAAAAGCCTATATATATATACCGACGCGACTGTGCGGCACTTGTGGAATATGCACACTTGTACAACAATTAATGTGCAATGTTTATTTTGTGGTACATTGGGGCACACAGCAGCTGAGTCGTTGTGGCGTGTGGAGAAATTGTTGTTCGCTTTTGATCTAAATTAACACCACCCCTACCCGGCCAAGTCCAGCGTGCCAGCGAGCACGTCGGGTCATATGATCTTTGTTGTTGTTCATGTGGCGCTCATTCATGCAACAGGTTGGCTAAAAGAATCAATTGTTAGCCAACCAATTACTGGTGCGTAAGCATTGCTACGATGAGATGGTTTGCGCAAACTTATTCGGCTTGGTCGGAATTACTGGCAAGATAGCAGAAAACGTCGGAATGCTACCAAAGAAAAAATTTGCATCTGAGCGACTTTTTGAAAGTGAGTCTTATTAACCGCGTCGGTGCTGTCATCACACTCATACGGCGTGTGCATAGTTTCCTATAGTATTAATGAGCTAGCACAGGCAAGGTGCGAAGAGCGCTAAAAGGTGAGGTTTGGTCCTGCTCACAGTGTGGAAGAAACACGACGCAATTCGAGTCGTGAGGGCGTGTGGGTGAAAGCGGGGAAAGAGTACCGGTGTTGCTGGATTGTTGGTACCCAATTAGTTGTACTGCTGAGAGTTGCTAGCGACACATGTGTGCATCATGCAGTCCCAAAAATGTTTCATTAAAACGAAGATGCAACCGAAGGCGTTATCACAATCTGTGCTGCGACATTGGCGACCGCCGCAGGGGATTGGAAGAACGTTTAGAGTACAGGGCATAGCTGTTTATATAATACAACATGTGTGTCTTGACTCAGATTGCCGCATTCTGTGATCAAAACTGCGACCTAATTCACCTCCTAATATGTCACCACTGTATATATATATATATATTGGTTTATTTATTTTATTTTTTTCAACATTTAAAAAAATGTTGAACCACAGAAAAACCCAGCAGCAACAAGACCGACAAAAATGCCGCCACAATATATATATATATATATATATGAACCATCCTTGTTGAATAAATTTAACTATATATATATATATATATTTTTTTTTTTTTTGTATATATTTATATATTATATATATATATATATATATATATATATATTACGCAGTGTCTCACTGGCCACGGTGATTTTCAAAGTTATCTATTTCGTATAGGCAAAGCTCCCTCGGTAACCTGCGTGCACTGTGTAGACGGTATTGACGATAACCCCGAGCACACTCTCTTAAAATGCAAGGGACTAGAGCAGGCAAGGACAACCGCCATAGCACTGCTACGATTGAGATGGGCCAAAGAAGCAGGAAAACAAGGAGTCGGGATACCAGACCCGCCGAAAAGTAACAAGAGAATGTTTGTGGAGTACATATGCAGCACAGCATCGGCATGGAGGCTGGGCGAGGAAATGGCAACTGCGGTGATGAAAAAGAAAGCGGAGCATGCCTTCTTTTATATCACAGATTTGCCCACGCATTTAGTGACTGACTTCCCGCGTCTTCGCTACTGGAATGGCGGCATCCTCTATTTGGCGCCATGTCTCGAGTTTGCTTCGGCATTGCCGCCAACCGACGCTGTATATGCCCGCGCTGCTCAACGGACGCTGCTATTCTACATTCTCCCGCCCCCCCCTTCATCGGCTTGTTTTGAATTCAGACCCATCTTCTCCTACGAACTCCCGTAGCCGGCTCGGTGCGTCGAGCCCGGTGGCGTAGGGGTGCATTCGTCTGCGCCTCGCGACCGGAGGAGACACATAGGTGCGCGGGTTTCACCCCACCGTTTCACATTTGTATTTATGGGGGTCCGTCTATGAAGCAATGCGAAAAGCACCGGCACCCAGGCACCGGGCATGAACTTGTTTTGCACTGCCGCTCTCCTTCTGTCTGTTCATAGATTGTCTATGTAGTAATTCGGCGGGCGATTTGCCTGTGCGGTTGCGTCGTATGCGCCGATCATCTCGGTCAGACGTCTCCGCCGGTCGCCGTTCATTTAAGCGGCCGACCAGATAAAGCCGCCCAGTGTCCTATTGAATCTTTCCACCAAACCATTTGCCTGAGGGTGGTACACGGGTGTACGGATGTGACGAGTCCCGAATTCGGTCATGAATCTTCGAACTCATAGCTCAGAAACTGGGGTCCGTTACTATGCTAACCGGAATAGCTTCACGGTAGATGAGCCGGTGTAGCATGCCAATAATCCGACGAGCTGTTGTTTCTGCCCTGAACTCCACCACCTCAGCCCACTTTGAATAGTAATCCATGACAATCACCGCGTATCGCGTTTCAAGTCCCAAAAGCTGTCCGGGCCTCGGATATCGGAGGGCCGCTAGCGTCGTCCACGGCTGGGATCTCCGCGGCGTCGTCCTCACGGGTGCTGGGGTAGCTACCTACCGCTGTCTTGTCATGTAATGCGCACAGCCGGCACTCTCGAACCGCTTTCTCTACCATTCTGTCCATACTTGGCCACCAGAACGTGTTTCACAGTCGGTGTTTCGTCTTCATCATCCCCTGATGCGCATCCTCGTGGGCCCTCTGGAACGCTCTCTTTCAAAGTTGCTGCGGCAGAACTACTTTATTTCCTCTCATTAGTACGCCCTGCGTTTCGGATAGTTCATGAACAACGAAGGCCCAGCGCCCGGCTTACGCCAGTCGAGGCCGTTTCAACCTAAGTCATCTTCTCACGCTTTGAATGTCCGGGTCAGCTAAAGAACAACTTACAACCTCCTCCCACTGTATTG
This sequence comes from Dermanyssus gallinae, assembly GCA_003439945.1. Lineage (NCBI taxonomy): Eukaryota > Metazoa > Arthropoda > Arachnida > Mesostigmata > Dermanyssidae > Dermanyssus > Dermanyssus gallinae. Next base: position 27,895 of record QVRM01003802.1, on the reverse strand, counting down.
TCCTTAACTTATAACCTTCTTCTAGCGTTGCTACTATCATTTTCTGACCATCACACGCTTCAAAAAATTCTTCTGTCGGCAGTCGAAAGACATGTCGGGTACATTATTTGTTATTCCACTTCTAAATTTGAGCTCAAATGAGTACTTTCTCAGCCTTTCTACCCACCGACCTATCCTCATTGGCGCTCGTCCCTCCTCTTTGTCGCGAAGTAGTGCTGTCAGCGCCTGAGGGACTGTCAGTAACGTAAACCTTCTTTCCCACCGGAACGACTTTTTATGACTTCCCTTAATCTGGTTATTCGATTTTCGCTACGTAAGCTAGTGAAGTGTCTTGTTGTGCAGAATTTTTCTCCGAGCACGCCAGTAAAATCGATTCCTTCCTGCGTTGACTGGTTCTCCTGCAAATGCAGGAGGTTCGCACAAGCATGTAGAAGAAAAGAGGCAGAAAAACTACTTCTATAAAAGATTTTCCTGCCGAGTTCTACCAAACCTCGAAATAAATACATACCGATATGAATGACACTGTATATATATATATATATATATATATATATATATATATATATTGATAATCGCGCTATCTACTAGGTTTGACCACACGTCCGGATGAAGGATGATAGTACCTGGGGGGCAGCTAGCGTCTAATTTTGTTGGATAACGTCTTTAAAAACGCAAAATCGTGTGTTTGTATGAGCCAACGCTATTTAAATTTGCCCGCGACCGACCCGGCGCTTTCGTCGCCCCGCTGCCATCTGTATATAGGGTAAACGACGAACTTTTCAAAAACGGAATATCAGACAATGTCGTTGTTAACGCGATGCGAATCCATGTTTGATGATGCGAGAAGTCTTTCGCTTCTTCACCGGGATGAAGACTACTCGTCCTATAATCTCTTCCAAGTGCTTCTTGCTACCGCAAGTGGCATAACCATGTTGGAAGGATTGAATGACAGCCTACCCGGCCTTCTAGCGCTTGGGTACACGGTGCTCCTGTTTCAGATTTTGTACAACGGCTTAGCCTACTGGCACTGAGTACTACGTCGTTATTTTAGCCCGACCATTTCCTCCAGTGCAATTTTCTCTACCGCAAGTATCACAGAGAGACGCGTTATGAGAACACCTGCCGGAAGAAGACTGCCCACTTAAACAATCATCCATTAACTACTACGTTTTTTAGTTTTGTCGCTTCTGCTATTGTTACCGCTTCAATCAAGCCTTCGAAATGATCACAGCATATGGTTCTCGATCCAAAAAGTTCGCTGAAACGAGTTATTGCGCATAAACAACCCACACAAGCTGCAATTGTATAATCAGGGACTGACAGGCACAAACGCCTGCATTTGAGGACACCACCTGCACGTAGGCGTTGTTGGTCAACATTGTTTTTTAAACCAAATTTTGAAATAATAAAGTGATTATGATTGGTTGCGGGCAAGAAGTGAACGCAATTGTAATTTCCACAGTTAATAAATATGCATTACAACATGATATTACAACATGATATTATGTCTTCCCGTGAAAGAAGAAGTAAGATTGATAGTAAAATCAAAATCACATGTCGACCAGGTTTCATTGTGCCGAATTAAGCTAGACTCCGCACGGCGTTACCCCACATCGCGCGATAGTCTCGGGTGCATTGCATAGCTCTGATATACGCAGGTATTGCATAGCTCTGACATCTCCTGTAGACTGTGCTTTGAGTGCGTTGCCATCCAATGTCTTGAATCTCAGTGAGCGAAAATCATTCTTTCACCTACTTTTGTCTGGACCTAAACTGGACGCATAGCTGGCGTGTTCCGCAGGCACGTGCCCGAGGGCTAATGGTTGGTTGCATCCAAGACCGTACGAGACCAGCATGAGCTGAGCTGAGGATAGGGCATTTGTCATCAGTATAAAGGAGGTTCTCAGTAAAAACGCTCTATTACTATATCCAAGCATATCACGAATCGCATTGAGCTGACTTAGGAGACGCGACTGCCAACGGTGAGAGTAGAAGTCGCCCTTTAAACTAGGTTATGCATTTATTGCAATTGTAAGTTCACGTGAATCCGTGGGCGTGCGTGCTCGTGCGGCGAACGTGAACTCTGGTGTATATCGCGCTGCTGTGCGGCGGGCATGCACCGTGCCGACCTGCGGCCGACGCGCTTTTCGACGTGCGACGAACGTGCAGTAGAGCTTGGCAGAGTGATTACTATCACACTTTAACTAGAACGGGCTGGGAGCAACCGACTTCCACGCGGTTTTCGTCGCTTTTAGGTCATCTCGGAGGCTGGAGAGAACGCCTCGCCAGAGCCAGAAGGTTAAGATCGGCGCCAGCTGACTTCGACCTCGAAGATCAAGAGGGATCCCGAGTGAACGCGCAGTTCCGGGTGGCAGAACGGAGAGCGTTATTTTGGGGGTGGAGGACATGACTACAGACCAAGCGGTTTCCGCGTAAAATCGAAAACGTCCGGCGGAGACGTCTCCTGGTAAAGTCAACGAAGCCAAACGCGGGGCGGACACGGACAAAGGATCTCTCCTCGGCATACAACCTATCCTCCGAAGTCCTGGAAGGCCGCATCAGGATTACTATAGAACACTAAAGGGCCAAGAATACAAAGGTACAGCTAAAGGAGGTGGCCGAGAAGGTCGACTTGGATCTAAGTAAGCTCAGAGCGGCTGCAAACGTCAAGAATTGTCAAGATAAACTGTTTTTCTCCAGTTCTGAAGCATACATTCTAGTGACGGTGGCTTAGGCGGCTAACACACCGTTCGAAACGGGGCGTTGTCATGGCAATCACGGTTAGCAAAACATCGCTAGTTCGAGCCCTGGCCGTGTTGGTTGAATTTGTTGCACGTGGTTGTCATTGCCTTGCTGCTACATACCTCTGCTGGAGAAAGCCTATATAATTCCAGAACGAGAACGCGATGACGATAGATGCATTTAGACGATATCGTGCCACAGGCAACTTAGCCCATTACGAGCGTCTAAAATGTAGTTGTCAGAGCGTAAAAGAAAAAAAAACGTTAATCCCGTTAACTCCCCTAAGCGCTGTACAGGCCCTACAACAGGAGAGAAACGGGATAAGCTCAGTTCTCTGACCTTGGCGCTATCTGCGTTCGGTGCGCATCGGCAGTACTAAGATCGGGACAGCGAGTACCACTAAGACTTTACGATATTTGTAGACCTATTAGGACCCCCGGGGGTTCTCCGGCGCGTCCCTTCATTCCCTGAAGGCATTACCGCCTCCAGAGCGGCAAGAAACCTCCTGGTCGCCTTCAGAGACGACACTGACCTTGGCGTCGTCACGGAATTGTCCGCACAGTTTCCGCCGCTCCCAAAGCTACTTCAACAGCTTCTGGATACGGCGGTAGTGCTCCACGCTAAAGAGGCTTGCGGGTCTCTTATAAAATCTGTTAGTCCGGAGGAAGGCGAGCGCCATCTTCTGGTGGACATTCTCCGGCCCGGGGAGATCTGGATGATCAGACCGTGGACCTTTACAAGATGGTGGTCAACAGCCTTTTACAGCTGTCGGGGTTTCGCAAAAACATCCACGACGGCTTATGGCGGCTCTCGTCGAGCAGAGCGGAGCCGTTGGCTCTATTGAGCTCTGCATCAAAAGAAAAGGGCCACCTCCCCGAGTGGTCCAAGATCGTCTCCAAACGCCCTGACCACTTAGACCCCGGTCAGAGTTCGTGTGGGGGAAAACCGAACATTGACAGATACCCTTAAAAGTCTGTTAGCACAACTGACTAACGAGAGCAACCTGGGGGCCAACATACGGGGAGTGGCAAAAAACAGCCAGGGTCTGGTGATTTAGCTTGCTGAGACCATCCCTAGTGCAAAGGCCAAGATGGCCCAGACCATTAAGGAGTCGACTGCAGGACGTCGGTTGTCTTACACGAGGTGGCACTACGGGGAATCAACCTCGTTCTCAGTGAAAGCAAAACGGAACGCTTCGTCAGCAGTTTGCAGTTCCTGAGTACATTTTTCTTAAAGTTAACAAACCCCACCAGAGCCGAATTTCTAATCACTGGTATGCGCTGTTAAATGCAACTTCTTTGGTTGCTTGCCAATTGAGACCCAGCGGGCATTACTGTAGGGGGCGCCTTCCAAATTGCTTTAGGTGTCTGTGCCATCGGTGTGATGCATGTGCCATCGGTGTGGTTCTACGACAACATACAGTATGAGACCTCGACGCCCCGATGCTTCGTCTGCGACGTGCCAGGCCATCGCGCCGACAGCATAGCGTGTTCGCCTACAGAACGCAGGTGCAGGACACCCGCAAGCAAGCAAAGGGAACAGTTGAGCAGTAACCGGAAGTAACTGATTCTGATGCAATGCCGCGGTGGATTCTAACCCAAACGCACGCCGACATAGATTCCCCGCAAAAAAGTTACGGTAGCTGCCGACGACGGAAAATCATATTGGTAGGTAGTTGACCGCCCTTAAACGCAATGACTAAGATCCTTCAGACAAATATAAACAGATGCAGGGCAGCCCATGGCCTGCTTGATAATTACGCTAAAGAACGTGAGAGATCCCTTTGCCTCATCCGTATGCGATCGTTTGAACCTGACGAGCTTCCTCGATTCCCTAGTTCCACCAGGGTTTTGCAAACAGCGGAAGGCAATGCCTCACAGGGGTCCTCCCGCCGCCGACAGGTGAGTGCAAGCACGTTTCCAATGTGGTTCTTATTAACGTGGATGTTTCTTTATAGCGCAAGACGGTTGTGCAAAGTAGAGGCTAAGATCTTCGTGTCTTATCCCCTCATCTGCCAGGCGTGCCCGCCGGAGGGCCCGTGCTTGGTACCACTGACTACTGAGAAGATTAAGTATCGGTGGTCACTTGAGGTCATGTTATCCACTTGCATCCTCCGTGATGGTACGAGGGTTATGGCAGCATCCTTAGCAAGCGTACTATCCAGGTGTGAAGTTAATGAGCGCCTCACAAAAGTCGGGTCTTTCCCCTCGTTGAGCACAGAAAGGCTACGCTTTGCGTCTTTCTGCAAAAGCAACGAGTCATAGCAGATGCAACAATAACTAGTGATATGCCAATTTAATGATCTAATCTGGATTATCTAACCAATGATTAGGTATTGAAGTATTTGTCCTGACAGAAACATTTTCCGTCTAACGCTTTGATGTCTTCGTGTATTATGGTTTCCATTGTCACACGCGGTCGCCCCACAGATGGCGTACCTGTTCTTAGTGGTCCACGCCTTAGGAACATAACCCTATATGCAGAGAATAAAGTTGTAGTCCTTTCGTCACTCAAACTCTTGTTGATTATCATGTACAGAAGTGTAAACTCGGAAAGCGGTGACAATACTGACTAATTAGTAAAGAAGATTATCATCGCTATGAACTTTATTGGCATTGGACAAACGACACTGTTAACTAGTCATCTCAATTGCCGACTAAAGCAAGACCCCTCGATTGAACAGCCCGTGACATACGAAAGGCATGCTTTTCGTGTTTTACGGCGATTAAAAACATCATCGTAGTTTGCAGGCTATCTGTCAATTCGATTTATATTATAAAACGACGCACCAGCGTGAAAAAGCGCCTAGATAACAACATAAATGTTTCGCTGCTTGTTCGGATGAACCCTGGTAGGCTACAACACGGCTGGTTTGGGAAGGCCATAGCTGAGATCACCAGCGCCCTTCTAAATCCAGCTCCACAGATAAATAACGACCACGTACGCGGTGCTTCCTGTGGTAGTATGGTTTAGATTTATATGAGCTAAGGCAAGCTACTAAGAGCCCTCCAGAAATAATCAATTAATCCACCTGCAGCAGCTATGTACTAAATCACATGAAAGCATGATCGAACGTTTCGAGACTCAAAAAGCGATCATTTGCCGACTAACAGGAAAGACACATTACACTAAAAAGCGCAACGCGAACCTCATTTCATCACGCAATAGAGCTGTCCAATTCCATCTGAAAACAAATTCTGGGGCACTTTCAAGCAGCTTTCGTCCACGCAGATACGTGCCTGTCGAGACTCCTACTTCATACGAACTCAAAGTTCCTGTTTTTTGTCTTTTTTTAATGAACCGTTTAGTCTAGACGAAGTCAATATTGCCCTTAATCGTATACAAAACCACAAATGTTTTCCTTACAGCACTGGCGTTTCTTCTTGATGAGCACTGTGGCTTTGCATCCCGTGATATTGTCTTGAAGAAGCTAGAGCACGCTGGAGTTGGACCATAATTGCTTACTCTGCTCAGCGCACTTCCGGGAACTAACCACATTATTCTCGATGATGGTGACACGTTTTATTATACGACTGGCCATCTGCAAGGCCATAATATCAGCCCATTGTTATAATTAACGTTGCTCAGCAATCTGCCACGCATCATGAAAGAGTGGCATCTAACAGCTATGGTCCTGCTCTATGCGGATGACCTGGTAATAACCAGCAGTAGTCCGTACTGACATGCAGACAGCGCCTTGCACACTTGATGAGTATTTCTCTAAAATTTGAACTCATAATAAATGTGTCAAAACAAAACTGTCAAGTTTCGCCGTGACAAACAACAAGTTCGCGCAGATAAACTCCGATCGTCATAGTCAAGTATGTGAGAGTACCTGGATAAATTGGTGCGCCCTGCTCAACTAATTTAAGCGAGTCATCGCCACATCATTGAGGCCAGGTCGACATCGTTTTCTGCTAGCCTCATTTACTTACTCGACATTTTTCGTCATCTTACCACTGTGGGGCCGGCCGGCCCTGCATACAAATAGAAGCAGATAGAAGATTGCCATGACATGAAGAGTGTTGGCTATAACAAGGGGATACGGGACGGTGTCCACGGATACTATTCATGTAGCTGACGCATGCTATATTGGCCCAAGCGAATCGAGAGAGCATTTTTCTGCAGTGAGGCTAGGCGTTCAAGAAAGGCGACGCATAAGGGGGAAACTCTATAAAGATGGTAGACTAAGGTGGTTACAGCGGAACGAAAAGCACCGGAATCGAGAATGAGATCAGTAATCGCTGTTTATACGGGTTGGTACCCACGGACCTTAGAAAAAGGCACCGAGCACACAGATATCATGCATTATCTCACCTGGTCGTTCCCCGGTTACAGTAGCTCTCAGGCCTATGTAGAAAATGTCGAAAAGGTTTAGGCGGACAGGTGTGTTTTATGTAGAATCGGCGACCCTGACGACGTAGACCACACTCTTTTCAGGTGCGGGGCTCTTCCGGTTCCATAAACAACACCGTAATAATTCGGTTATTATTATTATTGATTTAGGAATTTAATATATACATGTGAATGTTTAAATTCACGGCGCCGATGGTTCACTCCTCCTCTATCACTCGTGTCCGAGTGGGAGTCTTGCCCGACCCCTGACGCGAAGACGCGGGTCCATCCAGTCTTTCATAGTTCCGAGCACCGAAATCGCATTACCTCTCTGAATCTCTAGGGAAAGCCGTTGGCAGAAGAAAGTGCCCGCCCTTTTGTCCATCGTAGCCTGCTGTAAAGCGTCGCCAACCTGGGAAATTAGCGTTGTTGTGAGGGGCCCAGGGCCACCCAGCGTCTCGAATGCGAAGGACGAAAAGTGGTATACCCGGCCTAAGTTCGCATACTTTTTTATCTTTGATGTCTCGGCGCGGGAAGCGGCAGTTCCTGGGCGAGAAGCGTCGGGACCGACAAGGGAGGAAGCCATCGTCGCATCCCACACCCTTGTAGAAAGGTATCAAGGTCAAGCCGTCGGGCCGCTTGCCATCGTCTCTAGAACGACCAGGCCGTTCCAGGACGCAAGGGATTCCGGCCTTTCGCAACGACCTTGCAAGAATGTCATTCAGAGCGGTGTGACGTGAGCGCCGGCCCGCCGAATCAGCGCAAGACAGGCCGTGTCTGGCCAGGCGTCCGACAGGCTCGCCACAAGTGCATCTGTGTGGCTCTACCAAATCTGCTCCCAGTCTCAGGCCAACGCAGATCCGGGTGAATTGGTCGTCAGGGCGGGTACCAATGAGTCAGCGGGAAGTGCGTGTAGCCAGTCGCTCGCTCCTGGGCGAGCGACGGCAAGGAGGCGCATCCTTCAAGCAACTCAGTAAGCAAAGATTCGTGTACCTTCTCGGCCCAGGCCCTCTGTCAGGCACGTCTATTCATATCAGGCGGTAAAGCTTGGAGTCCAGCCGCTATAGCGTCGCGAGTTGCCTTAAACAATGCCCAAGCCCCCGGCGGGAGCAGGCGTTGGGCATGACCCGACGTAGCGTGCATCGAGGTGGCCACGGCAGGGCCTGCCAAGGAGCGGGCCGGGGAGGACCAAGACCGCCTATGGAGGTGGGGAGAGCCGCTCGGCGCACCTCTCGTGGTCGTAAGTTCAGACCCAAAACCGTCTCAAGGGCCTCCACCACCTGGTCGTCGAATGGTTGGAGAAGCTGGTTGAATGTACCCGAACAGTCTATGGATCATATGATATGTACGATGCGACACGCGGATAACGACGAGAGGAGTAGGTAAAGCCCTTGGTGGGCTCTGACTTGAGGCAGACGTTCTTGCATCGCTCACAATCTGTCCATCATGGGGTCGAGTAGACTCGACAGTGCAGATGGTAGGAGTGGTGTGCCATGGAGCGTAACTTCGTGTTCAGACACGACTCTACACCTTGGTAGTAACGCAAGTAAGATACTCAATGTGGGGTCGTCCGGGTCTGTCCGGCGCGAACACCTCGCATTTGGCCGTGTTTAACACCAGGCCACTGACTGCCTCAAAGGCAAGAATTCTGCGCACTTCCTCGAGTAAGCCCTCCATCGGTCCACCGAGTGTGCCATCGTCAAGGTACCAGGTGTTGAAAGGCACTTGTATTAAGTTGACCAGCTCACGCATACCCAGGCTGAATAGAGCCAGCCCCAAGGGTCACCCTGCTGTATACCCGATGCCGAGGACAACGTGTGGGCCCCAAACAACAGGACGGATGGCTCGCTGTTGATTGCACAAGCCAGAACGAGTTCAGAGAGAGCGCTCAGCGACGCAGTCACAATTTCATGCACGGTGTTAAGGCTTTCTTTTATTTTGTATGCAGATATTGCGCCTCAGCTGGCGCATGTAGCAAAACTGATGTATATTTCCACAGTATATAAACATTCATGCCAATTGGAGTACATATGCATTGATTTACACACTCTTTGTCAGGGGGGCTTTATTTAGGATTCTCGAAACTTGATAACAAACGCGCCATCCGGCGATTTAGATGTTTGGCTGTACATGATTGTACTTGGTGGGCTGTGCGCCACGCGAACATTCTATTTACGATTTCTTTTCTTGCTTTAGCCTGAATGTTTAAACCAGAGCGAGTTATCGTCGTCATGACTTCAAATAACTTGTTGAATCTATCAAGCTGCTTACATATGCTTGTAAACGTACATCTGTCAATATTATCTAATATAACGGCGATGTCCATGCACTCAACATTATTTCTGCTTATGTTGCAGCGGTAGGCAACATGCCTTATGAACTTTTTATGAACTGTGGCCAGAGTCTTCTCATCACATGCGAATCCTTAATGCCATACGGGGGAAGCGTATAATAAGACCGGGAGAACATATTGCTTGTACTGTCTGACATACAGGGAAGCGTCTTTAATAACAAACGAGCGCAATATCCAGTTTAGTCTTCTTGTGGCAGCCGTTACCACTTCAAGTATATGAGGTGTATAAGTTCAATGTATCAGATGTCAGTATTCCCAAGTCTTTAGTCGTCTTTTTAGTGGCAGTTTTTTAGAGCCTAGGGTGTATTTGTGTGCAGGATTGATCCAAAGTGTAGCACAGCACAATTATTAACAGATAGTTTAAGGTTGAGGCCATTACACCATTCCCAAAATTTGTCTAGCGTCTCTTGAAAAGTTACTATTTTGCTTCGATCATCTACGCATGACCACGTTTGTGATAAATTTCGGTATCTGTAAAAGGCGCTGACGAAAAGGCGATAACTCTTAGAACGCAGTACTGCAGAATAAACTCGCGGGCTTGTGGAAGTCTACGTGCTCCATAGCAGATTTTACTCGTGCTTCACAGTGTTGGTTCCTTTACCGGGGACCCTTTGAGGATGCCGGCTTACATTTTCTTTGCAGATATATCTCTCTTACACATGCGATATAAGAAATGATTGCCAACATTGGCTTCAAAGTGTACAACAGACAAGAATGGCGTAGTATTATTGCATAGTATAGGTGTTATTGTTTTTGCTTCTGCTGCTGCCGCCGCCGCTGCGCGAAACAGTGTGCCATTCTGTACGACGTATGAATGACGGGCGAATCGAATTTCCTAACCTAATCAGGCCAACACGGACCCAAGTTGAGTGGACGCTCATGCCTTACGTCACGCCTCAAGCGTTGAACCTGTCAGCCAGCGATCGAGCAAGCTACTACGACAAAATGTTTCAACTATAACTGAATCCTTTCGGGGCTGACTCTCAGCCAAGATTTAACGTCCATGGGACTGCTTTGCGCATTGCTTCACAGACGGACCCCTATAAATACAAATCGGTGCAACGGTGGGGCTCGAACCCGCGCACCTGCTATGTGTCTCCTCCGGTCGCGAGGCGCAGACGCATGCCACCACGCCACCGGGCTCGACCAACTATAAGTGAATGTACAGATAAATTGATGAAATTGGGCCGCTGGTTTCTTTGCTAGTTGTGGCTCACAAACAACGAAAGTAGTGGGCAGAACAGTGTGTTCTTTACAGACAGACAGACAGACAAACTAACGGACTCGGTGGCTGACCAAACTGCCTTGACCTTACTGATTACTGAGGTGCCGAGGGAGAGATAGAGAGAGAACGAGAGAGAGCGAGACAAGGCGAGAGATTAAGCAATGCATCGTCATCTGAGGGAGATGGACGACGACGGCCTTCGCCTGCTCGATGATGAGCCAGCGATGCTGTACCTACGAACGTTCATCGCGGCGATTGCAGGCTCTACGATGATGCTGTGTGGAGGTTTATCGCCGGTTCGTTACATCGAACTCATCGGTCTCGGTCTGCTTCTGGCCGAAATCGGCCTTGCCGGCCTCCTGCACGACTACGATGCAAGTGCGTTCCGCGCGTACTAGCCTACTCACGGCAGCAGCAGCAGCAGCCTTCGCCGCGGTTTGCACCTTACTTGATTCTCTGTCTCTCTCTAGTCTCTCTCTAATCTCTTTCTCGCTATGCTTCTTGCTCGCACTGGAGAGCTCCTCTCTTTGTTTCTGGACAAACGTTTGTACAAAATTGTACCACCAAAACTCATCCACCAAGGTGCGAGTGGCAAGTGGCAGCTTTCTTTCTATCATTGCCATCACACAATCATCAAGCCAGTCAGCCATCCAGCAAGCCATCTCTGCGGTTTCTCTGTGCAGAGATCTCTGCGGACGGGCGAGCGACAGTTCATGCTGCGCGATTTTCCCGCTCAATGAAGGATGTTTACTGAAGTGGCTCATTTGCGGGCGGCGGTGGCCGTCTTTGTTAGTCATTGTCGTCGTCGTCATCATCATAATGTGTGTGTGCGTGTTTGCGATGTATGCGGTGACAACTCTACTAAAAGCGACCTCTACAAAGAGGAAATATAGACAAAGAAGAGGAGGAGTAGAGAGACCTAGATAGATAGATTGACTACGGACTGACACGCACACAGACAGACATATGGAAGGAAGGAAAGTAAACGACAACAAGCAAGTTCGAACACGTCCACTACCGCTTTGACTTTGTTGTCGTTGCTGTTGGGATTGGGGGCTAGATCCGCTGTACAGTTTGCTGTATACTGTCCGAGTACCGGTGAGCAAATATAGCTGTGAAAAAACGCTACCCGCTACTCGGGACGTGAACTACCACAATTCCTCTCTCTAAGTAGCAACAACACGTGCTGCTGCTGATGCTGTTGTTGTTGCTGCTGCTGCTGCAAAAAATGCTCCAATAGGAAAAGGGCCTTAACAATGAAGGTCTTACACCGCCGACGATTTCGGTCTTTGTTCTTCGACGTTAGTGCACGCGACGCAGACCACTGTTGAACTGGCCGGTCTTACGTCATTGTCTTAGTTATTAGGTCTCACTCTCGCTCGCAGCCACTTTCTCCTCGGTGCAACGAAAGTGGCTGCACCGCACCAAAAGCGTCGTCCGCGTGGTCGTCCAATGCTCAGATGTTTCAAGCGTTTGCTACGGCTTTGAGGAAGCCGTAGCTTAGCGCTACGTCGGTATGCGCATTGTCAAGCTACCAACACACCACATCATTCGACCGTTCGAGCAAAAGTACTGTGTGTAAAGCACTTAGTATCTGAAGATTCTACATGTCAGGCGCAAATATGGTTCTGAGAAACGTGCAAGACGAGTTCTTCCAGCAGGCCAGAGCCGCCATCTATCGATGCCAGGTTACGTTAAATCAGTAAACAAAACTGTTCAAGAAATATAACTCATTTTGCTTATTTAGCGTATAGATGCCCTACATTATCTTTTATTGCGTGGATATGTGTTATGGCAAAATGACAGACAGAGAAAGAGAGAGAGAGACAGACAAGAAGTGTGCTTAGTTATAATCGTATAGGAGTCTCTCTCTAGAGACTTTCTTATACAATTGTAAACTAAAAAGTCTCTCTTACTTTTCCTTCCATCGATAATATTCAATGAAACACGTGTTGTCATGATCCCTCCATAATGATATCATGCTAGTCGTACATTAGACATCTTAAACCATAGACGTGTGTGGGTCGAATCCCTGAAAGATCCAATTGAATGCTTTTGTTAAGCCGAATTTAACCAAAATGTTTGCGTTTAGTGTGTCCTTCGTACTGATAGTGTACATCGTTACTTGGTGAGATATTGTTCATCTTGCTCTGTGTGCTACAATGTCAGACAACACTGACTAGACTCTAGGCTGAGATTTTTTTTGACATTGTATGTGCCTTTTACATACAGTAAAGTTTGACAGGAATAGTCAAACGACCGAGAGTTTGTCCTAGCTGAGATAAACGATCTAAATCTGAAACATAAAATTAATGCACCAAATAAGATTATGGTATTTGCACTCGTATAATCATATATACAACTTTGCGAACAATACTCCCAACTCTCGGCGACGTCTATGCGTAACGACTGCAGCACTCCAGCGAAGAAAAGGCGTGGCCCCGCCTTTTCTTCGCTCACAACGCTACTGAAAAGAAATGAGTATTGAAGTAAAGCAAATCAAAACGCAGGCTTCGATTGACCTATCAATATCTGTATTAATTGTTTTATTTAATTAAATGTTACCAACAAGACAAGGATTTAATTAAGTGTTACCGTTGCACAAATGAATAACCATTTCCAATGACTGTCTGAGGGAGCATTTAGAAGGTGAAAAGCGTACCGCGTTGTGGTACGCATGCTTTATTCTGAATGAGGAAACCAGGATTGTTTGTATGACCTGCTCTCTGACAGACAATTTATATAGCCCGCACTTACAAGACAGTGTTTATTGATTGACACTACCACTCAGATGCGAAAGAGCTCGTCAGAACATCTAACATTTTCTTCACAAAATTGGTACATCACGCTGCATCACCTGAAAAGCCAAATTAGCGAACTAGTCGCTCCTGAATCTGGTCTGTAAAGGTAAGCTGTTTTTTGTGTCAGCTTAATATTACACGGATACATCGCTAGATCCAACCTCAAAATGCACCACGTTGAGGTGCGGAAGGAACCCATGTTGCGCAGGTCGCCGAAGCGATGCTTCCGGACATCGTTCTGCGCTGGTTAGGCACATTACGTATTGAGTCGGTCCTGTGAACACTTGCACAAGGGTGTTCTTACAAGGTGGGTTATATCGACTGTATATAGCACAAAGAACTCGCCACTATATCCGTGCAGAGTTTGCCTATTCATTATATATTTTCACATTCTCTGCAGGGGTTCTGTTGTGTAAGGCTCAACTTTGTTTTGGATTTAGCAGCCCTACCCTTTTTGATTTGTAATGTTTTTTAAGTTTCTAGTGTTTATGCGTAGAAAGCTGAGCGTGTTTATGAGTAGAGAGCGGAACTTTTAAAAGATGTTAGCTAATCTACCTGGTTGCATATAGTTTAGTTTGCAATATATATTTGTCGCCAAAATAACCCATCCAGCTACCACTTTATGCTAAGTAAAAAGCTCTGATATACAATATATAATAATTCAAGAATATATATATATATATATATATATATATATATATATATAATATTCTTGAGTTACGATATATTGCAGTTAACATTTACTCAACCGACTGATAAAAATCATGACACGTATCTATTTTCCTTGATTTTCTCCTATTTCAAAGAGTTAGTACATACTTCGCAGTACTTTAAAAACTAGTAAACATACTTTTCGACACCATAACCTCCAAACGTCGTCGTTATAGAGAGGTACTCATAACACCCTTATTCGACAGTGATGGAAATCATCCAGATCTAAATTGGGCCTAATATCGATATAAGACAGATTTTATCAGAATATGTTTACAATCGCGATAGACGAAAATAATATTCATTTCCTGAACGCAAGTGATTTTCCTACTACTGAACTGCTGAATATTACTGTTATGTACAATCTGTTAGGGTGGCAACTGTATCACCTAGTTTTATGTATACTCAACATGGGTGGTAGACGACCGTAGAAACACGTGTATAATTCAAAACACGTTAAACTGCTACCGAGAAACCGGCAGAGGTGCGGCTTCATCTTTCTCGTGGATTGACATAGACGGGATTGGCCGCTTTTACTCATGTTATAGCAGCCCTAACGGAACGCTCGAGGACCTCGTAGGAATGCTACAAGACATGGAGTGGTCAGCTAAGAGCTGCTCACTGCCATTGGTAGTTTTTTCTGGAGATTTTAATGCTGCTTCAACCACTTGGGGGTCTAGCAACACTAACAGAAGAGGTACAGTGCTGCTAGAATGGCTAGCGGCGGGGGACATGGTTGTCCTGAACAAGGGCTCGAATCCTACCTTCCACCGCCGGGGAATGGAATCGCACATAGACCTGACAATCTGCAAACGCGAGCATGCTTTTAAAATTTTAAACTGGACCGTACTGCTTGACGAAGAAAATCTTAGCGACCACTACTGTATAGAATATGACGTCAGTAAAACAACCACTTTAACACCCTCTCCGTTTTTAACAAGGACACCGAAGTGGAAGCCGCAAGATAACAAAACGCTCCGGGCCAAGCTGACAAAGATTTTAGACTCAAGAGGGAAACCCCAGTACGCCCAGGACTTGCAAAAAATTCTGCAAGAGGTCTGTAGCGAGCCGTTCAAAGACCGCGGACACTCTATGCGCTACCGGTTAGTCTTACCAAAATACTGGTGGAACGAGGAAATTGCGTTGGCCCGTAGACGCTGCATCTGGGCCAGAAGAAAAGCCACCAGGGCAAGGCGCAGCAACATAGATGAGGCTTGTGTCGTACACCTTTATTGTGATTCTAAGCGCCTCAGGGCTTGTCTACGCAAAGCTATAATGGAGAGCAAATATCGCTGCTGGAGGGAGTTCTTATCAGAGCTAGAGGAGGACCCATGGGGCCGGCCCTACAAGCTGATACGTGGCGTACCAGGAATCAGAAAAAAGGCAAATCTCTCCCCTGATGAACGTGTCCGAGTAATTAACAAGCTTTTCCCTCAACATCCTCCATTCGACCGGTTATTGTATGAAGTAGTAACGGCCGAGGATTACGTCCCAGAGGTGACCCCGGCAGAGGTACTCGCTGCGGGGGAACGATTGAAGGCCGGTAAGGCACCAGGCCCAGATGGCATTCCGGTCTCGGCCACGAAAGTACTCTTTAAAGAATTTCCTGACGTAGTGGCCACTGTAGCCACCCAAATACTCCGCAGCGGCTCCTTCCCCATGGCCTGGAAGAAAGCGGATCTGGTACTCATCCCGAAAGGGATTGACTCCTATAGGCCAATCTGCCTGGTCAGCACGCTAGCCAAAGGCATAGAATCAATATTAGAGTCCCGCGTGCGGTGCTTTGCAGAAGAGCACGGCCTCCTCTCGCCAACACAATACGGATTCCGGAAGGGCCGATCAGTCCTATCAGCGATAGAGCAGGTGGTTACGAAGGCGGAAGCCCTGCGCCAGTCTCCGCCTCGTACTAGAGGCTTGCTACTGGTTGTTTTGCTGGACGTTAAAAACGCATTCAACAGCCTGCCCTGGAAGGTAATCTTGGACACACTACTCAAGAAGGGAGTCCCGCCCTACCTGCGCCGAGCAATCTCGTCCTACCTGAGCGAGAGGCGCATAGTCAGTGAGGGTTTCGAGTTCGACATGACGGCCGGGGTTCCCCAGGGCTCGATCCTAGGACCCCTTCTATGGAACCTGGCGTACGATGACGTCTTACGTTTAGACGACCTTCCAGAGGACACTGAACTGCTGGCATATGCGGACGACCTCGCAGTTGTGGTCCAGGCCCGCTCACCCCAGCAACTAGAACTGAGAGCTAATGACGCCCTGGCTGAGATCGCTGGCTGGATGAAGGGGGTTGGCCTGACACTGGCGCCGAATAAAAGCGAGGGCATCCTCCTAATCGGGCCAAGGAAGCGCACCTCCTTGAAACTAATCCTAGACGACCAGGAGATCAAGATTGTCAACACCGCCCGCTATCTTGGAATGCACCTAGACAGGGGACTACGGGGCACACCTCACATACGTCTTGCAGCAGAAAAGGCTACTAAGGTCTCACACAAGATAGCCCGGCTGATGCCAAACAACTATGACCCACGGGAGTCAAGAAGACGCCTTATTATGTCGGTAGCTGAGTCCATAGTTTTATTTGCAGCTCCGGTGTGGCCGTCAACCACACTGTCTACAGCCAACAATAGGGCAACGCTGCGCAAAGCCCAAAGAGTGGCTGCTCTGCGTATCACGATGGCCTATAGAACAGTCAGCACAGCGGCCATTCTTGTTCTGGCTAGCACAGTCCCCTGGGACCTAAAAGCAAATGAACGACGCCGCTTATGGGAAGACCCGAAAAAGGAAAAGGCGGAGGAAAGGAATATCACACTTGACATTTGGCAGGTCGAATGGGATTCCATTCAGGACGGAGCGCCCGGGTACCGGGTAAGGACTCTGATCCCGGATATCAGGGCCTGGATGTACCGACCAGGTGGCGAGTTGACGTTCTACATCACTCAGGTCGTTACAGGACACGGTGATTTCCAGTCATACTTGTTCAGAATTGGGAAAACCACATCTCCTTTCTGCAAGTACTGCCAAAGCGAACCAGAGGATACGCCTGAACATACAATTTTGTGGTGCCCGGAATGGGCCGCTCAGCGTGCGGGTCTACCTAGGGCTGAAGACGGCACCCTTGGAACGATCATACAGCTTATGATTAAGTCACGCGACGACTGGACTAGCATTGCAAGCATTATGGAAAACATCATGCGCGCCAAGGAGAAGAAAAACCGTTACTGTACGACATCATCCCGCGGGGCATTCCGGGATAGCTAAATGCTTAAACTACTCTCCCCCTTCGATCGTTTGAAGTTATGCTTATGCAGTGCCCGATCGATTGGGGGATTAGGACATGACTGGTTTTTAGTGGGTTGGAGCCCCACACTACCGGCCCACACTTGCAGACGAGTTTCCTGCGGTGGTGTCCGTGTGTGCGTACCGCATTTCCCAGTTAGTCCTATAAAAAAAAAAAAAAAAAAAAGTTTTATGTATACTAATTACTGGACGTAAAAGGTATTTGGAGAGCGCACGATTCGCTTTAGGCAAGTTTTGGCTACCTGGGCGGATTTAGCGACTTAGCTTTCACAATTGCGCTTTTTAATGGAGGGTAAAAAAATTGGTGGATCATTTTGCAGGGGTCACTAACGGGTTTTCCCAACGTTCTAAATTTTTCCAGAAGATGTGCCGCATACGTAGTCTACGAACACGTTATGGATTTCTCTCTGCAAAATCGAGATCTGCAATATTCTTGCAAATATTTGAATATCTTTCTTCAAATAGTCTTCTGTGTTGATCTTTGTTCCTGAGTTTAAAATTGGTGTGGCTTTATTGCCAGAAACTGGAAAATCCTATTTCAGTTTCTGACATTTTAGAAAGTCTTAGTCGAGTTATCCTCAGCTCCATCCTGGCCCTGAACGCAGCTCGTCAAGGGAGCCTTTCCAATTTAAAAAAGGTACCTCTGAAAGTTCTTATGTCCCGTAAGGGAGCTTTTCGAATTCGAAAGAAGTAGCTCTGAAGGTCCTCGTGTCCCGTTAGAATGTCCCCGGTGCTCCTGGAGGAATAGAGTCATATTTGCCGTGCCATGCCTCGGGGTAACGTTTATGCTAACCGTGCGAAACGCTTGAATAATCCTGAGGGCCGTCACTCTCTGGGTGCTCCCAAGGATCCCTCCTTGAAAGTTTTCAAAGCCTTGCAACAGATTGGAAGTTCAAAAAGTGCTACAAACGCGAGCACTGATATCAGAAATCTACGCCTGTATTCTTTTGGACCGTGAAACTTTGGCAGAATTCTCACGATTGCACTGGCCGCGTTGGTCACTTTAGACAAGGATATCTTCAGGTGGCTAGGCCCCGTAAGGCTCTTGTCCAAGCGGATCCTTAAGTGCAGGGCCTCCTTGGTCTGCTTTATTGGTTGCGCTACCAGGTGTACTCTGACGGGACCCACCTTCTTTCTTCCTGTTACCAGTATAGCCCCGCTGTTCTCCCGAGCGATTACAAAGCCGGCTTTGCCCTTCTCGTAGACTTTAGTGTTTAATTAGTGTTGGGTTCCAACTGTCCTGCAATTTTTGCCTGTACTGTGACAGCCAGATCATACGGGATCATCTCTAGCCCTTGTAAGGTTATCCTGGCGGCAGGTGTCATCATATGCTAGGTCCCATAGCAGACGACCCCGTGTCGAGCCCTGCGAAAACCCTGCTGTCCTTGATATCTCCACTTCGCCGTTTTAAATGCTTAAGTCCTCCAGGTATCCTGAACTGAGCTGGATGATATATTGTGAGACCTTTTTAAGGACGACTCACGTAAGAAATGGAAGAGAAAAGGAAAGAACATTTCTCGTGCGTTAGTTAGACAGTTTCGGCAGGTAGGGAGGATAATTTATTCCTCAGGTCCGCTATTAAAGCCACCAAGCTTGACGGTTTTGCCAGGAGTTTGCACGCCTCCTCATTACCAACTGATCTTCTTGTTATGTATACGCGCATCTGTGCGCATATAAGTTTCTTTTAACGCCCTAACAACCACATTTTTCGACGCTCGTAATGGGCTAAGTTGCCTGTGGCACGATATCGTCTAAATGCATCAATCGTCATCGCGTTCTCGTACGGGATTTGTATAGGCTTTCTCCAGCAGAGGTATGTAGCAGCAGGGCGGCAATGACAACCACGTCCAACAAATACAACCAGCAAGGCCGGGGATCGAACTTGCGATTGTTTTGCTAACCGTGGTGTCCATGGCAACGCCCCGTTTCGAACGGTGCGTTAGCCGCCGCCTAAGCCACCGCCGCTACAAAGTCGATTCGTAAAAACTCGGAAGATTTTACTGAGCTTTGTTTAAATGGCTTTTGCGCCTATGAAAGGGTTAACGTCGCGCAGAGCAACCGTTATAGGGGCCAGTGACCGTTCGGATGTCAACCTCTTCTTCTGTGGTACCTTGGCGTAGGGCAGCAGCAGCAGCAATGGTGGTGGTGCTGCCCGCTCTTTCCTTCGCTATCTTAAAGATAAGATCTTGTGCACAAATGATCCGTACGGGGTCAACTTGCACCTAATTTTTAGGCTTTCCGACTAAGGGACGGATTTTCGTCGGCGGAGCATCGTCGCATGTCAAGCCTGCCGAAGTTTCTTTTTTCACCCGGATTCTCACTGACGTTCAGTCTGCGCGTGGGCCAGTGATACCGCCCTTTGGCTACGGTTTTCGCTTTCCCTTTCTGGACGAGGCGATTCCTGTACTCTTAGGTCTTTAACCTGATTTGCACTTCTCTCTTATTTGGTTGGCGTTGGCTTCCCTGGTTGCCTGAGGGTACTTGTGTGCTCTGCTTCGCCAGCTTCTTTCCAGGTCCCACGTGTTGTTCTTTAACATTGTCGCAAGTCTTAATCAAGGGCCATCCTAACCAAGTGAAACTACAAGAACTCTCAATATAGTATCGAACAAAAATTAAATTAAAGTGTGTATTTTGTGTAAAGTGTTTCTGCACTGCTGGAAAAGTGAGTGAAATTGTCGCTTTTTAACACCAATTTAGAGTTACTTCCTTAGGAAGATTAGGGAACATAAATATAGCTAATATATCCCAATAGCTAACGACCTAGATTCTCAACTTAGTACAATGGGATCCAAAATATTTTCATCAGGTGTCCTTGTTTTTCTTTACTAATGCCTAGTATAACCATACAATTGGTATTAAAAGTCCATACTCAAGGTATCACCAATACATAAGGTAGATTTCATTACAATTATTACCACTGTAGTAATTACGAAGCGAAATTAGTATATTCATTGCAAATGTGTCTTATACACCATTAACAGTTCGAGTTTTCCACCAAATGTAAAACCTCCAATATGGCTTTTTTGACCTATGACCATTCCACAGAGTAAAAAAGTTGCTGAATTGTACTTAATTGAAGTTGCAAATCCACAGTGTGCAGAACTCCATAAAACCACATTATGCAGAGCTATAGCCAAGCTAATCACTATTCCGATGGTATTGGTGCGTTACTACACTAAAGGAAAAGCTCGCGTTGCCAAGAGGGGCAACTTAAAGAAGAGATGGGTAAATATGTATAAATATGCGTATTTTTCTAAGAGAGTTAAATATATATATATATATATATATATATATATATATTGGTCCTAATATGGCAGGAATTTGCTGTCAATAACGAAATATTTCAAACATCTACAATATAGCTTTTCAATGTCTCGGTTATGATTATGTTAAGGCCGACACCTGAGGCATTCCGTTTTTTTTATTGCAGTACATATTTAACAATAAAGTTTTTTTAATCAAGCTAGTGGAACACATAATGGAAAAAAACGGGAGCTGTAAAAACAACTTGCTGGAGAGACGAGCTTCTGGAGAAATTATTCTCCTTCGGCGTAAGCAAGATGCAATACTCATATACAGTGTTTCTATATTAAGATAAGGCGTAGAGGTAGGTAAGCATGTTAGTAAATAATGAAGTATAATAGGTCTACTATGAGATGTTTACATACTTACTGTTTGCAGGGCCTACGTTTTCAATTCAACGATAACTGGTGAAAATCTTCTCGTCAAAAAATCGCATAAAAACCGTGAACATCTCTAGTTATGAGATGCCAACTTTCGTAACTTAATTTTATCTAGCTACCCGATACCATTGTTTTGCTCATGCAAAATAAATGGCCAACCGGCCAAGCGCAATCCTTCGGAGCAAAATATATCTCCTGCTGCGGTCCTCGAAAGAAAAGCGGGCTTGAAGACGTTAGATCAAATGAAGAGTAAACTCATAAAGCAACCAACAGAAAGTTAGCCTTAGCTTGATCTAAAGTCAAAAAGTTGCCTCTTGTGGGGAAACGTCATATCACCTGTATATCGTATGCGAGGCTCTCTGTTTTTGTCGCAGTGATTATATTTAAGTACGGGAAGTACGGAACATAATCAATTGTTTCCGATTGCAATCGTAATTCATCCTTTACAACCGGCCTTCTGCCTCTATAAAATGCACAGCAGTTGCATTACTAAAGTTTATTTCCAAGGATTTGCAAACTACGAATTTCCATAAGGTGACAAGTGATTGATGCAGGAAAAATCGCCTGCATAAGTAGACTACAAGATCGTTCATGAAGGTTTCACTTTTGTGTTTGGTTATT
This sequence comes from Dermanyssus gallinae, assembly GCA_003439945.1. Taxonomy (NCBI): domain Eukaryota; kingdom Metazoa; phylum Arthropoda; class Arachnida; order Mesostigmata; family Dermanyssidae; genus Dermanyssus; species Dermanyssus gallinae. The sequence continues at coordinate 6,121 of QVRM01003802.1, read as the reverse complement.
TATTTTGCCAAGACACGCATTTACAAGCACTGAACCCAACAGCTGGTCGAAAATGTCGCGTTAACTAACTGTTCTAGTGGACGGTATTATTGGGTCTCATCGGGGTTATCAAAGACTCCATCCTCTGGCAAAACTTCTCCCACCTCTAATATGGCGTGGAGAGAAATACGGAGGGGACGTCGAATATTTACAGATCCTTCAGTCAGTGCTATGTATCAAACGCAGCTTCCAAGTCTACAAAGTTTGCGAATAGACTACTCCTTCCTTGCGCGGAGTCAAACGAATCTAGTTCAGAAGAACTGCATATTCTGTCTGTGGACTTCATTGTCAATCGCCCTCACTTTTAAATTCACAGCATTCCTGGTTGCCCACTCACAGTTCCTTAAAAAATATCAAATCGGTAAGCCACAAGAAAGATATTAGGTCAATAGCAAGTGATAGCAAGTGGCGACGTGGTCTAGCGGACTAGGTACGGTTGCCATCCCTGCTGTTGATCGATTTTTTTTGAGCGATGCTCATAAAGAATAGATGATAAACCATACCGCTGAAAGTCAGCGGCCATGCTGCGTCACCAACTTTTGGAGAAACCCTAGATATCTCAACATGTCCGGCCCTCGGTACATTAAAAATATACCACACGGTGAGTTCCAAGCCAATAGGGGACAGAGGATGGACTAGGTCAGTAGCAATCTAATATACATTTTATTGTTTTGCTATTCAGCGCTAATAAGATATCTTATTTCCATTTAGCAGTAATGACCAAATGACTACGACTCCAGTGCTTTGAAGTTGGCTTTTTGAGCAGTTTGGAGCAGCAAGGAGCTGCGAACCAAGATATAAGACAAGATAGTTGCCGAGAATGCTCATTGCGAACCCACTCACGAGCGCATTGGGCGTTGGACATTTTAGTATCACGGCTAAATACAAACGGTTGGGAAAATGCTAATTGGGAGTGGGTAATTCGCTCATCTTAGGCAGATATTATCGTTCCAAACATATTTTGGAACTGTGTTTCATCTAGTAAATGCATGCTGAGCCTAGTGATTCGTATCAGGCCAGATGGAGTGGGGTATGTCCAGCGTTAATTTGTGTTCTGCCATTTGTACGACCGTTGCGGCGTCCTTTGAGTAACCTCGCTCTTCTTCCTTTCCTACGTCGGACGGTTTTCTACGTCGATTTAGCTTACTTAACAACTTCCTTGTATGTCACACTTGCATTTTGAGATATAGAGACAGGGTCTTTTGCCAAGTTGTAAGCCGTAGTCATGAAACACTTCTACTCAGTTTGCATCTTTAGGAGAACGAAAAATGTTTTGGTTTTACCTACGACAAATGCCTCCCGTGAGAGCTTTGCGTCTGTTTGTTACACAGTTTCTAACACAGACATTGGCGGATACAAGGATATTTGTTGCCACACTCGCATTAAACTTACCAGTCCTGCAACCACCAATGAAACAACCTGGTTGCATTCGTCTTCAGGGCATGCTTCACAACTGCGTGAAAATGTCCATAGATACTCAGAGGTGCTACTTCGCTACTAACAAAAGCTAGCGCGCTTTTCTGCATTCCGCAATGCATAATCACGCTCGCTTGGCGTCTCGGGTTTGAACACTATCTACATACTGCTTTCGAAGTTATGCCAAGCAAATTATAAAAAATAAAAATGCATTATTAAAAACATATTAATACACCCTCGGCCGTGAACACTACAGGGACTCACAAACCCCTGTTTCTACCCCTCCCCCAGTTTCGATTACGAGTTCGCCGTTCTATCAAACAACGCACGCTTGTTTCGCCCCAGCGACTACTAACTCAATTATTCTCATGCCTTGACGCTGCCTAACGGCCTGCGCTGCCTAACGGCCACTTATATCCTACAGTCCCATACTAGTAAAGCTAGCTGTTCGTAAAGTATGTGCACCAAGCATCCCCAAAACCTCTTAAATAACAAGAAAAGGGATTAGTTATCTTCTGAAAGCTCTTTAGAAAAAGGTACAGCGCTAGCTTATTTAATAAGTGTATGTTGTTGGACTCGAATGTATTGCCACTATGTTAAATGTATATGTAAGCGGAAACAATGTTTGTTTGCCTGGCTCTAGCCCGCCATATGCGGGAGCAGGTAGTGAAGCCGTCGTCGCCATGTATGCGGATGACATAGTGGTGGCCCACCGGGAATGCGTAGAAACTTACCTTCACCGTAAGAGATTTGTCGCAAAAACTCATCTTCACCGTAAGAGCCTGAAAATAAATTCGTGGAACACGAAAGTCATTGAGCTTCCTGCCAGATTTAACTTTCAATCGACAAGATGCTTTTCAAAGGATGAGGCTGAAGCCAACAGATAAACGAAGCGAATGCAAATGCTGCGGCGAACTTTAAGGGTAACGTACAAGAAGCTATTTTTTACTTGATTTATAATTGTAAAATTGGCTCTTATGAGGAACGTCGCATAATCTATATACCAAACGCTGTATATTGGGTCTATTTAAAGTAAAAAAAAGTTCAAAGCCAAGTTCATGGACAGTTTATGAGGTTTTGGAATGCTGATTTTGTATAAAACATATTACACGCAAATGCGGAAGGCTCGGAGTATTGTCAGTTGATGCCAATTTGTAAGCTCCAGTCAGAGTTCTCCTTCTACGAATCTTAATAGCTCGTGTTTTAAAATAGTTTATTTCTAGGAAGTTACAATTTATAAGGTTTTGATATGGTAATAAGCAAATACTGCTAGTAAAATCGACTGCGCGATTAACTGACTAGATCGTCTGCGTATATGAGGGGACTCAATTAAGCATGCCAAATCTTACATTTTGCCAGTGTACCTATTGGCACCCCTTGCTCTGTCCTGTCGGGCACAACTTATCTCTTTTGTAGTGAGTTTTTTTCCTTGAACAGAGTTCTTTCTTCTTTAGTACACTTCAGCAGAGCGCCTCAATAAACTGTCATCAATGACGACCTGCATTTAAACGAGTGTATAGTGGAGAACGTGCTGGTTGTAGTGGTCGCAGTTTCAATATGAGCCCCAAGAGTCGTTGTCAGCAGTCGATTCGGGCAAAATCCGGCCGTTAAATTCACAAACAATGAAATTTGGTCTGAGCGGCCCGAGAGCGCCACTAGTCGGCGGTCGGTCAAGCACCGAATTGGACGAGTTTGGCAACGATTTAGTACCACTTCTTTTCGACGAACCAGATCTTTACAAACTTGCTCGGATCCTAGTGGCCTCATCTAGCCTAATGGTGGTTTTATACGGTGTCTTACACGATGTTAGCGTGCTTAAAACGATTGGTATGATGGCCCTGAAAATGCAATGTGCTTATTGCGTTACCCTGGGGGCTAATTTTTGAAACTCCTAAATCATCGAACCTACGGGCCAGGTCTTATCGATTACCAACGTCATTGTCCCTACTGACCATGGAGCCTGCTCCACTGTGGTGTTTTTGTCACTATCACTGCTTTGAACCGGCCAGTTCGAATCTTCGTTGTTGTCTCAGTTATTGCCCAACTACGTATGAGGGGGCCGATCGCAGGTATCGCTTATCCAAGAACTCTTTCTCTGAAGGGACCGGGTTGTACCAGCATAATCTGCAAACAGTAGCAGCATACAGACGCTTTAGGATAATCTCTGTTTTCTCTGACCGGAGACGCTAAGGACATGGCATGCATCAGCAACGCCGCTTAGATCAATTCAGTAATACAGATTCAAAATAAATCAAATTTTGCTTGCTACCTTTTCGTAATACAGACGTTGTCGTGTATACTATACGATAACTACAGCAGATTAATTGCTGATTTGAACTTTTGGCGACAGAATGGGCTAGATAAAGTGGTTAGTGATTCTACCAGTAGGAATTGCTGCGTCTCGAATTATGTTCAAGACGCAATACATATTTATTTCCGACTGGTTTCGATGAACGTAATACTGCAAGGTCGCAAGGGATTGTTGCAAATGGAATAGACTGCGAGAATTTAGCACCAAGTCGTCTGCATATATAAGGACGTCTACCTGCAAGTGCCGACTCCGATCTCTTCAGGAAGGGTCTCTCACCAGCTGCATTGTGTACTAAACGACTTGTTGTGTGATTGTCGAAAGTGGGTCTAAGAGTATCCGCCCCCGAATGTAAAGTACTGCATCTTGGTGTTAAAACACCAAGCATAACTACATGTTAGACTCCCTAGCTCTGACAAGAAATGCGCAATCGACGTCATTGACATTTACTAAGCAGTTTACACATGTTACCCGCAAAATGTTCACTCAGTGTGCGAGAGTTGTCGCTTAGGCAGGGCCTCCAACACAGACTACCAATACCAAACTGTTGCACCTGTGGTCATGAAGACTTGTAAAACAATTGAACGAATGAGAATTAAATTGGGTCAAAGTAAATTTATGCAATCAAAATAATCTGTGTACATGCTGTGATTGCTATCGTACCCCTTTTATGATCAATAAAAGAGTGTTACAGTCAAATAAAGTTTACTATTCTTAGCCTCCATTTGTACGTCTTGATGGCTCTGCAACTGACAGTTTACAGAGCCGAGAAATGATTCATAAATCATCGGAGTGCTTACCGCTGGCCACTATTGAAAACATTTTGTATATAAAATTTATAAAATGACAGGAAGGTAGAGTATTCTTTTTATTTATAAAATCCTACATGTTATATACGGAGTTAGGAAAGAGCTATTAAAAGACCCCTGCTTCTTCGACGAAGCACTCATTTTAAAAATGAACTTGCTGGAAGCGACAGACGCTTCTCGTTCGATAAAAATAGCCAAGGAGAGTAATTGCAATTGCGTAGGCCAGAGCAATGTACGCAAGTGCAAATACCATTCCCAAGAGCGTTCCAATGTTGTCCAGCGCATGGGACGAATTGACCTTATTTATGCCCAATAAGCTGGCAGTAGAGTTCTGCGTGGATGTACTATGCTCTCTGAAACAGGATTAGCCAAAGCAGCTGACTCGGGTCTAGTATGCAACGAACATCTAAAGAAACGGCTGGCATGACACCTTGCTGGACGAGTTTATTCAATGCTTGCCTCTGTCAGGGACGCCAACCACGAACCTAACGTGATGCGCTGCCTATCATCATACCAAAGGGAAAAGAACAAGGAGCATAGTTTTCGCACGGGGCGCTCAAACAATTACTAAGTGGGGTGCGGAGCGCCATCAGTCGGACGAAACAGGCATTCTACGCAGTAATACCCAGATTTCAAATCTTTTTTCGGCACGGCGCCTAAAGACAAGAGCCTAGTAAGAGTTGTTGCTCCGCCTTGTCAAGGCTCTACTTCAAGAGAGTTCAGTAAATATCAAAAATGATGTGCCAGCTACCCCCGTTTACCTAAACTACCCCGTATCGGGCAGAGCAATATTCTGAGCCCTCTGCTGTTCCTTCCTGCTGCTGAATGAATTGCCATCTCGAGTCTAAGGATCTAGTACTCACGCTAAATATTGCTGTGTGGAGATTCCTTTGTGACGCCAAACGTATCATTCGACTATTAGTCGATTAGTTTCACGTCCTAGGTGAACGCCGCTATTATAAAAATATCTTAAGGTCGTGCTAACCTTCCTTTTTACTCCAGTTTGCTTCGAGCCCACTAGCTTATAGGAGAAGAAGATCTTTCCGAAATCAATCCGAAATTTTATGATGCAAGTGCAATAACGGGTCAAGCACCCGTTATTGCACTTGTATCATAAAATTTCAGACTTCGCACAGAACCAATAGCCCATTAGTAACACGTCTTCATGGGTTTTACCATATTCTCTGTTGAACGTTAGGCATCCATGTGCCGTGTGATACCTGTATTTGCAGGAGGTGCGGAAACTTTTGCGCGAGATACCCACGGAGCGTCATGTTCAGATGTGACTTCGTTAAGTCTTTCTTGAAGGTTTTTTTAGGGAGAGGAAAATGCTTACCGCACATTCGTTGATGTTGTTGGCGGATAGTATGTGACTCGACTCGGGCGAAGAGTATGTGACTCAATCCATTGCCGAACGTGTGATACCCACTAAAAAACCATCTTCCCTATTCCCCTTCTAGTTCGGAATTATGTAACAGTACGTCCCCCCAGACAAGAAGAGAGGAGCTTCGTGCTTCAGCGTTCTCCTAAACCCTAAATCTAATCTTTC
>QVRM01003801.1:0-41282 GCA_003439945.1 Dermanyssus gallinae | reverse complement strand
TGGGTCGTATGACTTCGATCTTCTAAATCCATGTTTTTCCTCTGGTAACCGCGTCTCTTTTCCAATAAGTACTTAGTCTATTCGATTATATCCCAAGAATTTATTATAGGGGCAACTCTCGGATTTATTCCCTCGAAGTTTTGGCTTTGTGTCTATGCCATTCCCTTGAAGTATAAAAATAAGGGTATCCTCCAGTCTTAGCTTTTCTTCCTTTATGCTCTTTGCGTTATTTCTTTCATCATTGTCGCAAACGGCCTCATTACCCGAAAACTTTAACGCATACTCTAGTTAGCCTGTTGACATTTTTGTTGCTTTATACTTGAACCAAGGTCTTCCCTTTTTTTCTTGACGCGGAACTACCACGCTTGTTATTAGATTTGCCAGTTTCCGTTCATGGGACTCTATTTAATCTCCCCATGTGAAAGCAGTTTCCCAAGTCCCCTTAAGAAGATCCCATTATACAGTTTGTACCAAACCTGTAATGCCATTAACAGGCCTTCTAAGCCTCCCTCTTTCCTGAAATCATGTATTTTTTCCCAAAGACGTTATATCATTCACGTTCCCGTTGTGACAAAACGTCGACGACTGATGCCGCAATGCTACATTAAAATGTATTTAGGCCTGGCTCTCCCACTAGTCAGCATCACATCTTAGTTATAAAAATCCAAAATGGGTTGGCCTCTTGTCGAGTTACCTTTGTCCAACCTCGCATTAGAACCATCGGTGCCCGCTTCCGCACCGCTTCGACGCTAAGTATGATTCGTTCTGTCATGATTTTCAGCGGACTCCACACCTGCCAACAATTTTCAACCACCTTCTTGACGCTGACGCTGCACACGTTTTTCCGCTATTATTTATAGTCTCATTTCTCCAAATTCTGCTCTTGTAAATTATTGCAAGCTCGCCCATTTGGCTTGCCCGCCTTTGCATTCTGTGCTAGTTCTGTCCGTGATGCTCGTAGAAGCCTCTCAAGTAGTAAAAGGTTTTTGACTCAGGTTTCCGTCAAATTAGGCTTTCCACTCCTTGATGTGCTTCTGCTAGTAACAGCTCAAAATTGCATGCTTTTCGCAGTTGCACAGCACTACATGTTGATATTCCGTGTAGACGGTTGTGCGCTATCATTGGAGTCATTTTTCTCATTGCCTTTGTTCTGTTCTGCTGGCTGTCGCAGACCGTGCTGCCGCAGAGTTTTTTTTGGCATTTCCACGGAAAGCTAGTTGGATCGGCCAGCGAGCTCTTGTCTGGCTGCGCATATAGCGGTAGGCAGTACGAATTGCAAGACAATTGAAATAACTGTCGGGCTGGTGCCTTGTATGATTGGAAATAGTTTGCGGAGTGCTTTTTCTACGGTTCCATCTGTCGATACTTGCGCCGATGGGCCTGCCTGGCTTCTGTGACGGGGCTGACGACTCTGGCTCGATTGAGTCGACATCTGCTGTGTGGTGCGCTCGTTTCTCAAATCGTTTATTTATTATCAAGTAACTTAGTAATTTTAGTTGTGCTATAAATGTGTTGTATATACGTTGTACCTTTCCTGTTCGGCACATGTTGTGCCGTGTTTTCTTGTTATGTATGTTATGCATCCTATGCACTCATGTTATAATCTGCTCGTTAACGATCGTTACGCTGACGACCTTTGAGACCTTTCTACGTTTCTGCTAGCTATCTACGACCACGAAAATTGTCCAGCTAGATTCAGCTAGTATTCATACTGTATGCACGCACCTTTTAAGAAATTACGAATGACTATTCAGGCAAGTTTGCTTCAAACGCATGTCATTTCACGTTTCCACAAGAAATGTGTAAGGTATATCGGAAAGCTATTGCTGCTACAATAGGAAAGCTATTGTGAAGACTTCTATGGATACGCGGTACGTGGGGTATCCTTGGTAATTCTTAGGATATGACTACCTGCCTTAATCACCAAGACGGTTAATGGTTGGTACTGAAATAATGTTTGCAACTTCAAACAAAGGCAGTTGCTCATATGGAACGTGTAAACATTTCGGCGGCTTCCGGCTCGCCTGTCGCTCTAGTTGAGCCAGGACCTACTCTAGGACGGCACTGTTACCGACAGTGCCGTTCTAGATAAGTGTGCACTTCAATCTTGTCGGCCAGGCCACGCTGTTTCGCAGGCTGGATATTAATGGTGCGCAAGTACGCGCACCTTTGCGCCAACGATAATTGCTATCAATCGGAGTTCGAGACAGTGAACGGTCCCAGACCTATCTTCTCCAACTCAACTGGAGAGTACCACAGGAGATAGGAATCGCCAGATCGTTTCTGCAGCAGAAGTTCTCGCTTGACATACAACGAGGCCGCTGTCCTCGGGGCAAAGCGAGACGCGTATCAGCTGGAAATGTTGCCATTGTTGTCGATGTGAACACAGAGATGCGAATTAATACACACGTTTATTTCGGGCCCATTTTATACCATCCGAGAGAGTAGGGCTATGAAATGTAGAGTTTGACGTGGGCTGAACGGCAAAGAAAGTGTTGAACGAATTGTCCATAGTTTGTCTATTTATAATTTGTATAGTATTAGTTATTTTGAGATCATACTTGCTGTTACTGTTGCGTCTGCTGTTGTTGTTGTTGTCGTCGTTAACGCTACTGTTACTTGAAAGCATTACATTGATTGGTGCCAATTGTTGCATGTTGTCGCTGTTTGATGTTCATTAGAAATTATGCGATTTGAGGGCCCTTTCATGGTGGCCAGTGATAACGCACGGTGAGTAGCAGAATGAAGCCCCCACTCGGTGCGCCTTGGCTGGTTGTGAGACGGTACGCAAGCAACTCTACCAGCGGTCATTGCAGCAGCGGCACGCGCCGAATCGTGGTGACAGGCCTGGGTGCGGTGACCCCACTCGGCATTTCGGCTCCGAGCAGCTGGGCGGCTCTTCTCGAAGGCCGTTCAGGGGTAACATCGACCCCCCACGAGAAACTCTTTCAGGTTGGTCAACTTCACCGGCCTGACCGTTGTTGTTGTTGTTGTTGTTGTCGTTGCTGTTGTCGTCATTAGTGTTGTTGTCGTCGTTGTCCCTACAAGTGTTCCATAACCGTTAGCAGCAATAGCAATATTGGCCAGATTTACAACCTACCTCTGAGAAAGTACCATTTGATTGTTATTCGTCGTTTTGACTACTGGAATATTGTTTTCAATTAAGTTGTTCTTGTTCCGACCGAACAAATATATATAACACACATAAAGATTTTCGATTACCTCTTTAATTTTTGGTATATATATATATATTTTAGGTATATACACATAGTACGTCTTATAAGCTCAAGGACACCTTTTGTGCGGCTGTCAGTCGCGCCATCTACCGGTTAACGACGCTTATGCTTACGTTAGAGGGGTAGCGAACAGTGATTAAAAATGAGACTGTTTTTGGACCACCCCCTAATTAAATTAGTTAAAAGTTGAATTTAAGTGTCGTGTTTTCGACATCTCAGACTTACCAGGCGTGTTGTGCATTCAAGGTAAGCATTTTTTTTAATCAGAAAGACTCTGTTTACATGAATTTACAACGTGTGCAATTGCGAAAGAACGAGTTGTTTGATCGAGGATCTTTGAAAACATGCCGCCATACTCGGAAGGATACTCTGCCGCCTGGTTGTCTAAAAGACACCCAACGATGGCTGCTAGCGAAAGATAAAAACTAGTTGTATTGAATAATTTCGCAAGAAGAGATATCCTGAAATGTCTCATGTTTTAGCTTTAACCGCGACCAAGGCCATGTCAAAAAATGCCATTACGCTAAGAGTACACATGTTCAGGAAAATGCTATTTCGTTACGGCTAGCAGCCGGTGTCCCATATAAGATGAACAAAAAATATGGTGAATAGAACAAAGTGAGTACACATACATGCCGCAATCGATATACTGTGACGAGTGATTTGTGTGTGAATTGCAAAGAGTGAAGGAAACTCAGCCTCGATTGCGTTCTTTTCTGCAAAAAAAAACAAAGAAAGAAAGAACGGCATCCGTACCGGTTTCAGCGACTTTAAGGTGTTCGACCTACTGATTACCGGGTATGCTTTCGTTTATGTCGCTTGTTTCTGCAGAAAAAAAGAAGCCCCGGCTAAGTTCAAGTCTGAACTGAGCTCCTCACTGAAGGCACCACACATTTTATGCGCACAATTATCAATAATAATAATAATAATAATAATAATAATAGGTGAGCCAACAAGCAGCCGCATATGATCTGTCTGCCCGCATGTACTATCTAGGATCGATTCTCCGTGAATGTTTGGCCTTTAGATGAGCCTCTATTCGAATAGATAAATGGAGAAACGTGCTACCACCCCGCTCAACGACGCCGCGCTACGTCGGGGCTCACCTAAACGCTATCCTTTTGGGGCATCGTTAAGCTGGAGCTAAATCGAGTGAAAGCGCACCCGGCATACATATGGCCACTTAGTTCTGACCACTATCCTTCGTTCACCACATTGAACACCGTCAAATAGCAGTACCGTTCGCCAACAGCTAAGCCCTTGCTGCTCCGCTGGTTAACATCAGATTCTGTGGGAATCCGACATCGGGAGCTCGGGAAACGGCATTGTACGGTAATCATATTGTAACGAGTCAAACCATCATTCATTTGGGTATGGGGTGGTTGAAAAGATCCCCGTAAAATGTTAATTTTTCTTAAAGTGTTTGTGTGTTATGAGCGTGATGACAAAGTTTGTGAAAGTTAGTTCAAATAAGATGTCACAGGATATATTTTCCTGTGATGTCTTATTGTCGTGAGCCATCTTATCGATGTATTCAATACGACTTTTCTTTTCTCTTGCTAGCCAACTTTCTTCTATCTAGATTTCTATCGTTTCTCAATCGAACATCTCGTTCTGTTCGCTGGAATTGCACATGAAAGCGATGTCCGGCCAGCCATATCAGCAACATGACAACAATTAGTAAGCTTATTGTCAAACTCCAAAAGTCGACATCAGATCAGTGTTTTTGCTCGAAATTGGTTGTCAGTTAAATAGAATTATTCTCATTGCCGCCTCTTGCAGTCCACTCAGGCTGCGTTTAGTGACCAGTATAGTATGGGCTCGAGTAATCGAGCTAGGCTAGGTTACGCTGATGCTAGCGGCGTTGTCTGAGGATATGCGGGATGTCGTTGTTGCTGTTTTGGTGTTAGTGTTGTTGTTGTTGTTGTTGTTAGTTTTGGTGTTGTTGTTGTTGTCGTCGGCAAAGCAATCAGAACAGCAACATGGAGAGCAGTTTTATGGCTGTTATCACCGGCGTCCTCCACACTGTATGGGGGCAACATTAGCGGATGCAGTGCATACGCCAGTGCGGCAAACGATCTGTTTGACATTCGGTCAGTCAAATGCCAAACGCATTCATCCAGTTATGCGCTACTTATCGGCACATAGACATGTGCAACATTTCCGGTAAGTATATATATATATATATATATTGATTGACTTACTATTCGCTTGACATGTACACCTACATACACATGTCACCATATTATATCAGGAGCGCTTAGAGCCGCAGCATATATATATATATATATATATATATATTTTACCTACGCATCCATATCATGAATGTATCCTCCTTCATTACCTACTTAGTAATTGCCTTCTATCGGGACAACCTCTTCTTTGTAATACCGCTCTGGTCCTTTCTAACATTTGGTCCTAAAGCTAGGGTCTCCGACAGATCTATGTATAGCTCGGCCCCCCTCCAAAGCTGTACATTATTTTACAATATGTTCAATATATAGACATACATAGAAGAATGTCTTGTGGCTTCTAGAATAGGACGATTTTTCATTAAATATCACTGAGTACATTACTGCAACGTAATGTGTAATGCAGCACGCCTTTATCAGACCACCAATGTTGTATCTTTATCGATGGCTGATTAGTTGGATACGGCCGGGCCTCGTTCCGAGACGTTATATATATAACTTTTACCACTTCAAGTATATATATATATATATATATATATATTACGTTTACCACTTTAAGTATATGTATATATATATATATATATATATATATATATTATGTTTACCACTTTAAGTATATGTATATATATATATATATATATATATATATATAACGTTTACCACTTTATGTATATGTATATATATATACTTGAAGTGGTAAACGTTATCTATTGTTGTGCCCACAAACTCCCATATATTGTATTCTCCCCCCCCCCCTCTCGCGCCCTTATATACGTGTCGTGTCCGCACTTAGCCTAGATCGCCTAAGTTCCAGTGCAGGCAATTTATACGAGACAAAATGATGGTGTTGCGGCGTTCGGTACGAGGTCGAGGATTTTCACGATGGCACCATGGCCGCCCCACCACTGTCTTCTTATTCCCCTATTTCTCTCCATCATCATCATCATCGTCATCTCTATTTTTATTTCTCTCTCTATATGTATCTCTGGGTGCCTATTTTTCCTTCCGGAGAAACGAGTGTGCAGGCTTTGTCTGTACATGTGTGTGGTTAAAGGCTGTTCGCGGCGGGATGGTCGCTGCTGCTGCCGCCACCACCGCCGCCTATTACGTCTATGATGATCACGTCGCTAGGCAGTTTATTTTCAGAGTTGTGGCCGTCGTGTATCAATGGCAATACGCTTTTTGCTGCTTTTTCCAACTGGTAGAGCTCGGGGACGCGCAGATCGCTTTTCTTCCGCCGGGCGGCGTCACCGACACGCTGAGAACAGCAGCGATGACTTTTCCTTCCTACCGCTACAGGTATTGCCGGCTGCTGCTGCTGCTTCTGCTGTAGCTGCTGCAATTGTCCATTTTGTACTTTCGCCATAACGAACGAGGGAACAAAGGATTGAACAAGAACACCGTACGCCGTGTGCCATTAGATAGGTTGTTTGTTTTTCTTAACCTCTAATATAAGGGGGACGGACGACAGGCCGAGACTCTACTGGCGCCCGGTCGAATTTGCGGTGTCGAAGTCGGTCGGCACATTCTGCCCTAAGCTAATGCGACTTTCGACCTATCGTGAAGTGGGTGTCATCGGGCGATACCGTTGAGCGCTGAATGAGCGGGTTTTCGCGGCAGGAGAAACTGTCTACAGCTATATAGATGTAAACATGTATATATATATATATATATATATATATATATATATATATATATAAAACTGTCTACAGCTATATAGATGTAAACATGTATGTATATATATATATATATATATATATATATATATATATCAAAGGCTTCGCTGTGTGGCCCATGGGACGAGTAAGTTCCACACTAGTATTCTTCCTGCTCTATGGCTTTATGTAGGTAGGTATTGTTGTTGTTATTTCGTCGCAAACGATCATTCAGTTGGCCTCCAACGAGTGCCTGGACGAGTGATTTTCTCCCCGTGCAAAAAGCCTGTGTCAAAGGAAAAAAAGCGGAAGAAGAAGAAGAATAGGAAGACGAGGTGTAGGAAGTAGAAGAGGCAGAATAGTAGTAATCGTAAAAATAAGAATAACAGTGATGTACGGTGTAGGTGTGCCGTGTGTAATGTATATACATGCCGTCGTCATTTGCCTTATGATGGTTCACCACCACCACCACCACCACCACAGTGGCAAAAGAAGCAGTATCAGGCGCAGTTGCAGAACCCACGTCGAACGCGCTGCGCTGGCTGCGGTGATTTGGATGGGTGTCGACGGGTTTGGCCTTGCCCTTCTTTCTTGTTGGCTGTGTCGGTGGTGGTGATGTTGGTAGTGCTGCTAAGTCGGGACGAGACGGCTGCGGTCAGCGACGACGACGACGACGGCGATGGCAGTGCGTGCTTGTTGGGGATTGGGCAATGGGGCGCTGAGCGGGGGGTGATGCAGCCTAGTTCTTGTGGTGTGGGTCACTATCCCATTTGTCGTGCGTCATGGCCGCGCGTTTGCGCCAGCTGCAAATGTGACCTAGGGGTACCTTTTTCCGCTGTACGTTGCTGCGTCGTCCGTCCGTCGGTCTGTCGGGTGGTGGGAGGTGGGTGCGAATTGCTGAGGCTGCTGCTATGCTGTTACGCATGCGGCTGTGGTGGGGGCGCCGCCGCCTCGTATCGGAATCCCAGCAGAGCTTCGGCGGGATGTGCTTATCACTGGACGAGCATCGAGGCTCTGATGCCGCCTCAGCGGCCAACCAGCCAGCGGCGGCCAACCCGTGGCAATCTCATGGGCAATTCCTTTCTTCGCTTTGGGTTCCTCGGGGGCCGACCCTTCTACACCGGCCGTCACGGGGATGATTCCCGACGTCAAAACCTGCCTATTTGCCTGCAGCTAGGCAGGGGGAGGGGGAGGGGGTTGCGGGAAGGCTGGCTGACTTACTCCTTCTCTCCCAGTGAGTACTGTCGGTGGTGCTGCTATGCGCCGTGGATGACGCTGTCCGCTGAACTGAGAGATTATAATTTTACGTCGGGAAAAAACAAGGCAAAATAGAAACATGTTTGAACTCGTATAGTTATCTCGTATGTTCTCTTTTTCTGTAGATAGGCGACGCAGAAACTGCTGTTGTTGCTGCTGCTACAGGCTGATTATTGTTATTATTACAATGTTACAGTTGTGAGGTCTGAACTTTTTATCGCAATACTTTTAAAGAATTACCTTACTCCGTGGCGCTTAAAATAGATGCCGCGTTCCTTCTGCAACCGGCCAAAGGACAACGCTTGCTTCAAGAATTTACCCTTTCTTCGATAGCTCGTGACCTTCTAAATTAGCTTACTGAATTCTTTGAGGAATGCTTCGGTTTCCTTGCTGATTGGCCCTAGTGTCTCTTTCCAATCTAGCGTATTTATTCCGTTTTCTGGCTTCCGCGTGCTTCGTTACCCATTCCGGCTCAACTGAGCTGTGTTGTAAGTAGGAAACCGCGGTTGTATTCCAAGCTAAGGATTTTCCACCGGAGGACCGTTGCATTCCAAGCTAAGGATTTTCCACGCGACCGTAATGCAATTGTCACCCCATCAGGTTCAAGTGTAGATGGTATACCGGCTTTCCTAAGAGACCTTATAATCGCACTGTTTAGTTGCATGTATTGACGATCTATTGATGCTCTTTAGGCAACTCAGTGGGTGTAGGCCACTAAAACCTACCATTTCTCCATACACAGAAATGCACAGAAATAGCTAGCAGACAGGAGCGCTGACCCTAAGAGCTTCTGAGGGCATCTAGGCTATACAGGATGGGGTGTTCTTCTAAAGAGTTTGGATCCATGGCTCTGCTTTACTGGTTTCACGTCTTACTTGTGGTCGAACTGTCTTATTTACCAAGGAGGCTGCGATCGGACCGAATCGGATAAGTGAAACAGCGTAACAGACAGGGGCTAGGTAACGTAACTCTTCTAATTCCCAAACCACCTCCACGTATCGGATGACTCGCCCTCTTCCAGGTGCTTCTCTTCTAAAAGGACGTTCAAGTCTTCACTAAGTATGGTTCTGCTAACGTCATCATAGGCGATTCTTTAGGGCAAAGCAAGGCAGGACATGTACGCAGTATGTAGTTCAATCTTGATGATCATTGGCTATATCTCCAAACGCAAAGCGCAGTCTGGGAATGCATGCTTTTCAGTCGTGGACAAATTTTAGTGAGAGTCTCTTTTTTCATAAGTAGTGTATGAGAAATTCCGTCTCACTTTATGGGGGCCCCCAAAACTCCTAAGTTGTTTAGGTCTACACGCGTGATACCAGGGAGCATTTCTATGACTTTTTGACTTGCTGCGTCTCTCTTCTGAAGCGAGTCCCCAAGAGCAACAATCTCACATTTTGATGTATTTAGTGTCAATTCCCATCCTCTTTAAATTGCAGCACTGTTTTAGATCAGTCGCGATTATTTTCCAGCGACGGCAATCGTGGCGTTCCCTAGATGCCACACGTCAAAAGGACTCTGTAATTGCGATATTAGATCTGATATACCGAGACTGAATAGAGCAGGACCCAGCGGGTCACCGAACGCAATGTTGAAGTTGTGCTTTAGATTAAAAGTGAGACATCTCTGTAATTTTGCCGCACCATAGGCAAAAGCTGGAGACTTTTCTTCATCACTGTATCTAGTAGCCTGTCCTATAACGTTTTAAATGCATTGCATAAATTAAGTTTAGCCAGAACCCTTATTTGGCCCTCAGTCTTCAGGAGGTCCCATGTAGCATGTACTAGTGCCTCTGCGCCGCCTTTTGCAGCACTCCAGCCGGATGTGGCAGGATCGTTGTCAAAATTGTCTTCTTATCCGTTGTCATTGATATCTTTGCAGCAGCTTTACACAATGTCAATCCACAAGCTATGGCCCTTATAGAATTGTATTTTTTTTAAGAGCTGTAAGTCTTGCACCATAGAATACTGGCAGACAGTTTAACGCTCTGCCAAGGAATATGTTCAGATCATTTAGTCTGGCGAATAAACGGTTTGATCCAGCATATCGCGCAGGTAACGTGATCGCAGTCCATCCAACTAGTATTATTATTATTATTATTATTATTATTATTATTATTATTATTATTATTATTATTATTATTATTATTATTATTATTATTATTATTATTATTATTCATTCGTATTTGTGTTATTGGCATACAGTTGTGAGGTTAGAACGTGTCGCCTCGATTCAAGTAAGTGCTATTTAACTTCTCCTGGTGTCGATTTGATGAGATTTCAGTTTACTCCGAAGTGTTGCAGCGTGGTTAGGCGTTCAAAAATCGTAGGTTTGGCCCATGTTTGCTCTCGGATAGGCGTTTCTTGACATTGTTATAGGTTATACACTTAACCCAGCAGTAACTAGCATTAAGTGAGCGACACGTTCAGATCTCTTAATTTTTAGCCGTTTTTTAACATTTTTAAACATAAATGGACCTCTAGTATCCCATGGAAGGGGCATGTGCTACTTTATCATGGCCATATATGTATTTTTTCAGTATGTGAACTTTAAGAAAAACGTGGCTGATCTTTAACCAAATAGGCGGGTACAATTTAGATTTACATGCGCCCACTTGGCCCTGCGCCAAGTGAACGACCCGTTTACAAACTCGAAACATGCCACGGCATTTCGAGTGATGGATCGCTGGCTCCTTAAGTTATTGAAGCGTACATAAATTGCCCTAGTAATTCATATTTTGAATGTTGACGTAAAGCGGATATGTTGCCTTGCATGAAAAGTGTATCTACACTGGGAACATGCCTTGAGGGCATCTGAACCGAAGGCGCTTCAGGAACGTATCTTAGACTCCGTCTACTAACTTCCTATATTTAGCCAGATGCGCTTCCAGACTTATAATCACTATTATTAGACTTGTGTCTTTTCAACCGTACACGGGACATAATTGAAGCTTCATTCTGAGCACAACTGTCCCACTGTTTTACGAGCCGAAGTATCTCTATTGCCAGAATTTCTGCGGTTGTGAGAAGCGCCAGCCATCCACTGTGTCCTTCATTTCGTCGTCTGAATTGAAGCGCCCTTGAATTTTTTAGGGGGAGGTAACAAAGCATGCTTTCTTGGCATGCTGTCTCGCTATAAAAAAGTGGGTTTTTATGAAACCGGAACAGCTGTTGCAGTGATAACCCCATATGTAACTAATTTCGCGGTTTGCGGAGCTTCTTCGGAACCCACTGCGCGGAAGTAGTTTATGTCCGGAAAAAGTCTAAATTCGTAAACTAGCATAAAAACACGATTGTTAAAATATTTTATAACATCTAATTTTAATACAGATAAAATGCCATTTCTGAATTATAATATCGACGAAGTGATACTCTTTTTGGTTTTTACAAGCAGTGTACAGTACACCTATTTTTCAGCGCTTTCTCACATAAATCAGGTTCCATTACATCTTCGCACGCTCTAATGTTGGTCCTTAGCTTGCTGATGATTGTGGGATTATTAGCGTACGTGAGGGCCAGCGAGTTTCCCCGTTATGCGAGGTTACATGTCCTGAACATTTCATTCTCTAGAAACACTCAGTTGTCTCGCCAACTCTGTGACTTGCGGCAAATTTGGGAAGCACAGTTGGTAAAGTTTAGTCGCTTCTGATAGCCCGAAGCCTTGAGCTCTTGGGTCAGCTGAATTTTTCCATAGATGCACCGCTAGATCCGACCTCAAAATACACCAGGTCGAAATGATCAAAATACCCAGTTGTTGGGCACGTCGCCGCTCCGATGTTTCCAAACATTGCTCCACACTATCAGCCACAGCGGCTGCAGTGTTCATCCAATGAAGTGTTCCGTGGTCCTACACGGTAAAGCCACATTATGTTCTGAATGTGTCCTATGAAATGTTTGCACGGGGTCATGAAAGGTGTTCTCACAACGCGGGTATGTCGACTGTAAATTGCACGAAGAGCTCGCCAACTAGCCCATATAGAGTTTCCCTTTACAGGATAATTTTCCACTATCGCTACGCGCTTTATTTTGGATTTGGAGGCCCTACCCTGCTGTGACGTATATATATATATATATATATATATATATATAACTGAGCGATTTTAAGACTTTTATTTTAATTGGATGAATGGCAGAGTGGACCACAATCTGCTAAAACCAATATTTTTTACAAACAAAAGGCATATGTGTCGCAATAAAGATGGTGCATAATCATCACCTTTTTACATAAGACGACGTTTTCTCTTTAAATGAGAAAACATTAAATGTGTTGTTTGTCATCACGGTGATACCTGCTCAGTGCTAGATTCTAGATGCATGCCGTTGGAAATCTGTTAGGTTCAAGCATTACATCTGTGTGATTTTTCTTGAAGTTAGTTTTTTAAATTTGATTATACGTAGTTTACTCAACTTGGCATTGTAATGATGAAGTGCGGCCTCAGTGCGAGACTGTTAGATATATATATATATATATGTGTGTGTGTCTGACAAGTCAGTGAGAGAGTGAAGTGCCAGTTTTCGTGAAGGCCGTAAAGAGTGTTTGAATGATGACCCGCGAACAGGCCAGCTTAACACGTTAATCGCGACCAAACTCATCGACAAGGTGAACAACCTGGTGAGAGGTGATCCGCGTGCCACAGTGTGAATGTCGGCAGTGATGATAGGGGTCAACTTTGAAACAGTGTGGAAAATTTTGCACGACACGTTGGATTAGCGAAAGGTGTGAGCGCAATAGTTTTCGAAGAAGCTCAGCGAACCGAAAAGAAACTGCGTAAGGATCTAGCTCTGGAACACCTGTTATATATACCATATAATAAAATCTCCGTGTTTTTGGAGCGGATCGTCATTGGTGATGAGGGTTGATGCTATCACTTCGAGCCAGAGACAAAGCGGGACACGGGCACGCAATGGAAGCATGCGTCGTCACCTCCCCGTAAATAATTCAAAGGTGTGCTTTCAGCAAGCAAGGTAATGCTTACCGTATTTTTCGACATCCGGGGCCCGATACTTATCGAGCTCGTCGAGCACGGAAAAACCATTAGCAGTAACGCGTACTGTGACACACTCCGTAGATTATGCAACTCCATCAAGAGCAAACGGTCTGGGCTGCTCTCAGTAGGAATGGTCTACGACAATGCGCGTTGACACCTCTCCAGAATCGTACAAAGGTGTACTGCGATTTTCGTCAGTTTGGTCCGCTAAAAAAGATTTCAAAGAGAAGCGCTTCAAGTGGGACGACGAACTGAAGGACACAGTGGAGGACTGGCCGTTGTCACAGTCGAAGAAATTCTGGGAACAGGCGTAATCCTTCGGCGAGAAAGACTTCAATTATACCAACAGTGTCGTTTCGTATCATTTAATTTGAAACCCGTCATGTATTAGCAGCCTCGATTGCTGGCTGACGCAGAAGATACGCAGGCAGACGCTTCTCTAGACATATGCGTCGATAGATCACATATACGTCGGCCTACAAACGCAGAAAATGCCAATCATTACATTCCTCAGCTGCAGTGATAGTGTAGGGGGTTCTAGGGGGTTTGTTAGCTGTTATGAGTGTGTACGCACACATCGGTTGAGTTCACTCAGCCCGTAAGGTGACCTTCAACTCTGATCGCTTTTTGCAACGATCCCTGAAGTCTAACATTGCGGTTTGGGCTACTGAATACTTTTGTAGCTTTTCGCTTTGTTTTTTATTACAGCAGTTCACCTAAGCAAATTAAAAAAGTAGTATATTTTCTGTGTAGAGTCGCGTTGTATGGAGTAAAGCGTTTTCCAGGAGTTGTTCAGGAGTCTATCAGACTACTCGGTTCTCTGTCTATAGTTTTATCGAGATGTTTTTTACAGTCTTTAGAAAGAGGCACTATCGACGTTTTTTTCAATATGGCGTGTCTGCACTTATATTGTTGTTTGCCTTGTTATTTGCTACCGTAACTTACGAACGCGTATGAAAGTCACTGCCTCCAAGTGCCAGTAATGTGCCATGTTTATGTGAGCAATTTCAACAACGAATCTTTGTGACAGCGTGAAATAACCAAGCGCAGAATCAAAAGTTTCCGCCAAAATGTGTCGCCTTTTTCGGGCTGGTTACGTATACGCTCCTGACACGTTCGAGCACAAGAAATAGATTCCCTCACCTGAGATGGAGCCTGTAATCGAGCACTCCAGAAGTCAAGGAAGTGTTGCGCACTAACTTCCCAAGCTACGGCGCCACAGATTCTGTACGTGAAATTTTGGCAACATGTTCGACCCGCCTGGTGGGGTATTTCTGCTGGAGGGCGTAAAGTATTTATTTGTGAGCCCTTAGTTCACGGCGAGTCGTAGTCACCGTTATTTTCACTAAAACTTTGTAAAGAACATTTTTTTTTTCGAAACGCAGCAGTAGCAGACGTAGCGGCACCAGCGGTAATCCGGATGATGGCGGTGATAGGTAGAGCAATCTGTGCAGGAGAAAAGGATCTGTGCTGACACGCTACACTTCTTGCTCACTCGAAGAGTGAACGTGTAACAGGCACACTGCATTGACTACTTATGTCACGTATGTGAGGCTAACCACTGACACAGTCGTGTTAGCTTGTACGAAAGCTAACCTAAGGAAGGTATTTTGCCGCAAATGTATGCTAGCAGATGATGCTTGTATGCATTGGAGTAACGGGTTACAAACTTCAACAAGCAGGGTACAACATAGCAATCCAGTCTGAACACAGTTTTAGCAGGACTTGTTTCAGTCGTGACATTTTACCACCAGGATGTCATTTTAATATATGCCAATCAGCCGATGATATCAAGCTATATGCTACTATAAATGACACGAATTGACCAACATTCCTTACATGTTTTCTGTCATTGAGGGCGGAGTCTAGATCTCCAGCGGTCTGCTGATAAATGTGTCTATTGCATTTTAGTCACCCAAGTCGGAGGCATGGGTACGCATTGGGGTGCGGTTTTACAGAACGTGTTTCTGCTTGTGATTTTGGATTTTGATCACTAGACGCAGCACAGGACATGGAGTAAATTTTTGCCGAAAGTCATGCTAAGGAAAATGGCAATCGTAAGATTTTTTTTTGCTTAATGGATAACCACAAAACGTCATGGATCTTTCAACATGTAAAGATGTACATATATAACATTTTCTTAATAACGTGAACTGTTGTATATTTATATAACGAGTTTAATTTGCTTCTATCTGTTATTGTTGCAGGATCTCCCATGCCGGGTGGGGGCCTTTATCAACAGCCCGAATGTTAACCCGCCAGTTTTTGAGCCACACCACGTTGTCAGCGTTTCTGAGGTCCGAACCCTTAGCTCTGCCACGATATATGCGCTCCAGGCCGCTGAAGAGGCGCTACAGGTGCGTCGTAGTTAAATATATTAAAATAGATCAGTAAATAAAAACTTGTTTCGCTGCAGAGGCGAACCATGAATACATACCTACTGTTTCAGGTTACGCCCTAAGTGAAGACTTGGCCATGTGCTATGAGCACGTGACAGGTTCTGAATTGTTGCGAATTCAAGTCTGGTTACATTTCCGAGAAGAACTGCTCTGCCATTTGACTTACTGAACCACACACCCATTTCGGTACTTATTGAACCACATACCCATGCGGCGAGGACCATGATCATTAATGTCTAATTTAAGTCAGCTCCATGATCTTTGTGTTTGCAATATATTATTTAGCATTCTCTAAATACGAGCGATATAATCTGGACAAGGCTGGCCAGCGTTCAGTGTAAACTCATATTTGATACTGAAGCAAACTCTACTTAGAAATTAGACTTAGAAAGACTTAGACTTAATAGTTGATTTGACCGTTTTTGTCAGCCATGTATGAAAATGGCCATCGTTCACTGGAACATGAGATTCCCGGATCTGTAAGGATTGTGCTCCTCTTAAGTATTATAGTTTTTGATACGCTACGCTGCATTTTAAGTATGTTTCTGACACGCTTCAGTCAAGTATTATTTGAGATTACTAGCAATGATTGGCAGATTGTAAAAGCTACATCCATGGCTGCTGGTCAGGCAATTTGGTCTATGAAGTGTTTCACGAACCGTTAGGAATTGCCATAATCACAGTTTTGACCACCTCATATTCCATTGTTTGAACACCCAAAGGAAGGCGTGAAACGTCGTTGATTGACGGCTTTAGAGAAGCTGTATGCCTTACGTCTGTTTTGTATGCTTCTGTTGGTTGTTGTAATGATTGGTACATTTGTAGATTTTGTGGCCAGTCATTATATATACGACAGAAAGTTTGGCAACTACGTAACATAGGCGATTTTCGTAGCAAGCGGCGATCATTATAAGACAAAAATGAATTCATCTTGCTAAGGGAAGTCTTTGTCTAACTAAGGCTCCTTATTGTTCCTGGCCGAAGGATGCACCATCGAGTTTTCCTGAATTATAACTAGCTTCCTGCTACGACTACTTTCGGGATATATCAGTGAGATCTACGTGTGAGTGACATGGTCGGCCAATATCGTTGCCACAGTTTGATTGGCCCAAGTTACATTAAATGTATCTACCGTATTTAGCACTTTTTAGCTTTTTACTCTTCGGGTCCATACTCCCCTCGGAGAGCTGCCTACAGCATAACGTTGGCTGCGGTACTGGCCAAGGCTATATTAAAGGATCTAAGGTGGTAGTTGGCTGCATGGGTTTGTAAGTATCTGGTAAAGCTTTGATATTTCTGTCGTAGAGGACATAATTGTTTCTTCTTTTTTTAAAGTAAATTTTTAATATTACAGCGTACTTTCCACGATTGTTTATATATTTTTAAGTCGATAGAAATATGTATCGAAGCTAATTTCTAAATGTTTTTTGCTTCCCCATCGATGGCCTTAATCACGAGTTTGCGTGAATCGAAACGTCTCTCGACGTTTTATCGATTTTTTTTTGGTAACAAGGAAGACGTCGCATGAAGCCAAGTCGGGTAATTAAGGTAGGTGGCGTTTTGCGCATATTTTTCTCGTGTGGCAAATCACGAGGTACCCACCGAGAATTTTTTTGGTCAGTCCAAGTATGTCGTGTGGAACCTTATGGAGAAAGGGAACCAAAGTCTCCCTTGCGATGCATTGTCGAACTTTGCTGCTTTTGGGTGTCCTTTGCAGGGTTTGTTGCACAGATTAAGGTATCTAGGTCAACGTTTTCTGTGCCAGTCATACATATTCGCCGAGGATGAAACTTCATTCCCAATGGTCAATCAAAGCACACTTTCGGAAAAAAATTGTGAACTTAATTCTTGCTTAAAGTTGTACCAAAGAAGAATACACAACCCGGCACTTGAGTGCGGCTGTGCTGAGCGCCGACATGCCTTCGCTTGCCACCTTCTCACACCGTTGTCTGTGGGAGAATAAGCAATATTAGCAAATCATATTTTGAATTCTACTCAAAGAGGGAGATGTTCAAAAGGGACTCGTGGAAGTGCGCCCTATTTAATTCAGGCCCCAAACAGTGATAAATAATAAATGTAGGATCGTCGGTGCAGGTCACGGAATGATCGACGGAGAGCACAGGATGCTTAGTACACCATTGTATGCATGACTGATTTTCAAGGCACTTTGGTGGAGTTCAAAAACTCAAGTTCTGTTATCAGCCATATTTTTTATTTTTTTACTTTTTTTTCTATAAGAAGCATAGCCACGCGCGAGCATATGAGAACGAATATCAAAGAACAGGATCGAATTGGTCCGTAGGTTCTAGGGAACT
Organism: Dermanyssus gallinae; assembly: GCA_003439945.1. Lineage (NCBI taxonomy): Eukaryota > Metazoa > Arthropoda > Arachnida > Mesostigmata > Dermanyssidae > Dermanyssus > Dermanyssus gallinae. The sequence continues at coordinate 23,244 of QVRM01003801.1, read as the reverse complement.
CTAATTTACGGTGTTTGTAAAGAACGGCCCCAACGTTTGCACACGCACATATATATATATATATATATATATATATGGTAATAGTTATTATTTTTATTATTATTCGTACGTATTAGACGACATTTTATTATTATTATTATTATTATTATTAGCATTCATGATTGTCTTTCTCACCTCATTGTATGCAACGCAGAAACAGTCACAGTGAAGGTATAATTATAAGCTAGTGGAGCCAGACAAACCCGACCATCTAAATCTATGCGAACATTCGTATTGAAAATAGCTAACCGGCTGCTTCCTAGACTGCCGCTATCACTTTTACTACTATTAGTTTTACTACTACTACTACTACTTCCATACATAGCCTTGCGATTTGTAGGTGTTAGCGTAACGGTTACTAATGGCCGACGGGTTTCTAATGGACTAATGCTATGCGTATGACAAAGTGATTTCACCGAACAAGACTAAAAGAGGCTGTCTAGTTGTTGACTTCCTAAAGGTTCTCTTAACGTTAGCAAACATCACGTGGAAAAACCGCCCCCCCCCCCGTCGTTCGTGGCAGTCGCCCGCGTAGCAGACGACAGGTGGCTGGTGGTCGCCCGTGTAATGACTACTGAACATCGAACTCCGCACTTCCTTTTAAGACACCTTTCTCCCCCTACTCCCCCCGCTCCTGGGCCACGGCCACTGGGTGGGGGAATATAGGAAGACTTTCTGCACACCACCCTAAACGGACGCGCTTCTCAAAGTCGAAGCCACCAGGTCCGTTTAGGGCGAAGAGACGCCGAGGAAGCAACGCGTGGAGCAACGCTCGAGGACTTTTCCCTATGCTACGCCTAGCTACGTTCTCTCCAGTCGATGGCGGGGCTAATTAAGTCAATATTAACGAGTAGGCCTGAGCTGGCTCGAGTCTTGCTTGCCTTGCCTTATTTCGCTTGCGACAGTCTCGGATTCGGTGTAGGCGTCGCCTACCAATACAGGGCCTGCCCCTTATACAGCGTCCTCCTTCAACGTGTCCTATATAATATGTATGTTTATATACATTTATATATATATATATATATATGCAATAGCCCTATTATTTTCGACAGGTATTTTATCTAAGAGAGAGCTAAGAGAAAGAATAAAATTGTAATGATATGTGAGTCTCATTTTCAAGGCTCTCTGACGGTGTGACGTGAAAGCCTGGTCTGGGCATTTTAGTATAACTACAAACTATTGAAGGTGATTATCGGATAAATAATTGAAATACGGTTTTTATATGTCGTTGTTGTATCAAATCTTCTGCAGGCCAGTACATGGCAACATTCTGCAGTTCCTTCTGACATCGTGGCATATTATGTGCATCGTTTTCATTATAAAGGCGTGGTTGTAGCCCGGGCTACGTCTCGATGTTGTTTAAACTGCACCATGGTTAACAGGCCTAATTACCCCTTTTCTGGATCTGACAAAAAATAAATTACTGCTAGGGGAAGGGCGTTAATTTTTTTTAATCGACTGTTCAAGCAGATCGACAGAATACATGACGGTACTCACCTAAGCGTGCTAGTGAGTTTTTATTGTCACTGGAAGGATCGGTCAGGACCACTGAAAGCATCAGCGGTCGTATCACCCTGAGCTACTCCAGTATGAGCCAATAGCATAGGTTCAAGTTTAAGTGTCATATTCCCTTCCGGCAGTAAACTGGATAAGAAATTCAGAATAAGGCAGGAATTCGGTTAAGTATCAGCATATTAAAAATAATTGCTAAACTAAAAACTGAATCAAAGTTAAAATGGAATGTTACTAAAACGGCGAAAAGATATATATATATATATATATATATATATATTTCTTTGTAGCAGGTTATTGAAAGCATAGTGTATTATAGTGGTATCAACCTTATGGCTATATTTTCTTTGCTGTACTACTATTGCCTAAGAATCGGTGTGTCGGTGATTTATTTTGTTAGTGTATTTCAAACTACGAACCCATTTTGCAAACGTTAACGGTGTAAGAATTCGTTTTAAGATATCTATTCTTATTCAGTTTTTGTTTGTCATATTGTTTTATGTGAAAGAAGGATCTGGCATTTACGGACAGTATATATAGTCGTATATATGTCTTATTATATCGCTGTTTCAGCGATTGACAGACTGTATGCAAGAGTAAATTTAGTTTGACTTTCATATAATTCATGTCGTTTCGAGGCTCCCTTGCACCTCTTGTTTCATCGTTTCTAATACCGATCTTACCTGATGCTACCTGAACAGAATAGGTAAGTCCGTAGTAAGTTAGTGCCTTATTGCTGAAATAGACCAGGCGTTTGGTTACACACAAAACTGAAACAGAAAACGCTGTATTGTAGTACTTTGATCTTGCCAGTCAAGATGAAACCTTGCTTCTCTGCTGCTTAGAGTGCTGTTTAATGTTGTAGAGAAAAAATCGATTTAAATTGTACGTTTCCGCTAGTTGGGACGCTAGATAAATTTGTTTAAAATAATAATAATAATAACAATAGTAATTTTTTTTTTATATATATATATATATATATATATATATATATATATATATATATATATATTATCGTTTATTAAGGAATAAAAATGGAGCTACAATTGTCTCCCGAGAACGTGTGCACAGGCAATATTACTCTATCTCGTATAGAGTCGGCTGGGACCACTTCAGCAGCGTGCCCCGGACGGATGCCGCGTTCCCGCGTTGGACGTCAAGGTCGAGGCGCTGTCTCAAAAAAGCCGCAGATCTTTTGTCTCCAGTTGCAAGGTTCAGCTGCTCACCGACTCTGTGGAGGAGCTTGCGAGTCAAGTTGCCAGGACCGCCCAAGGTTTCGAACGCTAGGGGTTGAAACTCATGTGGGTAACCTATTGAGGCGTATTTTGCGAGCTTCCTTGCCTCGGCTAGATTACCAGCGTGGCCTGCTGAGATCGCCCCGCCACCGACCATTGAAGGTGCTAATGAGTCGGTGACAGTGGCGTCCCAGACGAGCATCCTGCCCCTACTAAAGGGGGTAAGAGTCATCCCATCCGGGCGCTTCCCATCGTCGGTGGAAAGGCCCTGGGGCTCTAAAATGCAGGGGAATCCACTTGATCGAAGCGCTCGGCCGAAGGTGTCGTTAATGCCGGCATGCCTGGCACGCCTTCCCGCACTCATAATGCACGATAACCCGTGATGGGCTAATTTGTCGACGGGGTGGCCGCATTTACATTGATGAGGGGACACAAGGTCACAGCCGAGACGAAGACCTGCCCCGATTCGGGTCGTCTCGTTGTCCAGGAGGGTGCCTAGTGGGGCACTCGGAAGCGCATGCAGCCAGGCCCCAGATCCTTTAGCAGCGACCGCTTGAAGGCGAGCCCTTGTGGTGTCATCGACAGCGCTCGCTAGCAAGCCACGATATACTTCGTCGTATAAGAATGTGCTCCAGTCATGTTGGCTTAGAGGGTTATCCGGAGCGCCTCTGCAAACGGTCTTTAACTCCTCGTACAGGCGTCTCTTAAGCTCAGTAAACTGAGAAATGCCGGCTTCGTCTAGCAGTGCGATGGCATTGTTCTCAGATCGGAAAAGGGAGGAGACTATCGCTGGCCCAGCAGAGACAAGCGGGTCAGGGATCCCCAGACCCCCCTTAGAGATCGGTAGTTGTGCCTGCTTCCGAGAGGAAGGCGCCAGCGATAGATTAAGAAGAGACTCGAGGGCGTTTAGAGTCAACTCGTTTAATGGACGCAGATCGTCCAACCGCCCTGTTAGATCAGCTCCGCGAAGAAGGTGGGTGACTCTCGTAGCAGAGAAGGAAGAACGAAGTAAAAAGAGGGCCCGGTGGGAGCCGAGCGGCGCGAGGTTGTCAGCGACTTCCTTAAGCTTCTTCTGCCATTTTTCGAGTGCGTGTGTGATCCCTTCCGGCCGGAGGGGAACTCCCAGAAGCTCCAAGTCGTTGTCGAGGGTAACCTTACATCTCGGCAATAAGGCTTGAAGGATGCGAAGGTCTGGGGTCTGTGCAGTATCGCCTGTGACGTAGATCTCACATTTCTCGGGATTCAGCTCTAAGCCCGAAGTCTTACGAAAATCAAGCACGCGCCGAACGTCGTCGGCAACCATATCTACATCGCCCCCCAGCACGCCGTCATCCAGATACCATATGTTTAGTGGGCTTTTAAAAGAGTCAACTTGCTCTTTGGTGCACAGGCAAAACAGAGGGGGGGCCAAAGGGTCACCCTGTTGCAGCCCCGTGGCCGAAGCTATCAGATCGTCCGGGAGGGCCAGGTAGGAAGCCGTACGGTACGCTTGACTGACGTGGTGCGTTAGTTGGGGGCAATGTGTCGCGACCGCCTTCAGGAGGTGATCTCGTCTTACGGAGTTGAATGCGTTTTTGAAATCAAGCTTTACGAGGACCCCAGGGGACGTGCGTGAGTCAATGAAAGCTCGGGCAGCATGTACCGCGGCCTCGGCCCCGGCTGGTACAGCAAAGCCAAGCTGGTGAGGGCCCGTCGCCTCGCCTATGATATCCCTGGTTCGATTACAGGCAATCTTTGCGGCTAGCCTGCGTAAAGTGGAAGAGCAAGCAATCGGCCTCACTGACCCGTCCTTCTTCTGTAAGGCGAAAAGCCTCGCTCCAAAGATTATAGGCAGCAGCTGAGACGGAGGGGCGCCCCACAGAAGTAAGTCAACGACTTTCGCCAGTGCGCTCGCCAGCCGACCGGCTGTGTCCCCTAGAGTCGGAGATAGTAAGTCTATTAGAAGTCGAGGTCGTATAAAGTCAAGACCTCCGGCGGAACTTCGTGAAAAACTCTTAACCGCGGCTACAACTTCTTCCCCTGACGTTGTGCAGGAAAGCGGAAGGCTTGGAGGGGCTGGCCACTCTAGGTCTGGTGGGGCCGGGGGGTGTTTTTCGCGAAGGGCTGTCAGGTGATCCGTGCTGGGAGCCAGGACCTCTGACGATCCGATCAGCCTGGCGGCGCCTGACACGTCACCCTCGGTTAGCTTGAGAACGGTCTGGCGAACGCGATTATTCGTGAAAGTACGTTTTTTTGTGGGCGCTGGGGTCACGATCTCGGATAGACGTAATCCATTAGAGAATTCGCGTAGATTATGGCGAATAATAACTGAGAGTGATTGAATATCATTGCGGGTGGCCGGAAGACGGAGAACCACTGGGGCAAACGAGAAGAGAGCATACCATGCCTCGTCGTTGTTATCGGCTGAGACCCCCAAGAGGACATTTGCCAGGGCCTCTGCTACCTGCTTTCTTACCGGTTTCGGGAGGATCCTTAAAAGTCTTAACTTCTTTGCTGCACCTTGTATATCTTCGATTATGCAAGCGGGTTGCTGTCTGTTATTGTCGGTCGGTGTGGGCGTAGATGTAGATATGTTTGCAGAGGCCGATGGATGTTTGGCTGCTATATGCCTCGTGAGCCCTCTTCTCGTGTATTGCCCGTTGCATAGTGGACAAGCTATTCGCTGTGAGTGTACCGACGACTGCAGCCCGCCACTGTCTATATTATTAGAATCCTGTTCCATCATTATTGCATTATTTGTTTAAGGCTTTCCAACACCGGCAATAGCTGCAGAAGGGGTTCTAAAACCACCACTAGGGTCTTAAGCTGACCCAACAGGTCGGATCCGCCCCCTGATACGACTTGCGACAAACGAGTTACAGCATCAGCCGTAGGGAGGATAGGGCGCGCAGTTCTAGGTGCTCGACGCACCGGGGCACGGTTTAATCGGCGCCGTGAGGCGAACGTCCCGTTATTGGTGTGCAATCTTTCCGCGCGTTTTTTGGGCTTCTTCGTGGGGAGTGGCCTGGGTGCAGGAAGAAGCAGCTGCGGGTCAGGGTTCTCGGGTGACTGGGAAATACCGCGAACGACGTTGGCGTACGAAGGCTGCCCACTTGGGTTTTGCGGCGAGGTGTCTGGTCGGGATGTGAGGTTTGGCCGACTGCTGGTGATTTCAGCAGCTGGGTACGTTACCCCGAACCTGTTGCAAAGTTCTGGCTTCCAGGAATAATCTGTTCCTCTCTTTAAGATAGATCAGGCGGGGGCAGGATGGTGACCCGGACGGGTGAGCACCCCGGCAGTTAATACACCGCGTCTGATTGGTGCAACTTGCGGCGAGGTGGCCTGGGTTGCCGCATTTCCTGCAGACTTGCTGTTGTGTGCACCGCTCCGCAAAGTGTCCAGGCCGTAGGCATTTGTGGCAAAGCCTAGGCTGGTCAGGTTCGAGCACAACCTGGTGCGACTGAAACCCTAAAAATATTGATGTGGGGGGTTGTCGGTCAAACTGCAGGATCACTTTACCCAGAGGCACCCTAGCTCCGGACTGAACCCGCGTGAGTCGTTTTACATGGATGACCTCAAGCGGTGCTAGTTCCTTTAGCATTTCTTCTTCTGTAAGGCAAGTTGGAACTCTCTGAATTGTCGCCCGAAAAGATGATAATGATGGGCAGTGAGCCGACACCGCGAATTCTCCAAGGCTGGTGATTGGTAACAGCTTCTGGGTGGATTCTATATCAGGAAGCCACACTATGATTGATTTTCTGTCTCCGGATATCTTCGACTTAGGTGACAAGGCAAATATGAGCTTGTATATGGATAGCAGTGAACCCTCGGGGAAATCTGTTTCAGCACCTTCCGATGTTTCTTTCCTTCTGATGATTACTTTAAACGCGCCCACCGATCCCGTGGGCTACTATTTATTACTATTACTACAATAGTAATAGTAATAATAATAACGATCTCACAAATACCGTCCAAGCACGGGTCGAGTAAAGGGCGTCCGAATCGTAGCGCCAGTAGGTGATAGACGACAACCGTTCGTAGTTTGCTCGTTTATGCCATGAGCGTTGTTCGATGAGAACGTGACCGTGCAGCCACGACTGTGACGAGAAGAGGTAGGCAGGTGGACAGAGAGACAGACAGACAAAAAAGCGGAATAGATAAATCGCATATCGTCCCCGAATAAGCGTTTTAGTGACCCAGAACGCCTCCGCGCAGGCCGTTCCTCTATGTAGGTGTGTCTCTACGACGGTATCCTGTGTGGGGTGCGTCTGGGGGCGAGCGTATCGGAGTGGTGGAGGGGTGCAAACGGGCCATATGAAAATCGACACTATTATTGCTTTCGCGTCGCCTGTGGGAGCGCGTCTATTGAATGCTGCGCAATCATTTACAGATTATGGCACATTGCGCCATTGTACTGCTGCTGCCCGTTTGCCTGCGCAGCACTATTTTTGGCGGCTCCGAATGTGCGCGATAAGTGCTGCTGCTGAAATTGAGTACATACACTATATATATATATATATATATATATATATATATATATATATATATATATTTATATATATATGTATATATATATATATAGATATATATATATATATTATATATCTATATATATGTATATCTATATATAATATATATATATATATATCTGTATATATCATATATAATATATAGATAAATATATATATATATATATATATATATATATACAGTAAAAAGCAGCCGAGATGTACGCAAGCAAACGGCACGGTAGCAGCGACTACGCCACTGGCGTGTTTCCTTGTAATCGATAGGTTGAGTTAACCTTCGGATTCATCTTTTTTTCTGAAAGGTTTCGGGAATTTATGATGCACTTGCGTCACTAGCAAGCTGCATTACTAGTGTGGAGCTCACAGACCCACTAAACCCGGATTCCTTCCCACTGTCCCAGGCCTGTAACACTTGGCATTTCTGCGAAGCCGTGGGAGAAGCGTCCTTGCCATGAGGGCTCGACTGCATTTTTCCTCTTACATTCCTCAGCTTCTTGTTTCGACCGCTCTCCCGAGGCTGCTGCGTGAATCTTTCCCGCCTAACGGACTCTTTGGCAGTATTGAGCGACAAAGTGGAGTCGAACAGGTTTGTGGCCTCATTAACTTCCGTCGCTTCCAGTGGATTCGGTTCCCCTGAAGGATCTTTAATATCTTAGGCGGATAAAGAACCTCTCTTGCAACTGTTAAGTCACCTTCGGGGTCATGAGCAGGTGTCCTGCCCTTGTTCTTTTGTTGTTTCTGCATTTTATCCAATCCCTGTATATATCTTCTACTTCCCTCTGTAGGAGGGGCAAACGTAGCAGACCTTCCTTGCATCCTCGGTTTCTTTGTAATATAGGGCTTTGTGGCCCGATCCTACAGTTAGAAGGTCTCAACCATTTCTCAGGCCGCACCACGTCGACCTAGTTCTAGGGTTTCAGGGGCCAGACGGTTCCTTGCTGCCGTCAACGACACGACCACGGAGGAGTACCATACCTCTAAAAAGCCTTGGTTTACTTACTCGAATCGTAGCCTTTTTAGGCGAGTAGAAGGCATCCCTAAAAAAACCTCTACTTCCTTCTCATCCAAGAATGGGTCGATCCTTCATAGGGTGCGGGTCGCCGTTGAGTCCCTGCGGTAGGCCTACATCTTTGTGTTTTCTTGTTTAGATGCTACCAGCGCATTTCCGGCGCTCTCCCGGTGCAGCCGAAGGAAGAAATACCACTCCTTGTTCCGAGTTATTCAGAGTTTGCCTGGGTGAACTTGATATGTTTAATCACCTTCTTCCAGTGGCGTTTCGAAACCTCTGCCTGTCCCTTGGGTGGAACTGCTTCCTCGATATGCGCTACCACTCTTTTCTTTTCCGTGGTTCGACATTGGGAATACAGCACTCTTATTTCGATCCTTTCGATCTCGTCCTGTAGTTTTGTCTCTTTTGCATTTAGGCGCCCGTTTCTTCTTCGACGTCCTCGGTGGTGCTCTCGTTCTCTAACTTTGTGTCCCGCGTGGCTTTTTCTCTACTTTATATCAACGACACTAGCATTTTCAGTAACTTGGGGAGCTTTGGCCCCATCATTAGTCTCCTTCTTTATAAAAGAGTGTGCTTCGCACAATTTTGCCGAGTTACCTATTTGCCGCTTCAATGCCAGAACGACGTTCTGGAGTTGTTTGCTCTAGGATCTTCGTTGTTCTGTCTGTCTTCTTTCTTCTCGGTGAACTATAGGAGGCTCTCTTTCTGATTTCCGACTGCTCGTCAGACATCGCGTAAGAGATGTTTTCGCCCCCAATCTCGGCTCTATTCTCCTCCTTTTCTATCCTCCGTTCATATATATGAGTTTTCCATTCCTTATGAGAAGTATATAAGATATATGTTGAATTTGATGCTTTGGCTGTGCAATATGTCACACAGGGTGCTGCTGGCTTCGTATACTTTTATATGATTACCATGGTTCATTTTATGTATTTTCACACATATCTCGTCTGTGGTGCAGTCATACTATTAAGTGGATTATTACAATGATTATATTACTACCTAAGTACACAGTGGCTTGGTTTAGCGGGGTGTTCCCCATGGTTCTTTACAAGGCCTTGCCATTTGCCAAGCCTGCGTTTGGTTTCATGTATCTCTTGGCACATTGGTTTATCACCGAAACCTAATGCCTTGACCAAGGACACTGTTCTCACTCCTCCTAGCTCGTCGCACTTCAGCACGAGCATCTTCTATAGATTTCTCTTTAATATCACACACTCTTCACTGGCATATATTTTTTAATAATACTGACTCATTCCGGTCCTAATCCACCTTCTATCATCTTGTTCCAAATAATGTTTCTATCGGCCGAACCCTCGGCTCGTCGGATATCTAGGAATGTTACAACTGGGTTCTGTTTTCTAGATCTGGCCCAATAGATACTTTCCGCTGGTAAAAAAAGGCTATCCTCTATTATCCTGCCTGTTCTAAAACCGCCATGCCATGGCCCTATTAGTTTCATCTTCTCCAGCTGGTCTTGTAACCTGTTCATAAGGATGGCAGCAAATATTCTATATACAGCGCTTGTCACTGTTATCGGTGTGCGATATTTAGCGCCCCTTGATTTTGTATGAATGCGACTCTCCCTGCTAACAATTTTTGAGGGATCTCTTCTCCAGCAAAAATCTTGTTGAATTCACCCGCCAGGTACGCGTACATTGGCGTACCAATATTCTTAATCAATTTTAGCGATACTCCATCCGCTCCACATGCAGTTTTGTCGCCTTTTGGCTTAATAAAGTGTTTGATCTCCTCTTTAGTTGTCCCGCAGCCAATATCCGATCTTCTTACATATGTTTGTCGATTTGGTAATTCATATATTTCAGAATCACACATAGTAATTAGGGCTTCATTTATCTCTTGTTGTGCGTATTCTTTTCTCTTCTCTGTCGTTATATCTAGCTATTTCATCCTGCTGTTTTATGTATTCCCAGAAACGTATTATCCTCTTCTTTGTGCTTTTTAAACTGACAATTGAGTTATCTAAGGTTTGCTTTGCCATTCTAATACTTTTTTATAAAGTAGTCCTACCCCAGTTTCCTTTCACTGTTTTAGTCCCTTTGAAAACTTTCTAAGTTGGGTCTTTAATTTTTGTACTTTTGTTCTGTTGTCTCTTTAATTTTGAGTGCCTATTCTGGCAGCTAAAAGTTATCAAATTGTCGCCGCTCCCCACATTGTGTTGTTTAAATTGGTCAATACACACGTTTATAATCCAGAATTCTGCTATTTGGTTGGCCAGTACGTAGTCGACGGTCGACTTCTTTTTTGCTTCGGTATACGTGTTTCATACTTAGGTTCATATTCTTCAAGCTTACTTTGCCACACAGGCTTTCTAAATCTCTACCGTCGTCATCGGTATAATCATATTTATCAACGTAGAACCGATGCGCATTGAAATCCTCGATGGTTATGGTCCTTATGTTCTCTCATCATCTCTTCGCAAGTTTCTTAATTGTTTTGTAGAATACTTTGTTTTTGTCTTTTGTAATACTCGGCGGCCTGTATCCAACTATAACGTTTATTAGGCAGCCTGGCTCTTTTCCCATTTCCACTGCTATAAGATCGCTTCCTTCACTTCCGTGTCAGTCGATTTCGAAACCGGAACTACGGATTCACTTAGGAACAATTGTATATGTTCCCTTACGAGGATATTAAATTTTTAAAGATTCACACACACATCTTGCGCCACGCGCAACTGATTCAATTAGTGTTTCGTTAAATAAATGTCGTTTGTTCTCTCATTAGATTTACTATGCGCTACGTGCTTGCTTGCTTTACGTGACAGCTAGGCACCGGCCTGCGGGTCATTGCGGATATCACCTACGTTACCTAATTACACTTTACGGCACTCGACTAAAGGGTGCCGCTGGATTAAATCGCGGCGGGTGTGGTCTACGCGACTTGTGCGCTAGTCATGGTTGTCATCTGCCGGGGTGTCGCCGGTTCGATCCCTGTTGTTGATCGAATTTTCTTTGAGCGATGCTCATTGAGAATAGATGGTAAATCATACCGCTGAGAGTCAGCGGCCATGCTGCCACAAGGACTGTTGGGCAAACCCTAGATATCTTAACATGTCCGGCCCTCGGTTCATTGAAGGTATATACCTCAGGTCAAGTTCCAAGCCCGTAGGGGACGGAGGATAGTCTAGAATTAAAAACAACCCCCTTAGAAAATGTTTTTAATTATAGACCTAGATGCGTTATCTGTTGCTAACGCATAGGTCTGATTGATTGTGCACTAGTAGTAGTCTCATAGACACCATAAACATGTCGAGCCCAGTGGCGTGGTGGCATGCGTCTGCGCCTCGCGACCGGAGGAGACACACGGGTTCGAACCCCTCCGTTGCACTTTTGTATTTATGGGGGTCCGTCTGTGAAGCAATGCGCAGGGCAGTCCCATGGACGTTAAATCTTGGCTGAGAGTCAGCCTCGAAAGACACCATAAACATGATGCAAAAGATGTTGCGCTAGTACAGGATGCCGGCTATATATATGTATGTCTGACCGTCGGTACATCTGTCTCACGGCGGCGATTTCAAGCCCGTAGGGGACAGAGACTTGCCTCCTAGAGAAATGAAAACAACCTCCTCAAAAACGTGTTTTTTTCAATTTAAGGATGCTGGCTGGAAGCCCTCGGCGGCCGATGAGGGGGCCGACCGTACCGGCGTGGCCATTGGTATGGCAATGACCGATCTCGAGTACATCATCGATACGGGCACCTTATTCCGTTCGGGTGGCTATCGGAAGGTGAGTAGACATGCGTACGTAGGCGCTAAGGCCAGCTAGTTGATCTGCGTTGCGATGATCTCAATGCAGGTGCTACGTACGTTGACGAGCTGCCCTTCAAAATGCGCATATTTTGTTTTAAATGTTTGACATCATTCAACTGCAGCGAAATGACAACCCTCGCATTTATTTCAGCAAACTTTTTGCTGAAATAAATGCGAGGGTTGTCATTTCGCTACTACTACTACTAAAGCCAATTCATCTTGTTCGGTGGGTGAAGGCAGAAATGTAGACAGCCGGTGGTAAATTTCGCTATGCGTTTCGTAATAGGTCATGTATGTACGTATTTTCTCTCAGATGTACTTGGTTCTGTTTTTTTTTTACCTTGGGTAAATACCACCGTGGGGCTTCAACCTACAAAAAACAAAGCCGAACTTAGAGAGGGGGGAGGTGGATTATAGAACTTGTTAAAATAAACATTTTGGCCAACGGAATGGAGGAGAAAAAAATGCACGCCTTGCATTTAACAATTCAAATTCAACAAGTCCTATCGGCCGCCTTTAGTATGGCTAAAACTTTTATGTACATTATAGATATGCAGAAATAACCATTTACATATGCAATATCACAGGTTTCGCCGTTCTTCGTGCCACGGATTCTGACTAATATGGCGTCGGGGGCGATCAGTCTGCGCTACCGATTTCGCGGGCCTAATCATTCAGTGGCGACCGCTTGCGCGACCGGCATTCATGCCACTGGGGACGCCTTTCAGTTCATACAGAATGGTAAGTTGCTGCATTGGCTATTAATGAAGCCTATTAAGGTCATCAGCCATTATACCGATAACTACACCGTTGAGGATATTGTCGAGTCTTTACACTAAGAACTCGAGATGTTCCTCACATATCCGTTGTAGAACCCTATGCTTCCTATCCCTTCACTGTACACTTGAAGTGAGATCTTCCTGTTAAATCGCAGACAGACGGACGACAACCTATTTGTGCAGAATGAGGACTGGAGATTGTTTACGATTTACACACACATATATATATATATATGGCATAGGCAAGCACTGCCGAGTGTGTAAACGTATTGTAAATGATTAATAATTAATAAATAATCACAATATTTTATATATATATATATATATATATATATATATATATATATATAATAATTTTCCTCTACTTCAACGCGTGTCCCACACTAGTCGCTGCTTGCTGCCGACGACGCATGTGCCTCATGCGTTCGATGCGAAACCTCCTAATAAAAAGATCTCTGGTTGAACCATTCGGACATAATGGTTGATACTGTCGTCGCATTACCTCGTTGGAAGTCAGTGGGTGGTCTCTGCAAATGGAATGAGGCTGAATCCTTCCAGTCTTGAGGGGGTAGCCAGTCCTTGTGTCTCCGAATGCATGAGATCCCGGCTGAGGGACAAACTTCTCCGAACGCATTATTGATTGCGGAGAGTTTTTGGTGTTCAGCACGCGCTTCATATATGTGAGAGATTGTCCTCCATTCCTTCAGGCGGGCTCGTCACAAAGGAAAGCGTTAAGCTCACGATCCAAGACTCCATCTTGTCTGAGTGAGCTCTGCGCAAATGATGCAGACACAATCGAGGAGGTCGCCGACTGCTGTAAATAGGACGGCGTAGATCAAGTTTCTCGCACCAGGGTGGGCAATTTCTCCTAGATTGGTCCTGTCGACATAGCCTGCTAGGAGAAGCGAGTGTGTGATAAGCTTCGAAGGCAGTTCTGGTCGGACTGCTGTTTGCAGTCAGAACGTTCCACACAAAATATGCCGTGCATGAAAAAATGGTAATTATACAAATAGTAGTAGTAAAGCAAAACCTTTTTATGGGTGTAATCAGTTTCGATTTAAAAATGTATGGATTTCCGACAGCAGCACACATTCTCCCGCCAGAAAAATTTGGGACGGAGCTCATATATATATATATATATATATATATATATATATATGCATATTTGAAATCACTTGCGTTGCCCGCGACAAATGAAAACCGCTTGGTGGCTATCGCTGATAGAAGGTTGTAGCAAAAGCTCTTTTGCTGGCGATCTCCGAGTATGTGGTTGGACGCTTAGGATGCTCTCTCCCTTTGGGGTGCCCTTCCAGTTAGAGGAATGCGATGATGCCGGAGGCGTGCATTGAATTGCCACGCCCGGCACAAAGCCATTACCCAGGCGTAGGTGGCGGAGTGCTTCCTCGCGGCGGCCAACGAATGAAGGACTCTCGTCAAGGTCCGTGAATATTTCTTTACGATCTTGTTGCAGTGGGAATGGCTGCTTTGCATTTTTTTCAGGCGTAGAAGCAGGTCATGGTTCGTGCTTAGCAAGCGTGTACGGCGCATCAGGGGGTATACTACCCAACCATTCAAAGTCTGGCCTAGCAGGAATAATTCACTCCAGGTATTTTCATTTCTTTTGTGGAGTTAATGCTTGCAATGTACATGATATCGTCCGGCCGAAGATCGACGGTGAGTACGTAATAAGTGCACACAGCTGTAAAGGCTGCTCGACGAGGGTTGAAATTGTCTTTAAACTAACTGTGAGCTGGTATTCCTGGTTATCTGTTGTGTCTAAAGAGTTGCGTTTTGCACGATAACACCGATTTAGCCTAGAATGGAATTACTGAAATGAATATCGTCCAAAAAGCAAAGTTTCGTCCGCTGTCGCTGTTTATTCCAGTCGAGGGCTGCAAATAGTTAATATATACTAAATGAGCATGTTCGTGTATGTCTTCAAAGCATCTGGTGGTAATTATCTTTTGAATTATTTCGTTCTTTGAATACTATTGAAAATACTGTGAGGGGAATTTCTCAGCAGTAGCAGGCAATGTGTGTCGACCGGCTTAGATTGTGGCGGTAGAACAGATTAGGCCCTCGCGTCTTAGGATAATCTTGATTTCACTGAAAGCGGCTCGTTTATATTGTTGTGGTAGAACAACAGTTGTAGATAATAATAATTCCAATCACAGCCAAATTCAAATGCCCGCTGGTTGATTGTTCGTGGTTGCCAGGGCAGCATTCCTCTCGTTTAAATTGCTTAAACCACTGACTCACTACACGACGTCTGATTTGGCATAATTTCTACATATTTAATTTGTTCGGTAGGCATTGCGACGCTGTGGTCTTAATTCGACACTTGACTTATGCACATTCGGTTTATCAGCTGGCCTGGGTTTAGGCCGCTGTCCCCAGGCCCCTAGTAGATCCTGAGAGTTTTGCAACGGAGCTGGTGAGCGGAATGTCCATCATCAAAACAACTGATCAATTTCGGCCTGCAGCATAATCTGCAATACGCGGATATTCACAAAGGCAGAGCAAAAATATTTACATCCTGTTCAACGTGCCCTAGGCATATTTTTTATAAGCAATCCAACGCTGGCTAGGGGAAGCGAACTAGTCGCGTTGAGGAAAGTTTGCAGTAAATGAGATCCTGTGATGTCTTATGTTTGAGCTTTCACCCTTAATACGCGTCACCTTTTACCTTTAATAGTTTGCTTGCCATTATGTTCACATCATAAACACATTCCGGAGAATGCGCATTCCATGTGCATCATTTTGGTACCAAATCAATGGTTTTACGATATGTGATATGATTACCGTAAGTAGTTTTCGCCTATCCTTCGAGTGGAGGTGGTGGAAATGTTACGAACTTCTTATGGTAGTCTAGCAGTGTCACAAACGCGTACCAAACGTGGTACCACAGATTTCGCAACGGACGTGAAGAGACCAAAGATGACTCCGTAGGCGTAGCTAACGCCAGTAGCAGAAGAAAACGTTGAAAAGTTCTTGATCGTTCATCATACTTAACAATCGCCAAATTAGAATTAGGGAGATAACTGGTGAATTCGAGATATCTTGCGGATAATTTTTAGCAGTTTTTAATGCGTCAGTTATGCGAAGTTTATTCCAGTAAAGTTGAATTTCCAGCAGATGAACGCATGTCGGGTGATTGAATTAAACCTTTAGACGGTAACAGAAGACCCTTTAGCATTTCTTCAGAGGATGATTACAGTAAATGAGTTATGGGCATATGGTTGCGACATCAAGACCAAAGGAGGAGAGAGTTGGTAGAAAAAAATTAGACAGTCCAGATCCAACGCCAAGGTTCTTTTGACTATTTTCAACAACTGACATTTTCCACGAATTTTAGGGCTTCGTTTAAGGGCTAGCCCCTACTTTTTTGAGGAGATATTTTGTGGAAAAAGAAGCACTTTTCGATCCGCCCTCGTATATTTAGAAGCACATTTTTATAAGCGCAGTTACTGGCTACAAGGGGAGCAAGTCCTTGACATCCATTCGAAATTAATTATGTTGGGATCAAACCCATGACATCCAAGTTGTGGACCGTTTGCCGCCACACCGGTCCTCTAATATATATATTTATACGCAATGTGTGCAGAAAAGAGATATATATATATATATACGCAATGTATGCAGAAAAGATGCAAAAATCCGACCAGGCAGTCCTGTGGCAGTACCTGCACGCAATACCTGCCAGTGTAGGCGTCGTGTTGGCGGGCTAGGTTCTTCTGCGCGAGGTTGGACGTAAAAAAGGCCACTTGCATTCAGAGTGGCAGCAACCAGCGTTGGTTGTCTGATTTCTCCCAGGTTGGTCGACCCATCCTTCGATTGCCTTGATGGTTCTGAACTTCGATGAGGTTTTGGGGTCAGACGGTTCGATACTGCGCCGTGCCAACTTCGTCCGAAGCTGCTGTCATTCCTGTTGCTACCGGCGTGTCCTACTTCTACTACGTGATGTATGCGGAATTAGCTTATAATGCAGCTCCGTCAGGATAGAATAGACGCGTCCCATCGATTTCTTGTTTGTGTTCTCTCATTCGATCAATCAATGCCACCAGGCTCACTATTGTGTGCTGTCAGGTGCGCTGCATATTTATCAGGGCTGCGTGAAACGTGCTGGTCTTCACCAACAACAAACGTGTTGGTGTTTTGTGAACCAATCGAAGCACAAAAAGAAAACTTAAGTTACAAATGGATTATATATTTATACATAGTGTTCCTGGGACATATCGCCCGGTCTGTTCGAATACGAACTTCGACGACGAGTTCACAGAGTGCATCTGTCGACTGTGCTCCCAAGCGTGTACGGAGTATCATGCGTCTGCCTGCCTGGCCCTTTCGAGGAGATCGCTGCACTGCCTGTCTTGAATCATATGCCTAGAAAAGCTGACGACAGCAAAAGCGGCAAATATCTCTGCGTCTTCCATGTATATATAATATATATATATATATATATATATATATATATATATATATATATATATATATATATATATATATATATATATATATATATATGCAATCGCCCTATTATTTTCGACAGGTATCTAACCTAAGAGAAAGTTTAGGAAAAAATTGTAACGGTGTGTGAGTCGCATTTTCAAGATCTTCTAAGGGTATGACGTCAAAGCCTTGGTCTAGGCATTATAATATACGCATTCAAACTAAATGGGCAACTTTCCCACGTGCGAAGACAAAATAGTCGTGAGGCCTGGAACGAAGGCCAATATGGCCTGGCACCTGAAGCTATGTACCTTAGATAGTAGCAGAGCATTTACGAAACTGTAGAACCTTGGAGATAAAGCTATTTGAGATCCAAAGCAATGTTTCTATTTTATCGTCGACGTAAGACCAATTCAACCAATCTGAAGTTCTGCCAAGCTGTTTTGCAAACGCACTGACGCCGCTAGCGTGACCCTTTCTCATAAACAGACAACAACAACAACGACGACGACGACGACAACGACGATGAACGAGTGAATTTATTCTATACGTAACTATCTAGTCGGTAGTATCGAAGGCCGCCAGCAAAATAGAGATCGTCGCCGTTGTCGTCGTGTTGGGTCTTGCGACTGTCGCAGATACAGGTGGGCCAGGTCCCGCTATCCCGCTTATTACGTGGCTCCATGGTACACACGTTCGACAGTGGGGCGTTGTTTGTCTTCTGCTGCCGGGGCTGTGCGTGTGGGTTCATGCAAATGGGCTGCTCATATGTATGCTACTGCTGCTGCTGCGCGTAAGGATGTTCGATTTTATTCAGATGCGTGCGGTCGTCCTTCCACTGCTACCAGCATGAACAGCATAGCTGGGTTGGGCTGTGCTGTCCTGTTCTGCCTGCCTGCAGGAGTTCGGGTCCTGATACGCTAGCTAACCCAACGTGGTTGTGGTGGCCGCCGCCGACGCCGCCGCGATCTTGGCCCCGCTCCGTCGAACTTCGCTTGGTCGTCCGCGCTCAATTAGGGCTGCTGTCCACTACTTCGATTAGCGACGAACGACAACGAACACTGACGCTGCTGCTGCTGGTCGGCAGCCGCGGTCCTCTGTCCTCTCTGCTCTTTACGACAACCAACAGCGACTGTAGTTAGTTTCCGTAGACACTCCGGGACAACAACTCATGTGGTTTTGTTGCTGGTATGTTTCGTTTGTTGCTAATGCTGCCAAGGTTATTGTTTGTTGTGCTGTGTTGTTGATATGGTCACTAAGGTTGTTGCGGCTGTTGTTGTTGCTGCTGCTGATGCTGCTGCTGCAGCTGTTATCCTTAGTGTTACTATATTGTTGTTGTTGTTGCTGCTGCTGCTGCCGATGTTGTTGTTGTTGCTGCTGCTGCTGCCGATGCTGTTGTTGTTGTTGTTGTTGCGGATGATACTGATGCCGCTGTTGCTACCGTTGATGGTCTGGTCTTGCAGCTGTCGTCTTGGCAACATCCCTGCTGCTCTGAGTTGTTGTTGTCGTTGTTGTTGTTGTTTTTGTTGTTGTTGTTGCTGGCTGCCTTGTGGGCCTACTAACCGGCCTTACCATTGTCGATGGTCGCGGGGTGTACGTATTCCCATGCGTGTTGCTTGGTCGTGTTGGTGATCGCAAGCAAACGCTTCGTGAGAGTATTTTTCCCTACTCACTTTATCTCTATTTCGCTCACTCACATTCTCCTTTTATCTAGCTCTCGCCCCCCCCCCCCCCCCTCCCCCTCCCCGCCCTTTTCGTCCCATCTGTCTTGCGCGGCTCCATCTATGTCGTTCTTCACCGGGACGAAGGAGGGGGGGGAGGGGAGGGAATTGGGACCTGAGCTTCCAACCGGGGCCAAGGAAGATCTCTATTGAACAGTTCCCAGAGCCGAGACGCCATGCTGTTGTTGCTGTTGCTGCTGCTGCCGCCGCCGCCGTCGTCCTCCGCTGGGGCTAGATCTTGTGGCGTTACCGTTTTCCACGTTCGTTTGCTTTTTGTCTGGTTGTCGCCCCCGCAGGTCGAACCCCACCCCCCCTCGGCCGATTCGTCCGCGGTTCGTATGTTATAGATAGAAGGGAGACGTCCCCGCCCCGCCACGCCCCGGTCGTTCTGGGTCATGGGGGCGCGCTTACAGGAGGCGCAGCACGCACGCACTCACACATGTCATGGTCGATTAAACCATTCATTCATACACTTCGAACGCATCGTTTGCTGCTGCTGATGCTGCTGCTGCCGCGGTTGCTGGTGCTACTGTTGTTGTTGTTGTTGTTGCAGGTAACGGTGCCCTTGGTCTGGAGAGATCTCTTCAATTATCAGTAGATGATGATGGTGGTGATGATGATGGTGATGATGATGATGCTGATTCCATACACGGGAAGCTCACAGACTTAATCGCAAAATAACAACTGTAACAGCAACAACGACAACGACAACAACAACAACACAACAACAGCAACAACAACAACAGTAGCAGCATCGATAACGACCACAACAACACAGCAATGACAATAACTCAACAACAACAACAGCAACACAACAATGACAATTACATCAACACAGCAACATCAACAACAACAGGAACAACAACAATAGGAACACAACAACAACAGCAGCATAAAGCGAGTTTGCGGGTAAAGCTCAACAGGAGGAGACCACACCTGGTGGGTAGGTGCCCAGTGGTTGTAGTTCTGGGTGGTAGCGCAGAGGGCTCAACACCGATGCGGAGCAACAGGGACGTGCAAGCCGCGGCAGCGTCAGTAGACGCAGCGATCAACGATGAGAGACTCGGCCGAGTAGAGTTGACGCGCACGGCGGTAGAACAGCAGCAGCAGCAGAAGAGCAGCACGGCAGTAGTGGTAGGCGAGTATCGTCGAAATGATAATACCATTGCGAGCAGATTCAGAGTCCTGGCGGCACGACGCGACGGTTGTTCACCATTGCCGGCTGCCGGTGAGCGCTAGTGATGATTGCCCTATAGACGATTAGTTTGGGATGTGGCTACGAGACGAGTTTCGGAAAAAATCACACTAACGTCAGAACGACGGTAACGATATTAATCGCGGGTACGGCGAAAAAAACCTCTACAACAATAGCAGCAGGAACGACATTAACAACAACAACAAACAACAATTGTCACAGTAGTAATGACTGAAACGGGCCGTTCGTACGGATGAGCGGGTTGTAATTGACAAACGGAGATTTAGGGAGGAGGAATTTCACAAGCCTACTGTATATATATATATATATATATATAGGACATGTGATGCCACGTCTTACGATTGCACTACAAATGTTTAGAGATGCGAATATTCGACTATACTTCGATATACAGTACTTCTGATCACTTATGCACTTATTTGCACGGTTGTAGGTTATCTAAGTGTTGATGGAAATTCCCTTTTGAAAACGCTTTCGACCCACTCACGTCCTGTGTGATGGAATCGAGTCGAAAATAACGACAAAATTTCAATTTGGATTATTATTTCGAGAACAGATATGCAGTCGGCAGGGTTGTTGGAATATATTGACTAGGCATTGGCGGATAACGTGCGAAGGATTTCCATCTTATGTGTACAAATCTGCACGCGTTTGTCTGTCTGTAGCAAGATTCAAGCTGGCTACCGTCCGTAGAAAAAGTGAATGTTTGCTAATTTTATGGCAATTACCTTCATCGAATATATATATATATTATATATATATATATATATATATATATATATATATATATATATCGATTTATGGACTTCTAAATGTGACTTTCTTTCTACTATTGTTCTCTAATATGAAGTTAGTATACGTTTAGTATACATCATGCACCTAAATATATATTTAAATTTCAATTGTGAGGTTTATTCACGGAATTGTAATTTTCACAATGCGTAAGTTGTCGTAAACAAAACTATAAAAATGTGTAAAAGCACCAACCTATATATATATATATATATATACATACATAGAAAATATTGTGATGATTTATTAATCATTTACCATACGTTTGCACACTCGGCAGTGCTCGCCTTATATATCTATATATATTGTTGGTTCTGTTTAGTGTGCAGGTAAAGCCGACGTGATGGTGTGCGGCGGTACAGAGTGCTCAGATTTCGGCTCTATGAGCGTCGCCGGCTTCAGTCGTATGCGGGCGCTGAGCACACACTTCAACGACGAAACCTAAGCGGGCTTCGCGGCCGTTCGACAAGCTGCGCGACGGCTTCGTCGTCGGCGAGGGGTCGGCGGTTCTCGTGCTCGAGGAGCTCGAGCACGCGCGACGTCGCGGAGGCGCGCATCTACGCCGAGCTGCTGGGCTACGGGCTGGCCGCTGACGCCCACACATTACGGCGGCGTCGGAAGACAGGCGCGGGCGCATACCGTTGTATGAGGGCGGCCCTCAACGACGCCGGACTTCGACCGGGAGGACATTGGACACATTAACGCACATGCCACCTCGACGCCCATCGGCGACGTTGCAGAGGTGGCGGCCTATCCGGCGACTGTTCAGCAACAACAACAATAACAGCAACAACAACAACGACAGCACGAGCGTTAGTATTAATAGCAACGATGATAAAAATCTCATAGTAGTAGTAGTAGTAGCAGTAGTTGCAAAAGTCAGATCACGGACGACTCAAAGAGTCGGCTGCCCCTCGTGAGTGCGACAAAGTCCAGCACCGGACACCTGTTTGGGAGCGGTCGGGCGCTCTCGAGACACTCTTCACGGTGATGGCCGTCCACGATGGCGTGATCCCCCCGCGCTCAACGTCGACGAACTCGATCCGGCGTGTTCGGATATACGGGTCACTCCCCGTCAAGGCCGATTGGCCTAACGCGGCCGGCGGTAGGCGACGAATCGCGCTCAATAACTCGTTCGGGTTCGGTGGAACAAACGCCACGCTGATTGTGGCCCAGGGACCAGACTAAGCATCTACGATACACATACACATATAGGTATTTTAGTTGGATGGTACAAATGTGTTACTTATACGCCATTTTAAACGTGAATCAAATTGAACAAATAAAGCAGCAACGGTACACTATGCGTGCGAAAGATGCGATAGTGTGTCGATGCTGGTATTTTTGCGGTGCAGATGTGTATTTTTTAACGCTGCTTTAACGTGGCAGTAATGACGGACATGTGTATACAAATTTGCCCAGTCCGCGGCTGTTCGTGGGAACAGGTGGGATGCATCTATCGCGCAAAATGTATGTCATTGTGTGTGGTGTCAATAATAATACTGCTAAAGAGTCAGAGAACATGCTGCTACAAGGACTGCTGGGAAAACCCTAGTTATCTCAGCATGTTCGCTTATCATGCCGCTCTAAGCGCCTTTGATAGAAAGGGGTGACCTGAATTCTGGGTATTAGATGGGTATTGACTCAATGTCGATCACTCAGAGGACAAAGGGCCCATCGACTCAAGTCTCAAGCCAATTTAATATTTATTAGGCATTTCGTTGCTCGCTTTTGAGTGGTCATGTGCATTTGCTAAAATTGGTACTGTGGCCCGAGTTCACGTTTGAGCTGTATTTTAAGTATCTTTCATGATCATTAAGAACGAGTATTCCGGTTGGCACAAAACATACTTTAAAAGCTACTCTTGGAATGCCCTGTCAGCAGTATAGGCAAAGGCTAAAACTACACAATAGCGGGTGACCCGGAACAGCTTTTCTCCTTACACAACGAAGCGTCAGCACACTTGGTCGAAAAATCCCGGGCAAAACGATTCAATAATGGCGCGGGCGCACCGGAACCTTACGATACCGTGCAATCAATAGAGCGTTTTGCATAAGTTTCCTCATAAGCTTAGGACCGACTGACCCACGATCAACTACTGTTCACATGGAACCCATCCCCAACTTCAGTGCTCAAGGTTTTCAATTGAGTACTTGCTACTACCACCAAGATCTGCACATGTGACAGCTCCAGATTACTTACAGCAAAATCCTTC
>QVRM01003800.1:0-81828 GCA_003439945.1 Dermanyssus gallinae | reverse complement strand
TGAAATCGTTCGTATGCATTGCTGGGACCGTAGACCACAGCAGGCTCTTACTGCCAATAGGTACTGCACAATTAACTCCAACACGCCCGCATCTTGTGAATAGAAATGGAGTTTTTTGTTCACTATGATTAAAGGCAACCTGGCATAAACGTCCACAGCAGAGAAAACGAAGGCTGGATTGGAAGCTTATCGACCATTTAGCGTGTACTCCCTTAACCTTATAACAACAAACAGAGTGAGATGCGTTTTTTTGGATAATATGGATTAAACAGATGACTGGTTACTTCCAGATTTCCATAAAAGAGACTTTTTTGAATGAATAAAAGGATGCTTACGTGTGTCCAGCTTCAATTTTTCAATCATGGTAAAACTGCGTACACACATATACAAATATATATATATATATAGATATATATATATATATATATATATATATATATATATATATATATATATATATATACATACATACATACATACATACATATATATATATATATATATATATATATATATATATATATATATATATATATATATACGCTTTAAATGCCAGTATGAAGGTTTGGCCCTATCAAAGAAAGTGAAGGCCATTGCAAGAAACACCGTTTCAGTTTTTAGCTTTGCGAATTTTTATGACTTAGCGTTGCGGAGGCGTTCGTCATTGAACGAATGCCCTAGGGCGGCCTGTTTCGACAGCGAGCCTCGTTCTACGCCAGCAAGGACGCGTCGCACGGCGAACCGCGTGGTTTTTGCGCCAAATCGACAGCTAGTCATTCAACCATTACCCTGATGCGATGTTCCAGACTGTGGTGCAGTTCAACGCTTTTGATGTATCGTCGCTGCTCGAAAAGTTGCTAAAGAGATTCCTCGAACAGGCGCACGAATTGGCGCTTTTATCAAGATTGTGAACGGCAAAAAAAAAGGCAAATGCTGCATTATCCGCATCCAGTCTCTCTACAGCTGTTCGAAAAATCCGCTGTACGAAAAATTCGCCGTAAACACGTCGGCGTCTTTTTTGCTTCTGCCCGTCTTCCTATTAAATCTGAAAGCGGAATGCATATTTCAAGCACACGCAAATTTGGAATCGGTAGACGGGGCTAGCGTGTAGACTGCACTCGTTTGATTCTAATAAAATGGCAACTGCTAATAGTAGTCCTAAACATATTTAAAAAAATCCTTTCGGGGGCTGACTCTCAGCCAAGATTTAACGTCCATGGGACTGCTTTTCGCATTGCTTCATAGACGGACTACCCCCATTAATGCAAATGTGCAACAATGGGGCTCGGACCCGCGCACCTTTGTGTCTCCTCCGGTCGCGAGGCGCAGACGCATGCCACCACGCCACCGGGATCGACAGTTCCAAACATCTACCGTAGAGACGTCGTGATGAGAGTGCATTTACGGTGTCGACATATCGTAAGTCAGTATTGCCGATGAGTACGCCAGGCGCTGCCTAAGCGTCTGCCCGTTTCGAAAACAAGACAGATTAAATGCTGGAACGTATTTTTTAATTTAAGGATCATTAATAGTTAGACAAAAATCGACAGTGTCAGCGTCTTCCGATAGATTGGCCACTTGGCAACAGGTCTACCATATAGAGTAGCTTTGTTGTCTTCGTTGAGTCCATAGACCGCACACAAGTGTTCGTGCTACTAAAAAGCTGTTTACTACTCACGTGTACTTCTTATTAAAAAGTACACCACTCAAACTTATGGCAGCGTCCGCCACCGCAAAGGCGCACTAAGACCGTTCTCAGGCGGCCATGAGTTCGACTGCTTCGACGAACCGTCAGTAGTTGCAACGTCAGCAGAAAACACAGAAACAGCGATCGTGCTCGGACTAACGAGACCCACGACTTCTACTACTACTACGACTACTTCTAGGCTGTACTACAAGATAGGCTTCTTAACTTGCCTTTGCTATCTTAACGGCCTAGACGCTGAGGTGTCCACTGGCATCTGTGACAGAGCTGGTCGAGAAGGTTGGTGAAGGAAGCATATAAATCATTTCTAACGTTGAGATTCGTCAAATTAGACTTGTAGATTTGTAGACACATGTACATATACTCCATATGAGCACGTATATATATATATATATATATATAATGCATCAGTGCATGGGTGCGTGGGACGTATATAGCAATGCACAAAGATTTCTTGTAATAGCATTTTGCTATTACACTTTATTCTTTGCATCTATGAAAGTTTGTCGTACGCTAAGTTTTACAGTGCAAGTGTTTGCACTAGTGAACTCTTGGTTTCAGTGTAAATGATATACTGTTTTTTCCTAAAGCACTTCAGATCACGCTGCTTGCTTATCTCAATCTTGTATGGTTTTACATACAGCCTACTCGATCTCCCCAATCATCTGGTTTCAGCAGCGAAGTTTGTTCGTCTATGACAGTACGATAGATTTTGAATTAAAACGCTTTGCCCCTTTTGTCCCGTTTCCCTAGAACTCAAGTATACATATGCTGTTCAAAACGTATCGCGACTGTTGTGTTTTTTTCAAAAATTATTCATTTATTCATAAATATCTATTTTGTCCCCTTTAAAGTAATCCCCATGAGATATTATACACATGTGCCAACGGTTTTTCCAATCTTCGAAGCACTTCAAAAAACCATTTTTTTTAACCTTGTTCAGCTCCTCCTTCGATGCCGTCTTTATCTCGTCAAGCGTAGCGTAACGTCGTCCTTTCATGGGCCTCTTCAGTTTAGGGAACAAGAAAAAGTCACAGGGGCCAGATCTGGGGAATACGGTGGCTGCGGCATCATTAGTGTGTTGTTTTTGGCCAAAAACTCGCGCACAAGCAACGATGTGTGAGCAGGGGCGTTATTGTGGTGCAAAAGCCAATTTTTGTTCTTCCACAAATCCGGGCGTTTCTGGCGGATTGCTTCGCGCAAATTGCGCATAACTTGCAGGTAATATTCCTTATTGACCGTTCTACCCTGTGGCAAGAACTCATGATGCACCACGCCCCTGCAATCGAAGAAAACTGTCAGCAAAACTTTCACATTCGACCGAACTTGGCGCGCTTTTTTCGGTCTTGGTTCGTGCGGCAGCTTCCATTGAGATGATTGAGCTTTGGTTTCCACGTCATAACCATAAACCCACGATTCGTCACCAGTTATGACCCTCTGGAGCAAATTTGGGTCGTCGCGGACAGAGTCCAACATCTCATTAGCAATGTTCATGCGATGCTGTTTTTGGTCGCAATTGAGCAATTTTGATACGAATTTCGCGGCGACCCGTCTCATGCCCAAATCATTGATAAAAATCGAATGGCACGAGCCAATCGATATGTTTAGGTCCTCAGCAACTTCTCTAACGGTGATTCGACGATTGGCCAATACCATTTTCTCCACTTCATTAATTTTTTCGTCTGTTGTTGAAGTGCTCGGGCGTCCGGCACGCTCTTCGTCGTTCACATCTTCTCGGCCTTCTGAGAACATTTTGTACCACCGATAAACGTTGCTTCGGTCCAAGGTAGCTTCTCCGTATGCCACAGTCAACATTCGGAATGCATCCGCGCACTTAATTTCGTTTTTCACACAAAATTTGATACAGGTTCTTTGATCCATTTTTTTGAATAGGTAAAAATCGAAGACGATCCAAAACACGTGCAAGCAAAGCAGCTGTCAACAATTAAGTGAACATTCAAAATGGCCGAGCTTGTCGGCATAAGTGAGAGACATGAGTAACAACCTAACGCCACAAAAAAATCGAAATTCGAATATACGTAACCCGCGAAAATTTTTCCCCTTGCGATACTTTTTGAACAAACGGTATAAGGGCCGGGCTTCAATGCACTCTTTTCAAGCGACCGTCACCTCGAGGGGTTACCAGTATTTTGCCACGAAAGGCCGCCGTTTCATTCTCGCAGCCTCGGACCTTCTTAGAAGCGTCACTCGTAGAGAGTAACTCTTATTACAACCTCTTGCTACCTCTTCCTTAAGCACATATTTTTACATAATCTGGGTCTGATTGTCAACGTCTTAATTTTTGGCTCGTTCTCGCTTCCCGTTATAAATATAATGTGTACGCAGTCGCTAAAATTATCCTCCGCGCACTACTTATCGTATAGCTGACAATGTTTTCTGGTATCAGGGGCCAAATGGCGCTGCCGCCTCTGGGTGGTTCCTCATGTGGGTCAAACCAAGCTAGATAAGCGTGTGGGTGATATGCCTACTACCAATGCCGCATTGAAATGCCCCGCAATGATCTGGCTGTCGTTGTACGTTCTCACGCAGCACGTCAAGGAATTCGGCAAATTCAATTCAATTCAAATGCACCTTTATTTTGTCAAAGGGGGGAATTTCCCTTAGGTCCCGTCACCCGGAAGTAAGAGAATAGCGGCCATAAAAACCGCTCCGCCTCTCCGCGACTCGAGTGCTGAATGACGACGTCCTTGCGTTGGTGTGTCCACTCGATCGCACGCCCGTCGTCTCGTAAGTCGTACGTGTCCCTTTATCGGTTGGCTTCGCTAAATCATTGCTTAGTTCTCACAATGATCCACTTCCAAGCTTTTTATTGCTACGTCTGGATAATTGCGTGCGGCCCTGCACCTGTTGAGGTTCACCTGCATAAGCCTAATTTTCATCCTCCGAAGCATCTCCCGTTGTCAGCACGGTTGCAGCTTTTCCAGGCATCGAGTTTCCAGGCAGGGCGATGCGTTCATTCTCAGCCTTCGTCTGATTAGCTCTCTCCAGCCGCTTTCCTTCGTCGAGCCCGGTGGCGTGGTGCATTTGCGTGCGCCTAGCGACCGAAGGAGACACATGAGAGGAGCACGGGTTGATCCCCACCGTTGCACGTTTGTATTCATGGGGTCCGTCATACGAAGCAATGCGAAAGCAAACCCGTGGACGTTAAGTGTTGGCTGAGGGTCAGCCCGAGAAAGTTTTTTACCCGCTTCCCTTCATCTCATAGGTTCCGTGTTGTTCATAACTACCGAACAACTGGTGTCGTTTTTTGGCCCTTCTGTTTCTGCAGATCGTCCACTTCTTTCATGTGAACTGGAAATGCTGATATGTTTGCCGACTGACCTTGTTGAGCAAATGTAGCATTTTCTTCATTTAGTCTTCGGCTAAATTCCCTGTGGCCTCGCACTGATCGTATCTGCGACACCGCAGAATATGTTGGGTACCGCTTCTTACCATGTGACCTGCCATCTGGCATTTTGTGCAGCACGGAAGGTCAATTCATTTCCTCTGCTGCCCCACGCTGACAAAACTAGTACTAAGAGATATTTTTCTCAATAGAGCTTTCCTAATGTTCCTGGTCATAATAACGCAGAAATCCAGCCTCCGTTTGTCCCTTTTGGGAAAACCTCAATTTTAATTTTTCCGACTGGTCGTCTCTCACTGCTCTAAACACGTCATCACTTGACGCGTCATGGTCGAGGTCGCTATTGATTAGTTCTTCTTCGTGTCTCGTTGCCAGTGATCCACGTGCACTTTTTCACATCCTCCTACTTCGTGCGCGTTCACTTTTAGACGAATCTAAATTGGCAACAACTTCGTTTCTTATGATCTCAGGGCTGATGTTTAGTGCTCTGCTCGAATTGCTGCCGGGAATGGGGAACTCAGACGCATAGTGCTTCGAGTCTTCAGGCAATCCATCGCGTATAACTACTTTCCTTACTTCTCTATTCTATAAGTTGCTGCCGTGGACATCCTTAGTCTACGACTAGCGCATCATCTGTCCTTGCCGCCTACGCAGCTCCTCCACGCGGTTTTCCCCTTTCTTCTGTCTTGATCGGCTTGAATTTTGGTCCTACATCTGCTACAGATTTGATAGCTCTCATATGCTGGTGTGGCACCTCAAACTCGCACATATCTGGTTTTCCATCACTTGAAGGGCGTGAGTTGGCTCACCTCTTAGCTAACTTAAGTCAGCCTTCTTCGCACAGTTTTCTGGCTTCTTTTTGGAGCTTTTCCAGTATGCTTCTCAATCAACGATTCAAGTTCGGAGGCCTTCCTAAATTGTGCCACGTCCCTTGTGTCTAACCGACTTACTGTCTCTGTTGCCGTACCTAGTTCTTCTTTGCCGTTTCTCTACAATCTTTTACGGAATATCGTGATGATTGGCGCAGATCGGGGCACCTATGCTCAGCACGCCACACCCAAGAAATTCGATTTCAGCATGGTCTCAAGGGCTCCCTCTACTTAGACGCTTCGACGAGACGGGAGATGCCCGTAGGGTGTTGTTGAATCTTGGCGATCCGAGGCTGTCATTCCATATACAGAGAATTAGAAGTGCCTATTTCTTGCGTAATTCTGCGAGGACCAACAGGAGCGCCTACACTCTGCAGGTTACTTGGATCTGCCTGCAATTTAACAGGGGTGGGTCCGTAATTAAAGTTTTTGTTACATTTTCAGTTCTTTTTTAGTGAAAGACCTTAAGAATTAAGCATTTTTAAACGAGTGGAAAACGCAGTCACATAGAGCACGAATCGGCATAGTGATCCTAAACTAGTGACACAAAACTCAACAAAACGAGGTGCGCCTCCGTTTTGTTTATGCACCTGTTATAATGATCAACAATAAGCAGTACACCAGCAGCAGCAACAACAACAGCCACTATGACAATGGCGGTTTAAATACACTAAACTAATTCCAGAACCAATTAAGTTTATCGTAGACGATACCCTAGATAAAATCTTATATTATTCAAAACAGAATAACCATCTATTCCTAGTTAGGTAAACGCTAAAAAAATATTGTTGCTGCCGCGGTTGCTATAAGTAATAGTAACCATGGCCCGCATTCATAACGCTCCAGTGCATTCGAGACCCTGGGGTTTTTATAGTGCTAGTTAAGAACGTTTACGATAAAGGCACACATAAGGCAATATAAGCGAAACATGACCACTATAATAATAATAATAATAATAATAATATTAATAACGAGTTGAGCGTATGAGTTTTGCATAGTGTACATCGCCCTTCCCGTGTCAACAATTGTGAGGAAAAATGAGCAGTGCTATGTGTGAGATCAACGCAAACAGATTTCCAGGAATGTTCACCCGTAAATAGATAGCTTGAACTTAGCTAACAAAAACAATACGAATAACAAAAACAACAAAACACAACAATTACAATAGCCATAATTACAACAACCACAAGGACGACAAGCGCTACAACACACACCAAATGAAGCACAACATTGCCGACGGCAACAAAAACTGAAAAAAATAACTACCGTAGGAACAACAACAACAACAATGACAACCGAAAAATAACAATGATTTACAGGGTCTGAAACATGTTTTTATTACATTACACGTGCGCGAACGCTCTGTGGGTATGTAATCTGTAAAATGACTCTTGGAAAAGTGCACAGCCTTTTCAACGCTGACTGGTTATATTAAACCATGTCTAGACGAAACAGTAAGTGGCAAGAGTGAAAGGTGCTTGACCTAATAAACTCAATGAACATGCCAAAGTCTAACATTTTAGTTTTGGTCTAAATTAAGATGAACGTGGGCCGCAATTATCAGCCTCTAAGGAACGTCGCGTTGATGACTGAAAACCTTTAATAAGACTTTGCAGCTCATTGACGAGCCTTCAAGACAAGAGAATTCAACTGGCTCCCAACGCTGCTGCTATGTAATTAAGTTTTGTATTCCCTTCGTACAAGTAGATGAGTTCTACAAGAGAGCCTGCAGGTTGTCAGGTCGAAGGTCAGAATAAAGTCGCACTGTCTGGCTCTCGGCTTCGTAATGAAGCGAGCCCTTCTGCCCAAAAGTGGTCTTGTTCTCCTGAGGCGTTAATTGTCAGTTCCTTTTCAGTGCAGTCAGCCGTTCCTACTGCTCTTTCCTAGGATACTATGGCTATGGCGAGGGCATAGACCCTGTATCTATTAACGGCCTAATTTTACTGGTTAACTAGCGTTTGAGGCAACTTAGAATCATGGCTTCAGCCAGGAAGAGCAACGGAAGAGGCGCCCCCGATGCAGCTAACCACCATCTGCGAAGTATACAGAATAGATGCCACATGCCAACACAGAAAGAAAGATTGCCTTAATGCAGAGTGAACCTCGAAGGCGCTCGACCTCCTTGTTCCAATGTTTGCCAAGAACCTACACCACACCACCGTCGAGTTGTTTCTAATCTAGCCATTTTAACACGGAGACAATGCCTTCTAGTTTCGATTAATTTTGCTGCATACGTTGTAATGCCGAATTTATAGAATCTCGATAGTGATTTATTGTATTTGTGTATATATATATATATATATATATATATATATATATATATATATATATATATATGCGTTTAAAATGAAATATATGTTTATGTATATGCTACATACTAAAAAAAAAAATATATATATATATATATATATGTAACATATACATAAACATACCTTTCAGGCCGTTTTGATTGCGTTTTCTAAAAAGAAATTCGTTTCCGCTTCGAATGCAAGCTTCCGCTCTCTCAGACCCCAACGCGTACATTCGCCTTAATAACTCGATTGTACTTCCACACGCCTGGGAGTCCCATCTCG
The DNA here is from genome assembly GCA_003439945.1 of Dermanyssus gallinae. Classification (NCBI taxonomy): domain Eukaryota; kingdom Metazoa; phylum Arthropoda; class Arachnida; order Mesostigmata; family Dermanyssidae; genus Dermanyssus; species Dermanyssus gallinae. The sequence goes on along the minus strand of QVRM01003800.1, from coordinate 73,317 downwards.
ACAAATGTCTTAAACCGGTGGAAGCAAAATCCTGCCAACTGTTGAATCGATGTTTAAACAATGCAACACTAACGCATGAAATCAACTAAAAAAATATGATTTATTTGGGCCTTTTTTTATTATTGAACATTCAACACCACTTTGTGCAGGCACCGATCCACTACTTCCAAAGCGTTGGCTAGTATGGAAGTTATCAATGACTTGTTAGCGTGACGGCGGTCTTATGGTAACCAAAAGCATAATATTTAAGAGGTGCATTACCGTGGCCCAAGGTTCGCCTCTGAGCACATGTGCAAGACTCCCGAATCATCATTATCATCCTGTTTGCATGCATTGATTGCACCGTAAGTACGGTATATAAATACATCATTATAATAAGAAACACATGTTTATAAGTAATAAAGTCTCATCGAATTAATGGCGTAAGAGAAATAGCTTTCTGACTATATATACTAAGATGTTAGATAGGACACGGTTGGTCGCATAAACACACAGCCAGCGTCGGAATCGTGAAATTTCTCTTGGCGTTAATCTAAAGAACGTTGCTTTTGCAGTACCCCTACAAGTTGCGTATGCTTTGTTGCAACTCCAACTTGTCACGACTAAACATGACAATATCTTCAGCGTACAATATGATGGTAGATTGCTGAGTAGGGTAGAAAAAAGCATAGACCTAAAATTGTTACCCTGAGCATGACCGGTGGCCTGAATAGAGGGTTAATGCTCACAATTCGCGTCGTCAAGAGTTATCGAGTTTGCTTAGAGAATGCTGGCGGTGAGAGTCAGTGTCTTGGAGTTCACACCTGCGTTGGCGGGCTTCTGGAGCGCAGCATTATGCGGAGCAGTGTGCCCTGCCTTCCCCGTGATTTATGGTTCTCCGTTCCAGGCTTTCCTTTACTTCGGATAATAATTTCATACGTGCTGTTATGACCGACTTCCCTTTACGGAACTAATGCTGATATTGCGGCATTATATTGTGACGACAAAAAAAATCGAAATGCGTGTGGTGAGCACCAACGTCAAAATATTTGTATAGCTCTTCTTGGCAATTCCCTCCAGAGTCGAACATCAGTAGGATCACCATTTTCTTTTGGAATGGCCTTAAGAATGCATTCTTGCCATGTTTTTGGGACATGATCTTTATTTGAGCATCTGTTGAAGATTGCAAGGAGAATAGGCTAAATATGAAGAGTGACCTTAAGGTGTTCATTTCGGACAAGCTGGACACTAAAAGCTATATTCCTTTTTGCTTTACCAGTAGTCTTGACATCTTTGCTGTAACTGACGGGTGCTTCTAGAAAAGCTACTAGAGCCTTCTCGGATTTAATATCAGGAAGTGCTGTTACTATATTTTTGTTCGTTGAAATTATATTGGTGAAGGCAAACACGCCATCAAAGTGTTTATGCTACTTCTGGGCTTTCATCGCAATCGTTGTTCTTTTTTTATAAAGAATTCCTCTCTCTTTGTGAATGTAAGAGACCGATATGTTTTGGTGCAAGTCAAAATGAGTATGCGCGTGCTTATCTATTTTACTTCGATGCTGATAGCGGGTTTAGCAAATGTCGCTGAAGCTCATTCCATTCTCATTTAAACCATGCGGTGGTCTTTAAACTGCTGCGATTTGCGGGCAAACTCCACCACTACCATTAAAAAGAAGTCAACAACACGAAATAACGCCTGATGCACAATTATTTGAGGATCCCACCCCGGCAATACACCGACAGCAACTTAATATTGATTTCATGGCGACGCCTCCTCTGCTAGAAGTTGCAAGTGGCGTAGTCAACGAAATCTCGATAGAGACGGGTATTTGTTGCTTTAGATCTGTAACCGTCAAATATTCATATCCTTGAATACCACATCATCTCTGCAAAAATGGAGTCTAAAATGTGGAAGTTAACGGGTCTCTACGTATCCGGATAAGTGATGGAGAACATCGATGAGCGCAGATATTCTTGGTTCTTAGAGACAAGACTCCTAAAAGACTGTCAGGAGCACTCCTCGCAAAACAAGGGCGCTGATAGTTTATTCTAACACGATATTAGCTACTATCAAAATTACCAATTTGTTTTGTTTTTTTAGGGGAGGTTTTGGGAATACATAGTGCACATCTGATGCTGGCAGGTTTCAGCAGCTAGTGTAGGACTCACAAACCCACTAAGCTCAATATTGCTAAGAGCATTTAGAGCGCCTTCAAGTACCGGTCGTCAAAGATAAGATCAAAGTACTTTAGATCCAAGAGACCGCTACATCTTATCAATTTACAAGTAGAGCCGGTTTGGTTTGTCTACGTTCTCGATATCTACGTGACATTCTCGACTAGACGATTTCCTTTTCAGAACCTTTACTGGAAGAACTAAGTACCCTTGTATCCACAGTTTTCAATGGTACTTTACTGGCATTTCATCAGCTTTTTTTTACTATTTAAGCTTAAAGGCCTTAGAAAAAAAGATACCACCATTTGACCCGTTGCGTGCGGACTTACGTTACAAAGAATGAATAGCTTCTAATAATGCCATTACCGTGAGAAAAAGTCAATTGTAACAGCAGCCTTCCTCATTAAGTTGAGATTGCCATAAAAGGAAGAGCAGAAGCACCGTGCATGCCACGTGCGCTTCTTTGCGAGCAATAGGCCTGACAAAAATGCTAATTACATTAAACCTTCTGGACGCATGTAATACAACAATAAGAGACAAATTTAAAATGACTACCGATAGTGTGGCAAGGCTACAGAGATCCGCCAATTCTCGCTTGAACAACAGATGTAACTATACGGTACAAAACCGGTATCCAACAGGGAGATCTACAAGGCATAGCGTTGTTTTGTCTGGGCACCTCTGATCCAGTTTTAACTCGACAAAGCTATTTGAACGTTTGGTACCTCGATGATGCAATCCTGGGTGGCCCCGCAGACGCGGTGGCGGACTATTTACAGGCCGTACTACCGCTGAGAGAAGCGGGAGGGCTGGCACTCAACGCTTCTAAGTGTGAGGTGTTAGCCATAGGAGACAATCCAGAAGAGCAGAGAAATCTTAGAGAAATCACCTAAAGGGCAGTCTTGGGTCACGAAGGTGACCTTTAAACATACCAAAAACCTTGCTGCTTACGGCGAGAAAATGAGGAGCATTTTAGGTGAGGTGTTGAACATAAGTTTAACAGAGAGCTCATAAAAAGAGCAAGGGAAGCGTATAAAAGAGCATGTGGGCCAACATTATCTCAATGCTTATAGGAGTGCATAATCGGCAAGAGATAACATGGATGACCTCATATCAATAAGAGTACAGGCCGTTTTTTACGGCTCAGCATTTCTTTAGCGGCAATAACATCAAACCATGACCGTCCATCAGCTTGGAACCATGCTGGATCTTAAAACCTTTCGCAAGATGTCGGCTTTTAGGATAGGCGCCTCGGTCTGCGAGCCGTTATTATGCATGTCGTGTAGTGGATCGGCAGAATTTGGCAGTCTACACCCGTTAAGCAACCTAGTCCTGCAGGTTCATACGACAAGCGGAGCTCAACGGAACAGTGAAAAAGACTCTGAGAAGAGCTGAAGTACAATCCACACTTGAGCCCAGTAGTCTGAGCTAAGGCAATGTTTTACGGCCTAATGGGGTTACCATACCTCTATGGTCACACGGCAAAAACCTTGTTAGAGATATAACTGTCTCATTTCATGCTTACTGTTTTAGAGCCGTAAGTAGTAATAGAGCACAGCCATATACAGCTGTTATTTCTCACCAAAGTGGAGTCTCAGGGAATTTGAAGACTTTGTCGTCGAGGTGGAAGCGTAGGGTAACACGTAGGGAAGAAACCCAAATAGCAGGGGACTTTAGTGCAGCGAGCGAGGCACGGAGCTGTCGAACACCCTCGGCGAAAGTGCGGATTATCCTCCGCCTCGGGGACTGGACGGCGTAGATAAGCCTGACAATCGTCAACGACGCGAAGGCCCTAACGTTCACGAGGGAATTTAGGAATTTGCATGAAACGCACCATGGCTAACGGAGCTGCCCTCCTAGCGATCAAGACGGGGCGCTGGAGGGTGAAGAGCGACAAAGAGACAATAAGTGACCAGAAATTAATTTATATCTCTCCGGCTCCAGCCTTAGTAGAACAAGGGACTGGGGCGCCTCGATCAATCAAACGAAGGCAGATAATACGCTTAAAGAGAACGAGGCTACAGCGGGTCATAGACAAGTGGGCGCCGCTATTTGTGGGCAAGGGGTTGGCAGTTATATTTGACCGAGGGGAGGCTCTGCTAGAGATGTATCAAGCAGCCCTTGCGCGGCTGCACATATACATGAGTAGGGCGAGTCCATCAAAGACATTTCTAGACTCACGAGAAGCAGACTCATGGGGCTCGCCTTGACCGGCGATTTTGGACAAGGTACACCCCCACGTCCCTCAGTCGTCGTCTCGGAAGTCACGAGAGACGTCGTCGCAGGCCTTTGTCCAGCAGCCACTTACAGCGGACGACTAATACGAGTTTCCCTTCAGGAATAATATAGAATATATAAGCCCCCATGGTAAAACAAACCCTGGTAGTTTCACTCTCAGTCTGCAAACTCGGTGACTCAGTAAGCCAGACAACACCCCCTTCCCATAAAATAGAAGACATATTTTTATTTGAGCGAGTTCTACCCTATATATATATATATATATATATATATATATATATATATATATATATATATATAGACTGCCCAGATAATCTCGCCTAAAGTCTGTGGTATGGTCGAGTTCAGTGAGAAAATCATTTTTGACAATAAAACAGAAGAGCGGAGTCCTGTGCAAAACTCCAATGTTTTGCACAGGAGTGAGAAGCAAATTTTGTAAAGCTGTGATTTTACGGTGAAAAGAAGCAGCCTCAGCTAAAACAGGAACTATAGTGACATTAAGAAGAATTTGCAAAATTATATTATTGTATATAAAGTTCCTGCTTTAGCTAAGGCTAATCATTCATTTATCAGATAATAATATTGAATTTTCTTATTGAACATGTTTTATCTCGCTCCTAGAAGAAACATTTCCGCTCCCCCTTTTTATTGGTAAAAATGTTTTTCTCACTGAGTTTAACCTTATCACTGAGTTATAGCTGAGATTATCCGGACACCCTGTACATTGGATCTATCATAAGCGAATGTACTTCTTTTAAGGTTTGGTAGAACTCAGCAAGAAAATATTTGTTCCCATTGGAAGGAGGGGGCAGAACGTCTAGTTTATAAGTGAGTATGAAATTTATAAAAATACTTTATTTTGCCTTTTTTCTACATAGTTGTGCAAAATCTACATTTGCGGGAGATACAACGCATAAAGAGACCGAAACCGCCAAACATTTTAATTACTTCGCAACCACGTGGGGCTAATAAAAGATCCCAATTTTTCGCGAATTATCTTCTAAACGACCACGTCGCATCTTTTAGCCGGCGTTATGCGTTCTTCAGAAGAAGAAGCAGCAAAATTTTAAATTTTCTGGCATATATATTATATATATATATATATATATATATATATATTTGAGACATTATTTAATTTTTCCATATATGTAGATATTTTTTTTTTACCAAGTTGGTGATTTATTATCAGTATATTACATTCTGTATGTGGATACATATCATATTATTTAATTATAAATACATCTTAAGTACACACAATATTAACACATGCACTCAATGGGATCAGTTGCAGCACACCTGTAACAGTGGGAATGTCTCAGCACGTCGTCTAACCGTCAAGGACGTTGGTTGCAGAACCAGTTACACGGAGAACCTACCGAACGACCGGAACACAGTAAACAACCTTCTGCCGGTCTTGCGTACACTCCCACCCTATTTAGTTGCGTCACACGCTCGAGAAAAAGTAATTGCTTCTTTTTTGTATACGCCTGCTCTGAAGGGAAGATCGCTCGGTCGCTGGCGTATAACAGGTACGATCTCTGTGCCCGAGCCCACGACCGATTATGTGCGTATCAACTCACCACTGTCCTCCGGCAGCGACGTCGCCTCTCAACGAGAAGATGATTGCATTACGTTGCTTTCTCTGCCACGACGTACGACTCCATCATTGCACAGCAACCACCGCCATGCACTGTGGGGTAAGGAGGGGGTTCAAGCTCTCTAGCCTTTTCGGACTCGGCGGGCGCTTACCGACCTGCAGCAGGGGACACTGGGGCGGATCCTGTCATACCCGGGAAATGTCAGGACAATATGACAGACACCAGCAGGTACGACAGCTGCAACAGCTAGAAGTAACTTGAGAGACGTTTTATTCTCATTGGTAAGCAGTTGAGCACTGTATTATCCGTTTTGGTTTTGAAAATTCCTGCCGATGAACGGCCAGGCCAAACGGAAGGTCGCCCTGTTGTACCAGAAGGCTCAGAAATGTGAAGCAGTTATATGGGCAAAGGTTGTTCTTTATTTGTGTTCCAAAATATAACTGAATATCTTCTGTGTGTATATATATATATATATATAGATATATATGTTATTACATATATAAATATATATACATTTTGTGTTATAATATATTTATTATATATAATATATACTATATGTATACAATTATATAATATATAGTACATTTGTATATAATATCTATAATATATATATATATATATATATATATATGTATACATATATAAATAATCTATTACATTTGCCTATAGTATATATATTATATATATATATATATATATATATATATATATCATCATTTATTTAAGTGTAGCCAAATAACAGTTGTATGTAAGAAAGTGTGCACAGCCCGCTGGGGCATAAACTCAAGGCACTAGGTCCAGGTTGGGTGGTCCACCTAGCCAGGGTACCTCTCACCGAAGCGGCATTCTCCCTCTGAACATCCAATGACAGACGTTGCAGTAAATACTCGCCCGCCCTCTTGTCTCCTGTAGCGAGCGCCAATCTTTTCCCAACATCCTTGAGCAGTTTCGTCGTGAGCGACCCAGGCCCCCCCAATGTCTCGAATGGAAGCGGTGAGAACAAGTGTGGGTAACCGATGCTTGAATATTTTCTGCACTTGGCTGCTTCCGCTAGGGCTACCGCGTGTCCAGGGCGGGCTGCGCCCGTACCGACCATTGAGGGGGCTAAAGAGTCGGTTACGGTCGCGTCCCACACCAGCATTTGGCCCCGCTCGAAGGGAGTCAGGGTCATTCCATCAGGTCTCCTTCCATCGTTTCTGACTAAGCCAGACGGCTCCAAAATGCATGGGTAGCCTGCCGATCGACCGATCAACGCCGAGTGGCGTGCGATTCTGCCTGAACTTTGGAGACAGGAGAGTCCATGGTGACCAAGGGAGTCGACCTCGTCACCGCATCTGCACCGGTGTGGGGAGACTAACTCTGCTTCCAGCCTCAACCCGACTAGTATTCGTGTAGACTCGTCGTCCAGGAGGGTACCCAGCTGAGGGCTCGGGAGGGCGTGCAACCATGCACCTGAACCCGGTGAAGAAAACGCCTGTAACCTCGCTTTGTTAGTGAACGTGGTTGCTCGGTCCCATAAGCCATTCCATCGACCGTCGTTTGCCAGTTCTGACCACGCGCTCTGAAGAGAAGGGGTCTCCGGTAGAGACCCACAAAATGCAATGGCCGCATCTTGAGTCCGTTCGAGCGTAGCCCGGAAATTCGCAACCGCCCGGGGGTCCAGGATAGACTCAACGCCACTAGTCGCCGAATGCAAGGATGCGATGTGTGCTGCGACTGAAAGTGAAATTGCTTCCGGAAGGCCCAGACCACCTCTGGCTACAGGTAAGAAGGCCTGGACTAAGGGGTCGTTTCGCAACCGCAGGTTGATTATAGATTCCAACGCAAGACCTAGCTTTAAGTTAATTTGCTCTAACTGCGACAAGAAGGTTGAGCAGTTGATTCCCCTGAACAGGTAGTTTAACCTCGACGTGGAGAAGCATGAGCGTAGAAGGTATAACCCTCGGTGGGCACCCAGCTGGGGAAGGCGATTAAAACCAACCTCGAGTTTTTCTCTTCCCTGCTCAATTTTCGGTCCAAGGTGGCGAGTGAGTAGGGGTACCCCAAGAAAATCCAGGTCGTCGCCTGTTACGCGGCAGCCCGGGGCTAGATTCCGTATAGCAGATATCTCGGCCGTACCTGAACGGATGATGTAAACCTCACACTTAGTTGGGTTCAACTCCAACCCACTGCATGTCGTCTAGATACCAAAGGTTAAGAGGACTCTCTAGTGAGTTGATTAAGTCTTTAACGGCAAGACAGAATAGAGGGGGGGGGGCGAGGGGGTCTCCCTGCTGAACCCCTACAGCCGAACTAAGCAGTGCCAAGAGTACAGCAAATATGTACGCTGCTTGCGTACAAGTGGATCACTTGTTTTTGGCTCTCGAGTTAATTTAGACTCTCGAGTTGAAATATTCTGATGATTAACATTTTGCTTCGTAAAGCATCATAAGGCTGCACACATTATGTACGAATTAAGCTGTCGCATCTGGTATGCGGCGCTGATATGACCTAAATATTACTCACAAGAATAGGAAACCATCTGCAGCAAAAAAAGAACAGCAAGTTGCGTCTTCTTTGATAATAGATATTTCCTTTGAACCCACTACGCATTGCGAGCTCCTACATATATTATGTAAGTAAGTATGACGCAAACGAAAACCGTTTAAAGTGAATCGAATCATGTATACAAGTTTTGTGAGCGTAGATGGCTGTTCCCACACGTATACTTAGATGTCTGGCTAGCCTCGGGGTGAGCAATCGTATTTTAATCGCTTATATTTATTTATTAGACCACCAAATACACCTTGGAAACTAAAATGTTAAAGCTGAGAATCTAACCCGTTGCGTGCGTAAACATGAGTGGACATTGGACGGTGTAAACAAGTATACTGTGATGATTATGAAATAAAAAAGTAACGTGCCGAGGAACTCCAATTATGTTCGTGAAATGGTACGTATTAATGTACTTCACGGTATCGGTAGTTATCTGGGAAATAAATTTCCCTTAACGGGCGGTAATAATAATTACGCACACTTGGATACACCCATAATTAATTGCAAATTGTATATCGTTTACCAGAACTAAAACACAGGTGTTACTTCTGTTATTCTTACTGTTCTCTTTGCATAGACTAGGGCAATTCAGTTGTGATGCGTCGTACATGGTGGACGCACCACAACTGAAGCTAGGGACTTAAAGAAATGACAGCGGTGAAAACAGACGTGACATTTCTTTACACAAAATCGATGTTCGGGTGTGCAGAAGCGAGTGTTCATCGTACTCAAACTACACCCTTCGTATAAACCGTAAATCATATTTAGTGTACTACTCGTGGCTGCTCTGTCCTAGTAGGAAAATATGCTATATAGAAAAATAGCTCTAGAGATTTATGAGAGCAGTATGTTCTAAATAATAATAATAATAATAGTAATAATAATAACAACAACAACAACAATAATAAGCCGCAGTAAGGGAAACCCTCAGCGTTGCGCCCAACAAATGTGCCTCGGCCTTTAAGCCGAGGCACATACAATCTGATCTGTGGGGGTTCACGGCAGGTTCCACTCTCTCTCTCTCTCTCTCTCAGGTTTTTCTGCAACAGAACTGCGCCGCACTTCCGTGACGGAAAGAGAGCCGAGATTGTCTGAAAGCACGATTTCCGTTTCCCCTTGGCAATAAAAGGATTACAAGGTCAACGTTGTTTGCTCTAACAGTACAACTCTTCCTATCGCCCTTGGTCTCTCTCTGTCTCGCGCGCGCGCTTTCTTTCACCCTCTAGTTAAAATCCACAAGCTGTTAGACTGAAATCAACACTGAGCAGTCTGCATGAATTTCTACGTACAAATACAAAGACACTGTAGGCCACGCTATCATAGCAATGCCAGATGGTTACGACCAAAGGTTACCGATAAAATGATACTACAAAGTACCTATCTAAGGAAAATAGATAATAATCCTTTACTTGAGTCTAAATGTGATAGTTGGTTTTTGTTGTTCATGTTTTCCGCCTTAAAGGTAGACATTTTTGTCTATATTCTACCAGCAAAATTGCGTCAAACTTTGCACACGACACATGAACGTGTCACTAATAATACTGTTTTTGTTGACGATGTTGTAAAGCATTTTAATTTTGGTGACTTGTTGTTGTTGTTGCTATTGTTGCTGTTGTTGCTGTTGCTGCTGTTGTTGTTGTTGTTGTTGTTGTGTTGTTGTTGTTGTTGTTGTTGTTGTTGTTGTTGTTGTTGTTGTTGTTGTTGTTGTTGTTGTTGTTGTTGTTGTTGTTGTTGTTGTTGTTGTTGTTGTTGTTGTTGTTGTTGTTGTTGTTGTTGTTGTTGTTGTTGCTGTTGCTGTTGTTGTTGTTGTTGTTGTTGTTGTTGTTGCTGTTGCTGTTGTTGTTGCTGCTGTTGTTGTTGCCGTGTGTGTTGTTGTTGTTGTTGTTGTTGTTGCTGCTGTTGCTGTTGTTGCTGCTGTTGCTGTTGTTGTTGCTGCTGTTGCTGTTGTTGTTGCTGTTGTTGTTGTTGTTGTTGTGTGTGCCACTATTATTATTTGTTCATTCTAACCGCTGCGACTGGTGCTGCTGCTGTTGCAAAGCTCTTCATTTACCTTTGAGGCACGGATTGACGAAATTCGTCTATTAGGAAACTAGACGTGTACTAGATGCGCAGACGATTGTCGTCTGCAGACAGACACGCAGGCCCTATTGCGTGCTGGCTGCTGTCGAAAGCCTCTGATTGGGCTGGTTGCGACAGCGTGCCTGACAGGCAGCTTATTGGGCGCCCTTTTCTCGTCGACAAAGCGGCACAAATTGATCTACCACACTTTCTGTATATGTATGTATGTATGTAGGCGGACATTCTCTATGGCAACCCGTTGCAGTAATTTGCCAGACGTTTTCGATGAAGAGACAACCGTTTTTGGACGACGTTTCGACATCTGTTCTATATGAGTGCCGGTAACACTGGAACTGGGCGCCGTAATATTTCAGCGAGCTCCTCGTCAGCTGGATAGGTCAAATGAATTGCGGAGCTGTCGCCCGAGGCCACGATGCTTGACTTCTACACAATTTAATTCCTCCGTAACATTTAATCTAGTTTAGCCCAAAGCCGCGCTTTGCGTCGAGTCCTCGATCGCTCGCATATGCCCTGGTATTATTAATTTGTTTGGGGCAATTTATATTAGCCTTATACGTTTATTGATACAAATGCGAACTCCGGTCGGGTGGCGGCAGGTATGGCGACATCTTAGAAGAAAGTCGTATACTTTATCATAAAGTGCGGTATACATCTTGCTAATGGCAACCGGCGATGAGAAAGACCGGCGATGAGATCTCAATTTGTCATTTCAGAATTGCAAATCATCATACCTTTGTAGTCATCACTACGATAATTATAAGTAATGTTAGTTGTCTGGTATTCGTCTGCCGGAGCTTAGGCAACTGTAACAATTACCATGAAAAAATTACTCCTGATCGATAGCGTTTCAATCGCAATACCTACAAGCGAGGGTCATTTGCGAATGCCATATCTAATATACTAAAGTCCGTGGTAAGACTAGCCACGAATTACATGAGTCTCTGCTCACTGCAGACTAAAGTCTTCCTATGTAGCGGCGGTATCGTCGACATGGTCAGAAATCCGTGTTCTGCGTGACTGCAGGCACGCTCACGAGTTCAGTCACTGTTTGGCTGTGGCGCTATGCCCTGGGTAGCTAGTCCTCAATACGTCAATACGTCAATCAGTCAATAGGTTCTGGTAAACGCGGTTTGGTAAAAACCCTGTTGGGCTGAAATAGACGCAGATCGATCGCTCTAGGTTTGAGGTGTGCATATTCACTGCCACATTTTCCGATGTCGCTTCTTAAGCATTTGCTTCTATGCGGGGCAGGTTTAGGTGAGAAACGTGGCGCCGCTTTCTATATTTACACTTCTTTGAAATACGTGCTACTTTTCACTGCAAAACAGTTTAGTTGCAGACGAGATGTTTTCCGTCCACCACGTTTTAGTACTACATGCCACATCTACCCGCATTTTGTCCTACTCTGTGAATTTCGTCTGAGAGACTTTTGTTTAACCGCTGCTTTTAATCACTGATCGTGAGTTCAAAAATATGGGAAGAATAGCCTGCTTCCAATTCAATCCATCTACATTTGAATTTAACACACGTTTCCCGCACTGCCATAGCACCTCGTCAACTTCTTCTCGTCTCGTCAAGCTTCTACACGTCCATGCAGCGAAGGATATAGACTAACCTTGGCATCTAAATTGGCGCGTCATTTTTACCGCTCGTTTTTAAGCTTGTACCTAAATAACAAGAAACCGATATTTCTATGCATTTTTAGCGTACGTCGGCAGGGGAACTCCTGACAAACATATTTATACAATGAAAATGGCTTAGTGGCAAAGCCATTGCCTTGCATTTGGGAGAATTCATGATTTTCTTTTCATGAATCCTCGCAAGACATGAATTCATGAATTTAAAAAAATTAAAGCTTTTCTAATAGAGGCAATGAGCGAGTCTACATAAGTATGCCGAAACTTGTTACTCTCGCTCAATCACACTACATGCATAGTAGTCCAACAGATTCAAATCGGGGCTATTCGGCGGCCATACGTCTTTGCTCCAAAACATGCTGGTATGCCCAGATAGCCTGCTCAGACTGTTGTGCTAAAAAGCTGGTTGAACGGAAGTGCCGTCCTGCTGAAAAACGATGGCAGTCTCTTCTTAGACACTTCATGCATCCGCGGTTTCACGACAGCTTCTAGAACAACAAAGTACGCTTACTGGTTTTGCTTTTGTGAAGAAAATACAGCGGCATGAAAGTAAGGCTAGTTTACAGAACACCACACTATGAACGTAAACAGTGGCCTTTTCGCTCAATGGGGGCATACGTTGGATTGTAGGCAAGCCAGTGGGTCTTTTCTGCGGTTGACTTTTGCATGTTTCTTGAATATTTGCTCATCAGAGAGGAAGCGAACACGGGCCACTGCTTTATGGTTGAGAGAAGAGAGGAGCAAATGGCTTGGAGCAACTCTATGTTCTTTCGCGCCCTCAGAGAGATTTGCCTGGCCTGTCTGGCCTAGAAATTGTCACTGAGGTTCTCGTAAAGCAAGAGCTTGCCCATAGTTGCGGCCATACTATTTTCACGCGCAAGATTGCTAACAAAGATAGAAGTATTATTGGAAGTTCGTTGGTGGACTGTGTCTATCAGTTCGTAAGTACTTGTTATGCAGTCTCTTGCGAATACCGTGTGAGCACCTGGTTCTGTTTCTTCTACAACCGTGTAATCGGCTGCGATCCGCTGAACAGCTTTGTAGATTGACACCAAGGACATTTCCAATCTGGGCGCAGGCCCGCGAGGTAAAGAGGGGCGGACAATATATTATTTTCGCTTGTATTCCAAATGAAACGTATATTTTTTTAACTTAATGGTGGTTAATGGTTTCATGGTAATGCACCATCTCTTTTTATTGAGTCATCTGTGCTCCCCGTTTTATTTTCCAATCATGGTCGATTTTTAGTCCACTCCGGCATTCAATTTGTTTTTTAATTGGGAACCATGAAAACGAATTTAGGAGTGGCCTCCCGAATGGAAGGCAAAAGCTTCTGCCACTAAGCCATCTTGCTGGGTAAATCTCCTGCTGTCGTTAACACATGTCGTGTTTTTCTGAACATGAGCTTTTGCGTGCTACCCATAAACCAAATGAGCGCACTCCTGACACGAGCATTGTGTGATGCACGGCGGCTGACATATGTAAGCTGTTTCCGGTCATAATCTCGAATGGTCAAGCATTTCATTTATTATTTAATGTTATGGTTACAGGGAAATTATTTTGAAGGGTTATATTTTGTGAGACAACGAAATATGCGGAGCCAATCAGCACATATTCCAGTTACGCAGCACCATATGCAACGTTTAATATTATAGACTGCTCTGGGCGCACTGACGTCATGCTGGTGTAGCTAGATCTCCTACTGACACCTGGGGTTCATTCCAACAGAACCCCACACAGCAAAATATACGAAATGTTATTACAAATAGCGGCATCGGGTTCTACAGTGTGGTACTCTGAATAAAGAGGAAGGGCGTTATGACTCCGGTTCGCATCCGTACAACTAGCTCCTTTCTAGCGTGCATATGTGACGTTTATATCTAATTAAGTTTTCGGACTGACCCTCAGCCAGGATTTAACGTCTACGGAACTGTTTTTCACGTTGCTTCATAGACGGACATGCCCCATAAATACAAATCGGTGCACCGGTGGGGCTCGAACCCGCGCACCTGCTATGTGTCTCCTCCGGTCGCGCGACGCAGGCGGAATGCACCACGCTACCACCGGGCTCGACGACGTTTATATCTGCTAATGCACACCCGCAGTCCCGCATGAAGGTTGCCCAAGAAAACGCCAGGTAGAGTAAAACGGCGGAAAGAATAAGCTCATGTTACGCCATTACTAGACGCTGAACCCTGAATGTAGGACTTTGTCCAGCCGCAAACAAGGTGTTGCTTTTATCACACATTCACTGTTTCCTTGTACGGTGCCAGCTTGCGCTCGTACAGTAATTTACATATGGTTCGACCGAGCGACACGGGCGTGTCGATATATTATTTAGTAGAATACAATAATTTCATACGAAAATGTTGTTCATTCGTCAGGTGGTGTCCTTATGATTTTAACAGCTTACAGCACGCTCGTTGGGTCTTGTCCTACAAACAGTGATGCCACAACGTAGTGGCTTCTTCACACCGAACACCCGCTTATGGTGCGCCCTCGTTACCTTAACATTTTAAAGGCTAATAATAAGACAACGAAATAGCGAAACACAGAGAACTCAATCCGCAGTTTATCGTCCAGCCAATTGCCACAGAAACTTACGGACCCATGGGTGAAGAAACGTCAAATTTGTTTAAAGAGCTTGAAAAAGACTAAACGCAGTATCAGGGAATCCTCGTTCTGGAGAGTTCCTACTGCAGCGAGTATCGATCGGGCTTCAGCGGGGAAACGCGGCGTCAGTCGAAGGGTCCCTTCCCTCCACCGAACGGTCCCCTGAGATTCTGTAGAAATAATTATGTTATTAATACTATTTTTATTAAACAAAACAACACACTAATGAAAGATAATAAGACAATGTTTCTGGAATCGGAAGTTTTCCAAACGGTGTCAGTTGGCCGAGTCCCCGGCAGGGAGCTGATTTCAACTCTAAAAAAAGGGCAATTGGTTTTACTGACTGTTACACACACTTCAGCTGTTCGGAAGTGTTTTCGTCTCGGCTTTCCTATTTTGTGCCGATGCGTAGAGAGTGATTAGCAAAAAAGAGCTGTGCTTCAAGCAGGTAGAAGGTAGGTAATCAAATTATGAAGTCACTTGTAGTGGCGGTGGCTTAGGCGGCTAACACACCGTTCGAAACGGGGCGTTGCCATGGCAACCACGGTTAGCAAAACATCGCTAGTTCGAGCCCCGGCCGTGCTGGACTTGAATTTGTTGGACGTGGTTGTCATTGCCCTGTTGCTACATACATCTGCTGAAGAAAGCCTATATAATTCCAGTACGAGAACGCGATGACGATAGATGCATTTATACGATATCGTGCCATAGGCAACTTAGTCCATTACGAGCGTCTGGTTGTCAGAGCGTTAAAAAAATCACTCTAAGGCACAGTAGGACTGGGTTGTATGCGGCTACACATAGAGTTGCGTTGACTAAATAATACGTTGAGTAAATTTCAACTTCCGTCAAGTCAACGTCCGACGCCATGTGGATGTTATAGTATATGCAAAAGCAAACGCATCCAAAGATTACACAATGCTGCACTAAACAACAAATGAGTCTTATAAATGATTTGACACTAATGACCCAAGGCTAAGCACGTGATCCCTTGTTTTGTGCACTACGAAAGCTCAACTTGTAGTCACCCTCTGGTTTTCAAACAATCTATTAGAAAGATTAGGTGTAATAATATGCGTTAATCTAAGGTACTCTAAGGTAACCTGGAGGTAGGAATTTAGTCCACAATCGGTTACAGTCACCACCCACAGAATTATTAGCCTTGAAAGACCTCGCGTGGACCATGACAATATGAATTCGTTGCCTACATAGTATGCCTTGCTTCCCATTAACGCGCCTAGGAAATGCTAGTGGGAGTCTACACATCTGATAGACTTTTTATTTGTGAGAAAGGTGCCCGCAGCACGCATGATTCCGGCGCAACTCGAGGAGACACGCTGAAAGGACGACCATAGTATCTCCCGCCAAGAGTGCGCCACAACGCCTTGGCAATCACCCTTTTTCTTTTGCTAGACCGCAGATTATTCCAATACGATAAACAAACTAGGTTACATACGCAGATTTCCTTGCGCTGTACAAATAATGTACTTCAAAAGCACTGCACGAGCTGAGTATGTACGCAGTTTCCAGTTCCAGAAGGGCCAGTTTTAGCAATGCCCGCTCCATTTGGCAACACTCCTGTCCTAACACCGAAACGAAAGCGTTGCATATCTATTTACTGAGCACGTGGGTACGGCCATAGACGGCGTGGCGTGTTGTGCAGAGCCCGGGTGCAGTCGAAGTACCAACCAGCCAGTTGAGCTTCGGTGGGCAAACCTTGTGTTTATTCGCATCTCGGCTTTAACTGACTTTACATTAACTTTTCTCTCGTCGTCGGCGCGGCCTCGCCCACCAGGCTGACGAGAGAAGCTGCCACTATATTGAATGCTATATTATTATTCGTTTTGCTAATGTTTTTATATCGAAGTCATCGACCATCGGGGACAAGGAAATGCTCATATCGCAATGACCATACAGCATCCACGTATGCGAATATCGCTGTGGCCCGAGGCTGCATTTGACGCGGGTTGTTGCTATATTTGCCGTTATCGTCGTCGTCGTCGTTGTTGTTGCTGTTGGCTTTGGCTTTCATGAAGAGGGGAAGATTGATGATAAAATGAACTAAAAAATATTTCGTTGTTTAGGGTGAGAAAAGAGCGAAGGGTATTGTTGTAGGGTATCTTAGCCCGTCGCCGTTACTCTGCTCCGTAACGAGGAGGCGAATAGAGAACTGGAATGACTATTCACTCAACCGGGCATACTGCATTACGCCTTTTTCGCTGCTGCAGCTGTTGCGGTTGGTTTTGCTGCCGCTGCTGCTGTTGCTTTTGGTGCCCCTCTGAAGGAGGGCTGTCTGCACCCGTCTCCACCTGTCTCGACCTGTCTCTGATCGACGGCCAAGGATGAACGTTGCCGAGTCTTACCCGCTTACCTAATCAGCGTCGCCGACCAGAGCTACTTAGCTAACTAAGTAACGAACTCACTACCACTAACCAACTTTCCAACTAACCTCATCAAGTTGGATTCTCGCGTGTCGTGTGCCGCATATGCCGTTGTCCCTCGCGACGTGCATGACAGCTCTGTCGCCGCCACTCCTCCCTACACCGACGAACATCCCGGACGTTTGCGTAGTAATCGGATGAA
This sequence comes from Dermanyssus gallinae, assembly GCA_003439945.1. Lineage (NCBI taxonomy): Eukaryota > Metazoa > Arthropoda > Arachnida > Mesostigmata > Dermanyssidae > Dermanyssus > Dermanyssus gallinae. The sequence goes on along the minus strand of QVRM01003800.1, from coordinate 55,877 downwards.
AGGGAGGAGAAGGTACGTCCGTCCGCCCGGCGTACCTCCCCCTTTTCATACGATTCACGCCCCTAGCCTTTCCTTTTGGGGCCGAGAGTTACCCCACTTATCAACTGGCTGTTTCTGCTGCTGCCATCATCATCATCATGGCCGTTGTTGTGAGTTCCTCGGCGTCGCAGGCAGAGACATCATTTCCGACCGCTTTCTCGAGTCACTGCCGCCGGGGGGGAGGCGGCGTCATGATCGCATTTATCGTCGGCAGCTTCGTCCCGCGATACCTGTTACCCGTGAACGAGCAGGTTTTCTGCCTCGCTGTTGCTGCTACTGCTGCTGCTGCCTTCATGCACTTACGCAGATTTGTGCGTGAGCGATAAGTAGTGTCAAGTGCGTAAATAGTTGTTCCATTATTGAGGGCGCGCTGCGATAATTGTCTGTGATTCATTGTCTTCATGATACGAACGAGTGATTTTGGTGACTGAACACGACGTCTCTGGCATTGGGCGGTACGCAGCTACAACAGGACTACTCCCCAAGTTGTTCAGTTTCGTAGCGTCATCTCATTTGCTGCTCTGGAGGCTGGCTGACATTTAGACGCGCGCCTTCTAGAAGAAATCCGAGATTCCTGATATGCCCCCTCTAAAATTGGGCTGGCTGTGTATCAAGCTACTGTATGTAGACTAGTATCGGTTACTGGCAATATGTCTAAAATAAATTTGTTTAAAATATTGTAAATGGTCATTTTTATGCTGAGCATATAGCTAATACACTAAAGCCGCCCCAAATAACGTTATAGTACAATATATTGAGAGGAATGCAGCATTTATTCTGTTTTCCAAAGGCTTGCGGATAGGCCCACTTTTAAATAGAGCATTGGAAAGGTACTATCATGATAATGACTATGCTGAATATATGCTCTCTATGGGTAGTTGGCTTATCACTATCGCAAACGTCTTCCCGCGTCTAGCATATAAGACGTTTTGCGAAGCATTGCGTTTGATTTTTTCCCGCATTACCTTGTGTTTTTTTTAATAATCATCTTTAAAGTTGCCTTTCTACAATTTTAACAAGCTCATGCCAACTACAGCACCGAAGAGAGACATTCTTCGAAGGTAACAGAAATAAGTATATTGTGGGTTGGCTTCGAATTGCGTTCGTAGGAGGTCGCGCAACTATAATATGTCAGACTCTCTAGTGACAATGTGGTGAACCGTGCTTTAATTAAACATGTTTCTTTCTGAAACATTTTCTAAAAAAACAACGAAATCAAGGCCAAATAAGCCATAGTTTAGAAAATGTGTGTTATAAAAAAACGAATGCACCCTCGTAATGTACCATTACAAAATGTATTGCCTCATTTAAAAGAGATCGTATGAGCACTAATGATGTAGCGCGTTCCGGATGGCCAAAAACAGTTTTAAATGAGAACATTGTGCTAGAAGTCTCCAGACTCGTGATGACGAACCGAGTCGATTGAAGCTGCGCAAATTAGCGGAAGAGATAGCCATTAGCTATGTATTTATTTAGCATTTATGCAAAAAAATCTAAGAGCAACGTGGCTACCACACGAGCATACAATTGAGCAAAAACTGACATACGTGTCAACATCAAAGAACATTTTAGAACTTTTAAGACGAAATCTGCAGGAGTTCGTTTTTTTTTTCCGACGGATTTTGATCTTTCACTTGACTCTAGAACGCAAAGATGCCACCAGGGAGTGCACCATCCGCGGCGGAAGGCCACCCGCCATATTAGAAAGGTACGTCTTCACCAAAGAGGTTTTGGCGACCGTTAGGGTTGCAAAAGCTATTCTATTTATGGACTACCTTTTTGCAGGAAGAGCAATAATTGGGTAGTACCCTACTATGAAAAGTCATGGCTCAGCTGAAGGAACACATCATAGCACTACGGCCCGCGATGCAGAGGACAACGGTGCTGTTTCACCTCGACAATGCGCCCACCCACACGTCTCTATTTGGCATGGTTAAATTACACGCACTAAAGTTCCAAAGTGTCGAGGATGTCCCATATTCTCCGAACCTGGCTCGGTGCGACACTTATCTGTTTAGAAACTCATTAAGTATCTCTCCGGAAAGATATATCAGACCAACAATGACGTGAGATGCGCCGTAGTCGAGTATTTTTTTGTCTAAAGATTCGGAATATCTTGCTCGCTGTATAACGGCTATTGAAAATCGTTGAACTAGATGTGTTGAGCTCCGGAGTGACTATGCTGAACAATACGAGGTTTTGGCCACCTATTGCTTGTATTTCATGCTACAAACTTTTTGACTTACCTATCATATATATATATATATATATATATATAAACATATATCTGTTTATTAAATCTGTTTTTGAATGTGTGGTTCATAATAAGCCTTTGGCGGCCATCAGATCTTCCTCACATCGGCGTTAGCGTTCCTCTGGTATCTTGGACAGGCAAAATTTTTTCACAACCAAAAACATTTAGAGTGCAACTTAATGGACAATACATAGTGTGTTCAAAACGTATCGCGACTTTTGTGTTTTTTCAAAAATTATTCATTTATTCATGAATATCTATTTTGTCCCCTTCAAAGTAATCCCCATGAGATATTATACACTTGTGCCAACGGTTTTTCCAATCTTCGAAGCACTTCAAAAAACCATTTTTTTTATCTTGTTCAGCTCCTCCTTCGATGCCGTCTTTATCTCGTCAAGCGTAGCGTAACGTCGTCCTTTCATGGGCCTCTTCAGTTTAGGGAACAAGAAAAAGTCACAGGGGGGTAGATCTGGGGAATACGGTGGCTGCGGCATCATTAGTGTGTTGTTTTTGGCCAAAAACTCGCGCACAAGCAACGATGTGTGAGCAGGGGCGTTATCGTGGTGCAAAAGCCAATTTTTGTTCTTCCACAAATCCGGGCGTTTCTGGCGGATTGCTTCGCGCAAATTGCGCATAACTTGCAGGTAATATTCCTTATTGACCGTTCTACCCTGTGGCAAGAACTCATGACGCACCACGCCCCTGCAATCGAAGAAAACAGTCAGCAAAACTTTCACATTCGACCGAACTTGGCGCGCTTTTTTCGGTCTTGGTTCGTGCGGCAGCTTCCATTGAGATGATTGAGCTTTAGTTTCGACGTCATAACCATAAACCCACGATTCGTCACCAGTTATGACCCTCTGGAGCAAATTTGGGTCGTCGCGGACAGAGTCCAACATCTCATTAGCAATGTTCATGCGATGCTGTTTTTGGTCGCCATTGAGCAATTTTAGTACGAATTTCGCGGCGACCCGTCTCATGCCCAAATCATTGATAAAAATCGAATGGCACGAGCCAATCGATATGTTTAGGTCCTCAGCAACTTCTCTAACGGTGATTCGACGATTGGCCAATACCATTTTCTCCACTTCATTAATTTTTTCGTCTGTTGTTGAAGTGCTCGGGCGTCCGGCACGCTCTTCGTCGTTCACATCTTCTCGGCCTTCTGAGAACATTTTGTACCACCGATAAACGTTGCTTCGGTCCAAGGTAGCTTCTCCGTATGCCACAGTCAACATTCGGAATGCATCCGCGCACTTAATTTCGTTTTTCACACAAAATTTGATACAGGTTCTTTGATCCATTTTTTTGAATAGGTAAAAATCGAAGACGATCCAAAACACGTGCAAGCAAAGCAGCTGTCAACAATTAAGTGAACATTCAAAATGGCCGAGCTTGTCGGCATAAGTGAGAGACATGAGTACCAACATAACGCCACAAAAAATCGAAATTCGAATATACGTAACCCGCGAAAATTCAAAAGTCGCGATACGTTTTGAACACACCTCGTACTCTAATACCACTCGAGCGACGTCAGGATGCCCCCAGGGTACCATCTCCACAGGACTCTTCATGTATAATCTGTATACTAGGACGTCGGTGTTGATAGTCCAGATCTATGTTTGCAGCTTTAAGTTGATTCTAATACTTACGGAGGCTGTTTTTAATTTTAAAGGCTGTTTTACAGGATCACAGGATGGGTCTCAAATCACAAGATTCGATCCAGGATCTGGGAGTGATCCTTAATCAAATCGTAATGATCTTAGTGAATCTTAGTGGTCCTAGTAAATCTTAGTGGTCCTAGTGAATTTTAGGAGTTCTAGTAAATTTTAGTGGCCCTAGTGAATCTTAGTGGTCCTAGTAAATCTTAGCGATCCTTAATCGAGTTCCTAAACCCGGAGTTTACTGGGTTTATGAGTTCCACATGAGTTGCTGCTAGGTAAGAGTGATGACGCACTTGCACCATGCATTCGCCGACAGCTCCCAAACCAAAAAAACGATGTGCCTAACTAATCAGCAACGATATATATATATATATATATATATATATACACATCATATTTATTCACCATAGTTGTTGGTAGTAGGATTGGATTGACACACATGGCCTGCTACGAAATTCTAACAATATCTCGTTCACTCATATATATATATAGATCATTAAGCTCCTGCCGGGCATCATCGGGACTAAATGAACGACGTAGAAGTTTGATAATTTTGTGCTACTCGTGCCTTGCTTTGTGACCTACCGTGTTAGGAAAGGGGCGAATCCTCTATACCGTCTGCCTCAGTCACGCCAGATGCTAATGCTTGGTGCATTGCGTACGCCTCTTTTTTTGGCGTTTTTGATCGTTGGTATTGACGGCGCGCTGGCTTTGACTCGGCCAACTCGACACACCAATCTTGCTTTGGTGCTGCTGATTCGCAGCGACCGCTTTGCTATTATACAATTGAACAGTTGCTTTGGGCTCTCTGTCGCTTCTAGTCATCACCAGTCAGCTGTATGCATACAATCGTTTTGAATCACTGATCACATATTGTGGCTAGAATTAAAAACATTTTTTATGGAGGTTTTTTTAAATTCTAGACTATCATCCGTCCCTTACGGGCTTGGCACTCAACCTGAGGCATATCTCCAAGGCACCGAGGGCCGGACATGTTAAGATATCTAGGGTTTCCCCAACGGTCTTTGTTGCAGCATGGCCGCTGACTCTCAGCGGTATAGTTTATCATTTTTTCTCAATGAGCATCACTCAAAGAAAATTCGACCAACAACACATACTGTGGCTGACTTGTTCGGTTTACTCTAAGGAATCCATGTCGCTAACGATAGTTAACGAGAAGGTCGTGGTTGAGAACAGGGAGTGGGCCGGCGAGAGAGTAATACACGCAAGACTACCGCCGCTGTGGTGAAAACACACGAAGAACACACAAGAAAGGCAAAGTTAACTGCTCGTAAGAAGGCGACTGCATCGAGAGCGGCGCCAGCTGGTGGAAATTACGCGCAGACATCTGCTTCGAAACCGATAGTCGTGCATGAAATGTTTGTCGTTGTGCCGTGTGTTACGAAGTTGAGCTGTTGAGACCAAAGATGCAAATTTAGTGAAGGATGTTTGGAATGCAATTGTTTCCAAAAGCACTACCATGCGTCTCCAAAAGCGGAAAGAACGAAGCGGCGCCATCCGGTCCAGGTTGTTCAGTCAGCCAAACGGTCTCTCTCGTGTGGTTATTGCGCAAAAGAGCGATCGAATAATTGATGGGACTACTGTTTCTATAAGTGAGCCGTTCATTGATTTTATTGTGCAGTGATTTACACATACGCTACCCTCTCACTAAACTGAAGTCGAGAGCTGGCATTATTTACGTCTGATTTAATAAAATTGACGAAGCAAACGCGGCGGTTCAGCCATCGAACCTCCTTGACAATTTGGTTGTGACTAAATGCAACGGTCTGAATGCATACCGCGCCAGAATAAACGGAGTTTATAAAGGTTTTACTAACCAACGCACTCTGTCTGCTCTGAAAAAAGTTGGTGTCGTCTCGCACAACAACAAACCGCTTTTGTAAGTTAGCAGTTGGCGACAATAAAACCTTGAAACCTCCAGTTAAAATTGCAGACAGGCTAAACCGTTATTTTGCCACGTTAGGTAATACTTCAGTCACTTATCTCGAGCAGGCACCTTATTTGATGGGGTATGAAAAAAGGATAATGTAATTTCACTCTTTGCTGTCTCTGTTTCATAGGTCCATGGTACCTTTCACCGTCTTGAGGCAAATTGAAGTCAAGATGTCATGGGTGTGTGCCTGAAAAATTGTGGAGGTTAGCAGCTAGATCGATTGCAGGATCTCTGATTACCGTTGTAAATACCGTTCGTTTTGAGTCCGATAGCTCTCCGCCACGGTTGAGAGCTATGACGGTGTTTTCTTTATTTAAGAAAAGAGGTAAACGAAACTGCGTAGCCAATTATAGGCCACCTCTCAAAGCTTACCAAGAGATTAGTACTGGTTAGAGTAAAACATATTTAAGGCTCAATTTGTTTCGTCTCACAAATTCGGCTCTCGCAGAGGTAAGTCCATTGACCTCGCGTTGACCCACTTATGGCAGGGGTATCCGATTCGGTCGATGTGCATAAGCTTTGTCTCGCTGTCCTATGTGATGTGTCGGCTGCTTTCGGCAATCTAAATAATTTCTTTCTGTTCCAGATGCTCGCTTAGCCTGATTGCTTAGTGCCGGCTTTAGCCTGGTTTGGACCTTATCTCTCAGGACGCACGTGGTAGAAGCTGGTCGGGTAGAGTCCTCGTAGCAGCTGGTCAATATCGGCACCTCTCAAGGCTCGGCTTTCAGACCTTTTATTTTTCTTATCCGTCTGAATTTTATTGCATTAAGCGTCGATGTGATAAACTCTGACTCTGATATAGCTTTTGCTGATGACAAGAAGCTACCGTACGGTGTAAATTATTGGAGTTTTGATACGGATTTGCGTCAGTTGCTCTTAAATCTCGGCAACATAATTAGCATTTTTAACAGTTTCGGAGTAGTCGTCAATGCTAATAAAACCAATTTTGTAGTTTGCCGTTCATCGCCGAGGCGACTGGTCTTACCTGCCAATTTGTTGCATAAGACTCGGAAAATTGAGCCCTTAAAGACCGCTATCCCCATTTGGATTATATTGCAACCAAGTGCTATGTTGTAATATCTGCAATGTGTAGAATGATACTGATTGGGGAGCCTTACCAGTGCCATACTATGGTACACTTATCTGGGGTCGTTAGCTATGACGCCAGAGTAATGCAGAATGATGCGATTGAGGCCATTTTTTCAGGAAGTGAAAGGATTATGCCCGTGACTTGTTCAGTCAATTTAACTTTCTCCAAGTGGAAAACTATACACGCCGAGTGTTTTTGTATTAGCATAACATTTTGCAAGATATTTTATTAACGGAGATCGCATTTCCACCAGTTCCAACAACAAGAACAACAAAAACAACAACAACAACTACAACAACAGCGACAACAACAACAAAAGCGACGACGACAACAACAACAGCGACGACAACAACACAAACAACAACAACAACAAGAACAACAGCGACAACAACAACAACAACAACAACGACAATAACAACAGCGACAACAACAACTTTATTGCTTATATTATTATTGCTTATATAATGCACATTCCTTCGGATTTTGCTCAGTGCGATTTTCTGCTGCAGCTAGCGTCTCAATTACTCATGTAGGAGAGTCCGAGGCACGATATACGGTTTACAGCCGTTCACACAGCCATCGGCTTATTGGCAGACGAGTGTCGGTGTGAAGTGTTTTGGTGGACGAAGGATTGGGACCGTCAAATTTGAATCGTGTTGAGAACAGATAACAAGTCCACAGCAGAACTATAAGAAACCCAAAGCTCTCCGCCATTAGAGTGGACTCTTGTAGAAGAGGGTTAAACAACTTTCTTCGAGTGTAAAGAAGGCTTCTCAAGGTGGGGGAACGTATCTCGTTTGGGCAGACGACGTGTATTTACGCGGAGAATTAAGATTGTTCGTATTTTCATTTTTTTGGCTGGCTGCAATGAATTCTAGCTGAACACCAGCTTAGCCCCGGTCTCTCGGGTTTAGATAACATTGTCGTCAGAGAGTTTTGCCAAACCGCACGATATAAAAGGCTTAACACGTTTATTTACGTTTTGCGATGCGGTTTTGCATATGTACATATATGTATAACCTAAGTCAACCAAAGTGCAAATAATAACAACAAGTTGTTAAATTGGTGGTTGTAACTGCCAATGACGGCTAACTTGAAAAAAAAAGATATATATATGAGGTCGAAAATGCCTCGGATTTGCCTGTACAGAAGAACATTTTTGCACTACAAGGGTAATTTAAATGTATATACATAGAATCTATGATGCTCGAACCCAATTTGGTCAGACTTAAGGGAATTGTAGATACCAGAAAACTAGGCGTGCTTCTAATGGAATGAAGGGATCTATCAGCACCTCTTGTTTTAGCGACAATGTAATTACTAACGTTTGTTGCATCCACGTGGCTAGTCGAGCATTACTTCACAAGCTATGTGCTTGAGAGAGATCAACTTATGCTATAAAAAAAAAGAAACATACCGGCATGTTCAAAAAAAATCTGGCCGTTAAAAAAGCATGCAACTAGCGGTACGCAAATAGCCACATGGAATGGGAATGTAAAAAAACACATGCGAAAGCAAACCCAAAATGACAAGTTCGAAAAAGTCAATCCCCCGTAATAGCAAATGTGTTTGTTCTCGTGTTCAAGGCCATACATGTTTGCCATTGCGCCCCATGAACGCCATGCGTTTGGTACAAAATTGATATAAGTTTGATTCGTAATATTACTACCGTAGGCCGTTTCCCTGCCTTCGATGTGGTAATTCATGTAGAGGCTGTGTGTAGGCTTTCACATGTTAGCATCGGCCAATTCATTGACCCTCGAAGGAAACGTTCTGGTTTATATCACTGGTTCTACCAAGTTCACGCTTTGCGCTTTACTGATGAGTTAGATACTATCAATATTTTCTTGAAGAAGAAGGCTGAGTACCTTTTACTTGTGCTCTTCATAGATAAAATCTTGTTCACACAGGAAATCACGTTTAATGCACGCAACTGTCAACAAGACCCCGCTTGTTTTTTTGTATGTGTTGTTTATATATATGATTTATATAATATTACGTACATTGCGCGTGCATGCACGCCGTTAATATTTGTGCTGGCATTGAGAACAACTACCTTATAGGCCCTCATAAACTTTTCAAAATATTAAATAGAGATATGTATCACAGGTTTCCGAGCAGCCAATCTTGCCAGAACTGCTGGCGGAAAGTCCAGAAAGTATTCGCTCGCGAATTGTGTTCCAGCGCAAAACAACGCTGCAATGCGGGTTACCTACACGCTTAAAGGTTCGACAACTTTTAGGGTTTGATCGCCGACGCTAACGATGCTAAATCGACTGCAAGCATATACGGCGTACATAAGGTCACCTCGTTCTGATCATTAGCGCAAAGCTTTATTAAAATACGACATCGGAGTCGGGGCAAACGGCCTACGGCTATCATATAACGGACCGCTATCGAATTGGCATTTACGTGAATGTGCGAATTTTTGAGCGTGAGGACAAACATTAAATATATTGAACACAAAAGCTCAAACACTAGTCAGTGGCAGTTTCCTTATTAGACAAATCGTTTGTTTTTAATCACACAACATTTGTGACGAAATATTCGACTAGTTAAGGTTTTAAAAAAATTAAGGAATACAAATGGAGCTAGTTAAATTGGTATAACACAAGATCACTGCTAAATGAAATATTTCCAACCAGACTATTGAAAAACATGCTTACGAAATCTACAGTTTAGTGAAGTTCGGCCAAACTGAGTTTAGACACCATGTACATCTTAAACTTAAAAACTTGCTAAACTGTGAATGGATTAGGATTCTGGTAAATTTGTAGAAAAAAAATATTAGAAATTCTTTCTGTATACATATCGTTAACCGAAGGGGTACCGAATTGTAGGGAATTCGTATCATTCAATCTATCTCATATTTGTCAGGCTCTGAACAGTTGTGCAGTTCGAATTTTAGTTGGAGGCATGAATATTTATTTATTGCAACAATAAGAGGTGATTTACTATTAGCTAGATGTCCTAAGTTATAAAATCATCATTGGGAAATAATTTAGTTAGAATCTGGAACCTTGGTTGACCAAGAATTTCACAACTTTACGTCTTTTGAGGACCAATACGTAACGATTTTTTTCGCGACCAGAGCATGCTACAATTGTTATAAGCTTGACCATTGTCCAAATAATTTCATTTAGTAACTAAAAACGGTCTATTCATATAAAAAAAAATATGAAATAAGCTTTACTCAAACGATTAGAGCGAGTATTTCCAAATAGCTGATTCTAATATATCAGCAAAATATCTGATTTGTACAGTACTATTTATAATGAATGGGTTGAAAAATAATCAATTGAAGAAAGAAACATATAATTATGATCGTGGTTAACACAACGGTAAGTGCAAGGCCTTGAAAAAGAACTGAAATGCCCAGTAGGGTTTGTCATTTAGATCGCAGTCATGAGAAATGGCGCAAATATGTAGCGTATAGACACGAACTAATTAACAAAAAAGTTGCAGGGTCAAGTGAATACAAAAATACGAGGGAATACAGCACAAACAGATTTTCACATATATATGGTACACAACTACAAGTGAATACAACACAAACAGATTGTAAAAGGCTTTTTGCGATCTGTTTGTGTTGGCAGCCCGTAGGAGATATACTTCACTAAAAGGAAAATGGCACCAATTCTATTATCTAGCTTTAATAGCAGCATATTCGTGAAAATACTTGATACTCAGATTTAAAAATCCATTAAAAAATCAAGTAATCAACAGCGAACAATATGGATTTAGACAAGGAGGATGCACTGAATAGGCTACGCTAACGGCGAGAGAATATATGACACTACAGTTTGCGAAAAATCACTATTTAGCTTTGATACTCCTCGATTTAAAGAAAGAGTTTGATAGTGTAAAAGAGACGCTAATTCATAACATACCACATCTAGACTTCGGGGAACCAGCTTGTGACAATGTTAAACCTTGAATTACTAATATAAATTAAATTGGTCAACTCAATAGTGATTTCAGTAAAATTTATTGGAACTGAATATGGTCTGCCACAGGGATCATTACTTGGTTTAACTCTATTTAACATGATACCTACTTGAATTTTGCACTGGTACAAGATAATTCTGTTTGCCGATCACATATGCGTGCTGGTATCTCATGGCTCTCGAGAGATTTAAAGGCCCAAGTTATACATACTATGGAAAAAATAAATTGTTGGTTTCGTGTAAGTCAACTTAAGCTTAATGTTCAAAAAACAAAAGTACTCCAAACTAATTCCAAACAAGTCACAGTGAATCCCTTATTAATAAACGTCACGATTGCACTATGCCTAATCTTGCGTCGAGAATTTCGTCGGAAATATACTCCGATTGCCTATTGAAAGTCACAATTACCCTCATGTATCCTTCCATTCACTAGCCATGCCAAAATGATTTAATTCGATTGCACCTTACTTTTATTTTAAAAAAATATTTTTTTTTTACAAACCATTACCGAGATTCATGCTACAGTCAGTGCACTTGTGTGCCGACAGTTGCGCCATTAGTGTTTATAATGCGATTGTACATGCGATAACCCGCTCTGGACTGCAATCCCTAGAAGGCTTAGAATTTCGGGCAATGTTACACCTTAATGGGACACGACGATAGCATTTCCTTTGTGCACTTTTAATTACTTAAATGTATTTGCCTAAATAAAGCCGCCATTTCACTGGCAGACTGCAATTGAAGAAACGTCGCTTAAACTAAGCTTGGTAATGTAGTTTATAATTCTTTCATTTACTCACAATAACCATACGGTATCCTGTTTATTAAGGATGGATTCCAAAGTACTTCTTTGCCTTTAATTGTTTTTCAAAAAATGTATAATTAACGTTTTTGGCGTGATATATATGGAGAATACTACAGCAATTTGACGCAAAGAAGTGTCTTTAAATTTTCATGGCATATTCATTTATTCTGCTGTCATTTAAACAGGAAAATAAAATATTTTACATATATAGAACAAGAAACACGATAACATCAGATACAAGGGTACGCAGTTAAAATGTTTGGCCTTTTGTGCCAGATGACACATTCCTGTTGCAATGTCGCTCACGGTACATCATCACACAGCAAGCCAAAGGCGGCAAAGATTAAACGCTGCCATTGACTCAACCCGCGTATTGGAGTTCTCACCAGAGGCTTTCTCTGTCCCTAGTCCCTTGATTGTCGAAATATGTGCAATACAAATTAAAAAATGTAATACTGCACAGCGTGCGTCCCGAACTGAGTAAACCTCGAAAAAACAGTTGGTATACCAAGGATCCCTGAAACATTGTATGATTCAAAGTCCTCCGGAAATTACCTTTTTAGGGCGTGTATGAAGTCGACCCCCGGGGCGTGGTGGCACGCGTCTGCGCCTCGCTACCGGAGGAGACACAGAGGTGCGCGGGTTCGAGCACCACCGTTGCACATTTGTATTTATGGGGGTCCGTCTATGAAACAATGCGAAAGGCAGTCCCATGGTGTTAAATCTTGGCTGAGAGTCAGCCCCGAAAGGATTTTTTTTGTAGGGCGTGTATGGAAGCTGGATAGTTATTTTCCACAGATGTTTGCCAAGCGTTATTTACAATGTACTATCTGCATTGGTAGCGCGTCGACTAGAACATTTTTGGAAAGTACTAAGTGCCTGCCAGAGCAGCACGGTGAGGCGAGGAAGGTCGAAGATGACGGCTTGCGCTGTTTTTCTCAATAACATTCAATTAACCCTCCAAGTTAAACGTAACTTTGTCTTTGCCGTTTTTGCAGACTTTAAGGCGGCTTTTGATACGGCGTTAAGAACAATAATCCGAGACAGAATAAGAGCTATGTGGTGTTCTGGCGGTAATACATAAGTGGTTTCAAGCTATGCTGCAGGAGGGGTCTGTATTCATCGACGACGGAGTAACTGTGCACACCCCAATTAATCAGACTACATGAGTTGCACAAGGCAATACTCTTATCCCGCTATTATTCTCAATCTTGATCTGGCGGACAAAATCCAGCGTCGATACTCTCAAGTTAGTACCCTTATGTAGGTTGACGATCTTGTCCTCTACTCCCGGAGTCGATCTCATCTGCAGCAATCGCTTGCATCACTGCAAAACTCGTTGATCTTAACGCTCTAGTGATAAACGTAACAACAACTAAAGCGATCAAATTTCGCCGCGGAAGTAGGCTCGCCAAAAAAATATGAATTACGTTTGAGCTTAGCACCAATAGATTTTGTTCATTATTTATTTATACATAGGAGTCATTTTTTCAACGCAGCGTTTACAATTTACTAAACATATTGAGGTAAAAGCACGCAAGGGCATTCTATCGTTTGAGCATAATATCGCAGAGCCTTATTGGTTGTCGCTAAATGTCGCTCTCAACCTCTTCATTCTAAAGATTGCACCGACCGCTACTTAAAGGGCACAGGTCATATGGCCCCCACCTATCGAAAGCGAATCTGGAAGTACTTGACAAAATTAAAGCCAGCGTGCTTAAAAAAGTGCTAGTAGTCCACCGCACTTGACTATCTGTTGGTCTCGACATCACTCTTTGTGGAGGATCTCAGAACAACGTATGCTTTACCGAGAACGGAAGCCTTCGAGAATCATCTTGCTAAACGGGAATGTAAGTTTGCGGATGTTAATTGGTGTTTTTCTAGGTACTTCGTTACTGGGTTTGCAATACATGGATTTTATATGAAGATATGTATACGAAATGGATTGCATGAAATATCGACCAAGTGTGAATGCAAGCTATGCAGAAAATCGTGTAATCTGTATCATCTTCAACAGTGCAGAAAAGCAATAAAGCTGATGAAAGTGGTGTAGGGGAGCTGTAGCACATATTCACATAAACTAAATATTGGTTAATAAACAATACGTTCATTTATAGTACAAGAAACGCCACGTTATGGATTTAGTCACCAATACATACACATACATACATACACGTATATATACACATATATTCGCGCATGTACACCGCTCTTTCAGGTCGGCAAATCGGATTTGCGCCCACAATGTCTGTTTACAGCCACCAAAATGTTGTGCATACCCCAGGGGACTCTTAATGAGATAGAGGACATTTTTATACGTAGACGGGAGCGGGGGCTGTTTAGCAGAAGTCGTTATTCCAGATGTGGAAAACGTGGCTAGGAGTGTCTGTTTTCCCGTATGCATTTAATCGTAACTTGGCAGCGCAAGACTCGGTCCAGAATCTAATATATATATATATGTATATAATAAACTCCAATTTAATATATATATATATATATATATATATATATATATGTCGGCCTAGGTTCTCCACCTTTTTATTTCCTATCTATCTATATATGAGCAGGAAAGCGAAACGACTACCGTAGTCGAATTAGAGAGAAATACTGAACCAGCCTGCACAAAGGTGCCCTGGCGTTCACTCGGCGACCGAAGTGCGGCGACCGTCGACTTAATGAATTCCCTGCCGGGAAGCCGAGAAGTATCGCGCCTGGAGTCAACTTCGGCTCGAAGACGTATCGAGTCTGAATAGGAAACGGCGGCAGACTGCGAACCGACGAAGCACACCGTATTCACGTGTTGCCCCGAAGAGCCCACAATACGATGGCGACGTTCTCCGTAGACGAAACAACGTGTCATTACCCCCCAATTCTCGCCTCTCAGGATTAGATCGAAGCACAGAAATAAAGAAGAAAAATTGCCTAAGGGAAAATTGTTGGCTGGAACCGAAGCGAGACGTGGCGAAGGAAGAGGCAAGACATGGAGAGAGAGAGAGGAAGAGGCTTTAATTGTCTGAAGCTACCAAACTACCGCCTGTTGAACATAAGTATTAAATATGAATTTATGACTCTTCCTGCAGGCGGTACACATCGGAACAAGCCTGTGAGCAGCCCAATTTTTTTTAACTAGACGCTAAGGCCTACAGTTAACATTTTTTTAAAGAAAATTGTTTTACGGCAGCTGCGTGGCGTCTTTGGACGAAAGCCGCGGTAAAGAAGGTATGATTGGATAAGAAGCAATCACATCAAACTGGATAAAATAGTAAACGCTGCTAGATTCTTCGTTCTGAAGACTACGTTTTAGTTCTAAATCCGGTGGACCTCTGTCCGATGCAACATTGTCAGGTCGATGTACGAGGTGCTCTCATCTTTACAGAGTAAGCTTTGCTTTATATTGCCTAAATAACTACCTTTTTGTCTAACGCGTCTAACAAATACCACGATTTGTGCACGAACTATCTGTCAATCAAGATTTATTATTCGATACGTCAATCGATATTTATACAAAATATCGCCTTTAGAGGGATCACATCGTGCCGGGATTGCATCTACGACTTCTAATATACGAGTTGTTGGTTACTTCCTTGACACCGTCCTGTTGATACTACTTTAGACAAAAATGCATGCCGTACGCAATCAAAAGAGTTGCGTGGCTGTAAAGTCGCAACACGTTCAAATTGCTTCACTCACCGGTTGTCCTACAGTATCGCGAGTCATACGACTGGAGAACAAGTAGAATCTCTTGGGACTGCTATAAGACGCCTGCAATGCTCTTTCTTCAAGAAAATTGGCATACAGTAACCCGCTTTTCGGCGCACGAGTTCCACTATGAACTATGGCTGCGAATTTGTTTCAAGAGCTCGACCCCACGTGAATGTGCGCCAGCTGTGGACTGATGTGCTCCAAATACCAACAACTCCATGCTCCCTTTTTGTCCTAGCTAGATCATTTAGCACTGTGTGCTCGTGGACAATATTGTTATATGTAATATACTTTAAACATTTTTGTCAAATGGTGATACCAGTAAGATTAAAGCACGCTTCAAGTCTGCTCCGGTTGTTTTACGATACGAAACTATAATCTGCAACTCCGTATTCTTGAGTTGAGCAAACAGACGTCTGATAAATTGTGGCAAACATGCACCCATTAACAATAACCGCACTTACTCGCACGAATTTGTTTGTTCTGTTTATCGACAATTCTTCAATTAAATCCCTATTTTTATTAAGCTATCGCCAGCTTCCTATTTAAATTACTCACACATATGTATTCACCTTTAGAGCAAGTATCAACAACGCTATAATGTGTACAGAGTATAGACTTTTTACGTTTTACAAAATTTACATTTTAACACCGCCAACCAAAGCACTGGAACTCCAAGGGGAGACCATTGCACTTCAGCAGGGTTGACATATGCCACACTCCCAAAGTGGGAAAGATGAGGCATGTAATTTTTGGTTGAATGTAAAATGAAAACTGTTCTGCCATGCTCGCGATTTAAAAGTTGTAGCCAATAAGACACAGGCGGATGCAGTATGATTTCCGGTTACGGCGTCAGGAGAGTCTACGTCCCCCGCCCCCCCTTCCGTTCGTACCGTATTCAACGGCACCCGCTGATTGGGTCATGGCATCCCGACGCTTTCGTCTAGGTGATGTAGTATGGTGAAACCAGCGCTCTGCGAAACGCGTCAGTACGGGTCTGTGTCTACATATATCTGCCTACGCGCAGCCTGCTATTGCGCTAACTGTGAAGAAGTTTACGTCGATTTCAGCAAGTTTTAGGTTTCACCTCGGGACGTTCACTCTTGAAAAGTCTCCGTGTGAGTCAAATTGAAGAGGCGCCTCAGACCCTCGGCTTGGCCTGTGAAACGTTGCCGCGAGTGAACGCGCCAGCCAATTTCCTACGGTGGACCTTCGTCGTTTGCTTCGGAGCGGAGGAATGCACTGTCGCGTTTCAACCGATGCCAAAAGCCGCCGAAATTGTCGCTACGACATTTACCAAAAATAGGAGAAGAGGTTAGTAATATCTAGCACGTACTCGGCTAACTGAGGACAGAAGTGTAAGAATAAAGTTTGAGAAAAATAATCATACATAATAATCGATAATTGTGTGTACCGTAAGGTTAGCTTTTCTTGGACATTTTGATTATGCAAATTACACGCATTTTTGCCATAAACTAACAATATTAGCAATTGTTTCTTGAGCATCTACCTGATTACTCCGACAGGCGTATTACCTACATAGCATGTTACATGTAATATTTGACATAGACCTAAACAGCCCTTTATTCGTGCTTAGCCTTCTGGATTGAAAAGCCTGGTTGCCGTCAGTCTCGTCCTATTTTGCACTCTTCTGCATAGGCTTGTACCCTACGCATTCAAATAGCTTGGCACATAAGCTATTTGCTGAAAAGTCAAGTATCAACATAGGTTGATGGACCAAAAGACGATACAGGCTTTAATTGAAACCGTACCTAGAAGCCAACACAGGGCTTGGGCCTCAGGTGGGTCTAACACAGTCTGCTCAAATGTCAAACAGTAAAGTCTGCTTTACTGCAAACAAGTGAAAGCTTTAAACAAGCGTGGTTCTTACTTCGGCCAACAATTCGCAAAGGCAACCTCACGCAGAGTTACAATACTTGAGCAAAATGCGTCTCTTCGTGTGCATTAAGTATTTGTTTATTTTCCTTGGAGGAGATTAAATGCGGCTACGCAATGTTACTCGAAAGAAGCATGTTCCCTGACATGGGATCTCAGCAGCGCTATGACGGTTGCCCTTGGTTGCTCGGAGGAGCTTTGCCTATACGAAAGAGATCATTTTCGAAATCTCCGAAAGCGGCCAGTGAGACATTGCGTAAGGAAAAAGTTTATTTTCGCCGCCGGACAGTCTACTCAATTTTTATGTCCGGAATGGGCAGGCAAAGTGAGTGACACGGTGAGACCCTGTGAAGATGGCATCCCGCACTTCCTGCCACGACCTCATCATTATTTTCTTCTACGCGTAATTCTGTTGAACTCTGGCCTTAAGTTTGTGGTCTCTGAGAAGACCAATTCTCTCCCTGATAGAAAGAGTTTCTTGTCGAGGTGCATTTTTAGCTGAGGAGCTCGGAATGCAATAATGTTCGTCTTGCTGGCAATAACGACAAGGCCAAATTTATTGAAGATCGAAATTACTGTTTCCACTTGAGATAAGAGATGAGGCAACTCCGAACACATTTCGGAGGCATTGAGCCGAAAAAGCAACGTCGTATCATCAGCAAAAGCGATCGGCTTGCCTAAGTTTTCCCTCTGGATGGTTAATAGGATGAAATTAATAAGAATTAAGAACAATAAAGGTCCGAGAACAGAACCCTGGGGGGTACCGATGTCTACGGATCTCCAGGAGGATTCGACCGACCCAACTCACCGCCTGCATTCTTGAGGTTAGGTACGAGCGGAACCAACCAACTGCACTCACTGAACACCCCAACACCTGAAGCATTTGTAGGAGATATGAGTGATTGAGGCAATTGAAGGCCGCGGCAACGTCTAGAAAGACTCCGAGACATAATTTAGTCGATTCTACGGCATCCACAATAGACTGCCATAAGTGGGCGAGGGCCAACTCCGTAGATCGACCATGTCGGAAACCAAACTGATATGACGACAGAAATTTCATGGACTCTAAATGATGCTCAAACCTTCTCAGAGCCAGTTTTTCTAATATTTTAGACACAAAATCTACAAGACTTATGGGACGGTAGCTGGCGGGTAGTGTTTTGTCGCCCTTTCTTTTGTAAAGCGGAGTTACAAACGAGGCCTTTAGACGTGTGGGGAAGTTACCTGAGGAGAAGGAGAGATTCGCAATTTTTGTTAGGGGACTGGCAATAGAGAGCGCCGCTAATTTTAAAAGTTTTCCGGGTACCCCCATAGCTCCACAGCTCCAGCTCGCCTTTTGTTTGATTAGGAGTGAATAGACCTCCGAGTCTGTCACTGAACAGAATTTGAATGAGTTGCCCTTGCTGGTCCATAGATCTGTAAGAATGGGTGATAAGTCACCTTCAAGGCAGAGAGGCGCAACTGTAGCCGAGCCTATGGTTGCAAAGTGCCGATTGAGCTCATCTGCAATTTCTTGTGGATCACTAACAGGCCGATCAGGAAACACAGTCAAAGTGGAAGGCAGTTCTACTGAGCGGTTATGCCTACCACATGTTTTATTGATGAAATTCCAGAGATTTTTTGCGTCACTACGCAACGTCTCGAATTGTGTCCTATAAAAGGCAGTTCTAGCGGCACGTAAGCCATGTTGATACCGCCTACGGCTATCAAGATATAACAGTTTACTCTCGGGAGAATTAACCTTTTTATGCCTCCGATACATTTTATTAACGTGCCGGCGGAGCCGCCGCAGTCCAGAAGAAAATGAACATGATCTGTTTGGCGCGCAGTCTCCGCGAGTTTTGGTACGCAACGGAAAGGAGGTTTCATAGAGGTTGAGCAAAATGTCCCGAAAAGCCTCGAGGGCCGAATCGACGTCCCTTGCATCAAACACGGTGAGCCAGGATGCTTCACGAACGCGGCTTAGAAAAAAGTCAATGCTAGCCTTGTCGTGCGCCCAAAAATTCACAGGAGATTCAACATGAGACGATTTGCTCGCCTCACCGCCCTCACAAATGGAAACAAAGACAGGAAGTGGATCTGAAAAAAACCGCTGGTTGGACAATAGAAAAACTGGAGCAGTTACGAACTGCGATATGGTCGATACAAGTGCCGGATATTGGACGTGTAACACGATCGATAAGATGGACCATATCCCTGCTAGAAAAGAAAGAGATATAATCTGAGGGCGGCGGGTCAGCCAGAAGATTTACATTAGCATCTCCAAGAACTAAGCACGGAAGTGCGGAGCTTCTGGGCAAAATGTCGTCCAATATATTGAGCAGAGTTTCTTTGTGGATAACACTGCTCGAGTAGAAGCCGACTATATAGCCTTCGAAGTTCATATGTTTTTTTATATGAATACGTACCGCTTGCACGTTGCCATCGGCGCTACTCAGTGCACAATAAGAAAGAACCTTGCAGGTAGAACGAACGAAAATTCTAATTCCGCCTCCGAGCTTGGTCACATTTCGATTTGACACGAATAAGTCAAAGCCATTAATTGAATAGGCCGGGATATCAACATCCTTTAACCATGTTTCGCTAACGACCGCAGCGTCGATATGGGACCCCTCGTCACTGAGAAAACTACTCAAATGATCTAATTGACCCGATTTTTTTAAACCCATAGTGCCCGCATTTAGGTGCATAACCACAAATTTACTATTGTTTAGATGGAGATCGTGCCACTCTTCGCTACCACGAATATTTGTGCTTCTTGGAGAGTCACTGTAACTGTGCTTGAACATGATAATAGTGAAGGTAAAATATAAAACTCCAAAGTTATGTAGGTGAACTATACCAATTAAAACTGTTTAAAAACTGATAAAAGTGGAAGAATTGCGTCGAGCAGCTTCTTTAAACAGGATACAGCCTTCGGACATACAGCTTTGAGAACTTGCAAAACGGGTTTCAGTGCAGAGAGAGCTGAGTTCCGAGTCGAAGCGGTCCTTGACGAGGAACTTGCTAGTTTACGCTTTGGAAACGTCTTCGGTTTTCGGGACTCCATTGAACTCTTCGTCGTAGATACAGTTGCTTTGTTAGGAATGGCAGAGACGCCCGGCAGATTAACACGTAGTTCAGGACCAACTGCAGTCTCGACGACTAACGAGCGAACTACCGCAGCATAAGTAGGCTTTTCCGAAGGAGCTGTGGCAAGTCCTGATTGAGAGGCCTCGTGAGTGTCCACGAAAGGATTTGCATCAGCCGAGTCAATAACCTTTAGCGTTTTGGCGTTTGGAATTTCCTGACTAATTTGTTGCATGAGTCGGCATTCCATCAGGGCCTTACGTTTCTCGATTTCACAAGCCCGAAGAGGGCATGCCGCGGATGACGAAGAATGTGGGCCTTTACAATTGACGCATTTAGGTGCATTGCGACAACTTGCCATAAGATGGCCAATTTGCCCGCACTGTTTGCACGCGAGATCATTGCGGCAATTAGCAGCAATGTGGCCTAGCCTTAAGCACTTAAAACATGTAGTAGGGGCCCCTGCGTGCATGGTGACCTTATGCGATCTGAAGGCCAAAAACACCTCTGATGGCGGTATCTTGTTGAAGTGGAGAAGTACACGATCGGTAGGAACTGACGTCGAGGTCGAACCGGTCCTCTTCGTATAAGTTACCCTCTTGGCTGAAACTGCACCGATATCTCTCAGTGCTTCCAGGATATCTTGCTCAGAAAAACCTTTATCAACTTTGGTGATTATAGCCCTATACCCTGCTAAGTCGTGACATTTGGCAATCACAGGGACGTTCAGAAGAGAGGAAATCGCCGTGGCCTTTGTTGCTTCCTCAACTGAATTAAACCATACGTGGATAAAGCCACGCCTGGATTCAGGCTTTGCAAGTGGAAAACGTCTGAATAGTTCACCACAAAGAGATAGAAGATTCTCGCCGAATGGTTCGGCTACCGAAACCGCAACCTCATCTATAATTTTATCAGACTTTCGTCCTAATACAACCTTAAAGAGGCCTTTGGGTTGTCTGTATGGTGAACGTCTAATGTCGCCGATTTGCTGCTTCAAACACTCCAGTCTCTTTGCAGTGTTTTTATTTACAACTAAATTCCAGCCCTCCTCGGACGCTTTATTTTCGTCGTTTTTGTCAGCACTAGTGTCTTCAACTTCACTCGCTTCGGTAACTGACTCAGAAACCTGTACAGCATGAGATGCGCTGGCCATATTTGGAGCAGCCAACTCATTAGGCGACTCGTGACTCTCCGATGAGGTATCGCCGTGAACAGCTGTGGTGTCGTTCGGAGCGTCCAGAGTTCGACGGGCAGCTGTAGCTAATTTCTCTTTCATCTTCTCCTTCAAATCATCTCTCGCCTTAAGTTTACTAGACAGAGCGGCTTTTCTCTTCTGCTCAATCACGCTTCTCCCACTCACCATTTTGGTATGGCGAATGTGGTAACGTGCAGGGCATGCGTCGTTAGAACGTCGTGCAACCCTGTCCCTGTCAGCAGACGGACAGGAGCGAGGAGAATGAGCTGACAATCGGCAACGAGAGAGGCGGCTGAGACGAGACGTGCAATGGAAAAACCCAGGCAGGTGTAGTAAACGACAACCGTGTCGCCGGATCGTGAAGAATGGCGAGCTGTTGTTCGAGAATGGCAAGTCTTCCAACAGCTGAAAACGCTGAGCACCAAAGTCACAAAGCACAACCTACTGCACTTGCAGCGATCACGAAGACCTGAGGCCCACTAAGAAACATCACAGCCGCGTGAGTGAGACCATCCAAGCGCAGAATCACAGCAAGTCAAGAGAGCTCGGTAGGACGCCAAGGTATCTGGCTTCTGTTACTTGCTTAGTCTCTTGGCCTGCTTTGTCTCGGCCTACCATCGGTTTCATATAGCCCACTTTCCGTTTGTTATATATATATATATATATATATATATATATATATATATATATAGGTGTTCCAAAAACCAAGTCAGCCAGTCCTGCTCCGTGAACGCCCTAAGTCTTCCTTTACATCCTGATAATCGTGCGCTCCCATATGGATACGACATTTAGCTTAATGCTATGTACTATTTATGCTAAATAATGATGTCGAAGGTCGGTTGCTACTCTAGTGCGCGGCAGAATTTTCACAGTTTGGCTCAGACTTTGGCAATTATTTGTGCTGTATAGTACACGTGAGGTGTTCCTCTGAGAGCCCTATCCAGGATCACGCCTAGGTATTTAGCCATGTTCGTGGCGTTACTGGGTTCCCTGTCAGAAGTAAGGTTAGTTTTTTGGGAGGACGTTCCCAGGGGATGTGGGAGTCTAAGAACTTCCTCGTAGGTTATATTCCATAGGGTTGGTCCCAGTACATATCTTTGGGGGCTCTGGTTGTGACTGTATAGTCCTCGCCTTCATAGGTAGATGCTCGGTCTATTAGACACGATGAAGGATACGTGGTGAGTAGGGAGACACTCTTTTGTTGATGGGTGTACCATGAAAGCGCATTAATGCATTTAGCGTTTAGTGCATTTAGCATTTAGCGTTTAATGCATTTAGCATTTAGCATTAATGCACTAAGCGAATGGCCAAACAATACGACCAGTTTGCTCTCGGCGCAGTTTTCAGCTATTTTTAAAACTTTGCTGATAGCCGAATGTGTGAAATGGCAGGCTCGGAAACCGTTCTGGGTTTCAACAGCGCCTTCTTGCCTTCTAGTTATTTTACTAGTAGCCCATTGATAATGTGCCCAGCTGCTTTAGATAGGCAGAAAAGCATACTTATAGAGCAATACGCCGAGCGATCTTCTTGTGGTTTACCCGGTTGCAGTCAAACGTGCCGTTTTCCAAGACAAGATAGTCTTAGGTGATGAGCATTTATTCATCATACATGTGACTACCTTTGGGTAGCTTCTAAAACCCACATCTGGGCCCGGTGTTTTTGTTGGCCGTCTGCGTGTGGCAACGATTGTGATCCCTTGAATTGATTTTCTCTTGAAGGTAAGGTCTGAAGTCTCCTCAAAGAGCAACATCTATAGCCGGGATGTTTGCTAGTTCTACTGGTACTGGCGGCTGTGCGTGGCGCCACGTTGTTATGCACGATCTTATACCCCTGGCTAAAAGGTTTTCCTGGAGGACCTTGCAATCGTGAGTTGAAGATCCGCCCGGGTTGTCTACTCGAGGAGAATCTCTCTTTTGTAAGAAGCTGTTCTCTAAAAACATGGGGTGCTCTGGAGTCCTGTCTCGCACTCGCCTTTCAGTAACTGCGGGCGCTCATGCTAGTTCTTCAAAAAAGTCCTTGAATTCGTGTAAAGTGGAGTTCTGATAAACATACGCCAAGTATCACTTGTTGTTAGCTTGGGGTCTAGGTTGAGACTTCTGTATTGTGGAGACTCAAAGCGTAGTAAGTCTTCTATGTTATTGTCAAATTGTATGTTGTATGCTCGAGGGGCTATGTGGATGTTTATTTCAATATTATTGGTAATTTTGTTTGGGGAGGGTTTGGCGGATTTAACCAACTTGTAATCTGTATCGTATTTGCGTCGTACGCGGCGTAGTCTCCATCTATGCTACAAACATAGTACTTAGCATTGACCGTGCAGCCATTTGCGACGTGTCCTTGTTTTCCGCATTTTAAAAAGCGAAGATGGGTTGGTCGCGCTGCCTTATAGTCCCTAGCCATGTGATCAAAAACCAGGCATAGGGAATACTGTAGCACCAAGACCAGTTCGGCACCGGGTCCATCAGATTTCAGGAGCAGTCAAACTGCTCTCATACCTCGTATTGGCAAAATAGCAATAGACTGCTGCTCATCTTTTATTGTGCACTTCGATGGATCAAGCTATCCTTGAATTCGGCGGAATACTTGAATAAACGTTTAATAATAGCTGAATCCAATAAGCACTGCCCGAGCCAAACCAGGAATAGTAATAGAACCCTAACCGACAAATAACTAATAACGACACTTTGTGGCCTTGGCCACACCTTGACACCTTACGATGGCATTACTAGCCAGGTTTCACTGGTGCAGAATGTGCACCGGAGCAGAAGGAGAGAAATAAAATAATAACAACATATATATATATATATATATATATATATATATATACGAGAGCAAACCGGTAGGTTCCTTCGCTTTGAATATTAAAAAGTAAACCGAAACTATCAAGGTCTACGGGTTTGTTTTGCTTAGAAGTGCTATTCGGTGGCAAAGTTCGCGCCCATCGGTGTCGGTGTTTATTGTTTGAATTTAGTTCAAATACGTGAAGAAACTGAGGTTAGGCGATTTTTTAGAAGCCGAAAAATAAGAAGCAACGAATCTGCATCAAGTTCTGTGTTGATTACTAAATCATATCCTCAAAAGTGGTAGAAATGTTACGAACTGCTAATGGTAATCAAACAGTGTCCCGAAACGCTGTGTATACGTGGTACGGTCGATTTCGCAAAGGACGTAAAGAGACTGCATATGACCCCCTTCGGAAAGGCCTTTAACGTCAATAACAGAAAAAAGCGTTGAAAAATGCATATGATATCGTGCTCAACAATTGCTGAGTTTGCCGAATCAGGGATGTAGCTGAAGAATTGGAAATATGGATCAGTTGTAACAGTCTTGACCAATGTTTTAGGCGCCGAAGACTCGCGGTAACTTAAGTAGTGTCTTTGTTCTAAGGATGATGACTTTCCAGAAAGTTAACGCCCGGAAATCTCTGAATTAAACCCTTAGACAGTAGCAGAATATCCTGGATTGCTTCAGAGACTGATCACAAGAGACGAGTTATGAGTATTGGTCACGACATCGTGACCAAAGCTTAATGATCCCAGTTAATTAAAGCTTTTAAGGAGAGGGTCGGTCGAAGATGTTTAGACAAAGCAGATTCATCACCCAGGTTCTCTTGACCGTTTTGTAGACTACAAGGAAAACATCTTCCACAAATGCTGTCCACCTAATTCTATGGTCAATAAGGAAGGTTACTGTGAACTTTTATTTTTACATTGTGCAATTTCGCGAGCACATCCGATGCAAGAGACCTTAATTCTGGCCAAACAACTCTTTACTTCTCTATGACGATAACGCACTGGCGCACAAATATTTTCTGATTTCGGATTATTTGATAAAAAACTCTATTTCGATATTTCGGCAACCTCCCTATAGGCTGGACCTCCGCGCGTCTTTTTCCTGTTTTCACGGATAAAAATTGACCGGAAAATGTTTAGAGTCTATTGAGGAGATAAAGGAAAAATGCCAAGAGCACATCGTGTCAGTCCACTGAAGATTGAGACAAACGGAACTAAAATGACCAACACTACTGTGTCACGTGTAATTTTTTAGGCTAGGAGAGCACTTCTCAAACAGACAACCACATGCGTTCGAAATTTAGGAATCGACAGACAGGAAGTTTCTAATAAAAAGAAATAATATTGATTAATAAAAGACTCCAAGGATCTGGCAATGCTCGCGTATGACCTTCAGCTTGATCGCAGCCACGTCAAAGGAATCATGGAAAACAATAACCATGCTCACTTGCCACCTCATAAGCCATCTCGCAATGCATGGCTTTCATCACAAGTTATGCGACAATGAGTTTTCCATGAACTCGACAACGGTGTATTATGCGCAAGTTTTGTGGTCGGGTGTGTGATCAGAATTGCGTGCTGTAGCACCATCTATCAATAAACCTAACCGAACATTTGTCTGTTTGCAACATATTGAAATAATTATTCAATGCGACTTAATTCGCAAATACCCTAATTATATTATGATACAGCAGTCGCTTATATACCATATAGCTATTTATTTATGAAAACAAGGATTCTAAAATTATGGAACTTTACAATTCATCGACAACTATATATATATATATATATATATATATATATATATATATATATATATATATATATATATGAGTCTAAAAGTATACATAAGGTCAATAATGTTTTCTGTGGAAATTCACCGTTTCATGCCTGTCAATATAAAGTAATATCCGCTTAAAGCGTAACGTAGCAGCGTTGGGTTGTTGGTGTCCACGTTTTATGTTATCCTGTTGCTATCACGCTATGTATGCTAAATACCTACAAGTAGCACGTCATCGTATAGTAAGTCTAGGCAAAGAATAAGAGTCGATTTTGTTGAAAAACACGCCAAAAAGTGCCAAACAAGTTACTTGGCCGAGACCGAGGGCAGCATTGAAAAAGCCCCAAGGTTTGTTGGCCAAGGCCGAGTGGCAACAAAAAAATCGAGGTCGGGCAGAGCAAACGACCGAGATGTGCTTGATGTCTTTCATACATAGATGAATATGCACACAAAGGCACACCACACTAGCACATGTGTGGACTCTAGCCTTTCATGGCTTTTGCCCTGATTCGTTATGAGGCGTCGTCAAACGGCTGCATATACGCCAACAAGCGCCTCTATTTCTCGTTGAGGCTTGGCCTATGATTCTGACTCTAAAGAGCTAACCCACCGCAACCGACGCTTCGGTCGGTTGCCTCATTTCTATAGGTGCGTGTTTTGTCCAGTGTCATCTTATGTGTTGAAGAAGTGTTTGTATAGATATATATCATTTTTTACGATCGAATATATTATTTAGACGCTTACATGGCTGTTTAGTGGCACGTGGTTCCTGTCTACATATGGCGCCGTTCGCTATACCATAGACTATCATCAAAATCCGTCGAAATGAATACACCCCAGTCGACAAAGACGAAGCGTCAGCGCAACGTTCCTTTGCAGAAGCTGCTCCTAGGCCTGGCATAGCACGCCTGTTACAGCCACGGGTACCGCACAAGTTAGCTTGCGTTAAATTCCCTTATATTGATGCTACGCCTGTGAGACCATTAATATGTTTTGTAAAATCCAACTCTATAACGGCAGAAATTGGCTCTAGCTCAGTATACTAACGATCTTTACACAAGAAAAAAAATCAAGGTAGCTCATGTAGATACTGGCCTTTGAGTGTAAAAAATGCCATCAAATAAGTTTCAAAAAACTACTTTTTTGCATCAAATGACTTTGTTTAGACACATTCACAAACATTTATCATGAATATCAAGTGACCTTCAAAGCTTACACATTACGTGACATTGACCACATGATTCCACAAACATTGAAGCCAAAGCAACCGGTCAAACAGGTATATTTACATACATGTACTTGTTTATGTAGGTGCGTATATATATATATATATATATATATATATATATATATATATATACTATATATATATATATATATGTTGTAACATATTTTTCAATACCCTAAATAAATGTGACGAGGAGGTCGGCAATGTTGGCAGTCGTTTGAGCCGCTCGGTCAGTCTTAAACACCACGACCTCAAAGGGACCTAGAGGCACACCATATCCGCACGTCTTTTAATTAGTTAGACTGCGAACAAAAGCCAAGCTAAGCTGAACAGATAAGAGCCAACCCGTGCGTTGGTCATTCGCGCGAATATAACACGAGCTAACGGCAATCGATCGTTAACAAGTATGCGTAGCAACTTCAGCTGAACGCCAGCAAGACTACAACACATATGATGCATGCACAAATAAAGCGCCGACTATTAGTCAGGGTCTATTACAAATAGAATATATTTTATTTTTGTGCTCTTGTAACAATAATAAAGGTGTCGAAAGCCCAAAGTGTTCGTGTGTATCGAGGCAAGCATCTTGGCAATTGATGAAATGTTAGCCATCCAAAATGAATACATTTCCTCTACATTTCTAAATTGTATTTAGCGTTCAGGGTGAAAGCTTCTCTATAAAGAGCGATATTGTGTCGCTACACGCCATAGCGTAGCACGCACCCCGGATTGGGCCTGACCTGCCAGTCAACTAACTACCAGTTGGCCACAAAATCACCGCCACGCGACACAAACGCACAACGCAATAAAATATCTGTTATCATATCACCATGAAGTGACAGGGCCATCAGCTTGAGCAACAGTATATCGCAAATTTTGTTGCTGCTGATGTTGAGACCTCACCAACGGCATCATTACTACGGTTACCTCGGTCCCCTACTTCTGCTCCAGCGTCACCACAAGTCTTTAGTCACGTCACGACGAGTTGGGCTTTTCTCTCTCTCTCTCTCTCTATATATATATATATATATATATATATATATATATATATATATTTTTTTTTTACATCACGTTCTGTGGGTCTCTCTGCTTTAACCTCCCTTTTCATTAGGAAGGATAGCATTATTGCCTTGCTCCATCATACGTGTACACGGCGGGTGTATACTGTTACTACACCCCTGCAATGACCCCGAGCGTGGTGCCACGCGGGCTTTAGTCGGCGGTCGTCACTTGCGCTATTGAAAACAGAGCTAGACTACTGGAGGTCCTACGGAAAGAAACCACGTCCCGTAACAAAGACGCCTTTAGAGTTGAACAACAACAACAACAACGTATCTGTAAAAAGACAAAGAAATAACTCTCGCGACGAGGGGAAACTACAGGGTGTTGCTCTCGGAAGAGCGCCACCCTCTAAGCAAGTTTGTGAAGTTGCCAAACCGCGGTGGCAAAAAAAAAATTTACACACCAACGTAGCGGCTTCGGCAGCTAACGCAATGCTCTGTTTCGAAGCCTATTGGCGTGTTGCCACGGCGACTGGACACAATGGGCCAGGATGGTATCGAATTTGGCTTGGGTAATGGTTGCTTTTCTTCTCGTTGCTACATTGTGCTTCTGCTACACTTTGCTGCTTCCACCCGGAGAAAACCTGTCTAAATCCAGGGTAACAAAACCGTGGAACTGAGCAAACGTAGACACGAGTCTGATGCCATATATAAAGTAGTCCGATCACTTGGTGTGTTCGACTCAAGGATTTCACCAAGTTGGCGATCAATGTCATTGCCGGTTCTGCTCGCAGGTATGCGCTAAATACCACGCAGCGAGCTGCCAGTCGCATCGGCGGTCTTTGCACTTTCCTGCCCGGTGGGACGGTCGCTAAAGTGTTAAAATTGTATATAATGATGATTGTATTGTAATTATGTACCATCTTGAAATGCAAAATTATTGCGAAATAAACAATATGTATAAAGTAGTCCGATCGTTCGACGAACAGAGCCAAGTGGGCTCGACTTTTTTCTTCCGAAAGGTTATTTATTTATCAATTTATATTACAATCGATTGTCTTAAAGGTGCCCACCTCTCTTGGCGAGAAATGAAATTGTAGCCACCGCTGCCGTGCTGAGACGAGTCGCACAGGTGTAGGAGCTAAGAGTCTCAACCGTGGATTTGAAAAATAGGTCATTCGTCTGTTTAAGGCTTACATGCATACATACTGACTTGTTTCGCTGTTAGGAGAATTAACAAACACTGTATGTACTGTGTTAGAAGATATATATATATATATATATATATATATATATATATAGACGAATATGTCAGTTAGTACAACGTAAAAAGCTCTTGATATTGATTAAGACTAGTGATGACATTTTCCCGTTTTTTTAAACAGTCGACTTGCAGGATACAACTAATAACCGTCAAAAATCCTAGAATGATTTGGATTTCTATATGCCTATTTAGAAGCAGATCATTTATGTACTCCGTGCATGCCAGAGTATTAAGACCAATAGGATTAGGTCAGGTCAGTTTGTTTGATCGTCTATTTAATAATTAACCAACTCCATAATTGGTTCGATTTCAATGAAATGCCAATCACACCCCGTAACTGTACATGATATTTATACATAGGAAAGTTTACAACGAAAAACAGATATTTCATTATGTTACTGACACGTTGAACATATATCAAGTTATATACGGAAGAGTATCAGTCGTTGTGTCAAAAAAGGCCACACACACATTCCTCTATTCAATCTAGTGCTTTTTCCGCCAGCTTTCTCGCGATAGAGAGGGAAGCAGTACACACGTCTGGGTCACACAAACAATGAAATTAAATATACGCGTCGGGGTTTATTACAGCGAATAATTTGGTTACCACTTGAGGTGAACTCTAGTTGAGGTGAATTACATCGGTGATGTGATGACTCTAGCCAAGGTTTATGTAACCGTTATGTAGACGCCTAAGTTTCACGTACAAATCAAAGCCGGAACTTTGGTATCATTGCTCTAGTTATCGTAATAAAGTGCACTGTGCTTGAGAACAATGCGTTTGTCAAGGACAAAAACCAAACAAAAGACTACCCCTCTCGGGCGCGTTCGGCAGCTTCCTTTCCTTAAAATTTGACACAATATGACACAGTGCATCACAATGCCGACTCCTTTGACCACAAACAAGCTTGTAAGTATGCTGTATTGCCCGATTACGGAAAGCTTAATAAAAAGCACTACAATTATATCCGAAATAAGATTTTATTTGCTCGCAACTTACGACACGTCGCTGCACATATTTGAGTTATTAGTTTCACATCATTCTCACGTAACGGCTCAACAGCTCACTAACGGCGTCCTCAGCATGAAGGTGTTGATTGCACAGAATAGTTCTCACCCACTGTTGCGACCAGCAGTGAATGTCTAGACATTTTGTGTGTGTCTAGGCATAATTTCACAATTAGAAAATGACCAGTCCTATGAAATAAACTGTTTTAGTTGAAGTAAATACAAAAAAATGTTTTGTGCATTCCTAAATATGGCCAAAAATTGCGTCATCTTTAAAATTTTGATACATGCTGAGTGGTGTAACGTAAATTTGCGTTGAGCATAGTTTAGCACGTAGTCAAGCATTAAGCATTTGTATGAAACGTACGAATATTTTTTCAACGGTTCCACGGCAATAAATCATTGGTCGATATATTTCATCATAAAGTTTTTATAGAGTGTCTTTCTAGAGCACAGATAAGTGGGATTCTTTTGGGCCCTGCTAACATACAGGTGTCAGAAGGCTGAGTCTAAAGAAGTTGGACACACTGCTCCCGGTAAGATCTCTCGAGTATCAGTTTAACGGGCTTGGCTGGGACAACAGGGCAAATGCCTTAGGACACTAGGGATATTTTTAACGGCGAGACTAGACTGATGCCTGAGATATAAAGTAACAAGAAGAATTTAATTCCTGGAAAATGACGAAATCTTACGGCTGTAATTTGTTGTATCTGCCCGCCTCGACAGACTATCCGTACCTCCGAAGACACAATAGAATGTGACTAAGTGTTTGGCACGTAGTTGTGTTTCTTCAGACTGTTAACGACCTCGGCAGGCCCTTCTTTAAGAGAAAGTAGTGACTTAACGCCGGAAAATTTGGTTAGTATAACGAAAATAAACGAGAGAGATTCCGTAACGCATTGTTTGCGTTTAGTCTCATTTTTCTTTGTGATTGTCGGTTGCTTGTTGTCTCTCTCTGTATATATATAAACATATTGTTTAGATGTTACAATTGTGAGGTGTGAACGTGTACTCCTTGTCTTCTCCAAGCTCCTAATTATTGCTCCATATATATATATATATATATATACATATTCTACTAAGAACTGTCCAGAACATTTAACCTCTACGAGCGTATAGTAGGCCAGAAGGACCTAAGGAGTACAGGCGCGTGTGTATGGGCAAGTTTCGCAGTGACAACTTCGTGGCGCTAAACCGTCTGGGTTGTCATGACGTTGTCTCTCCCTCTTATACTTCTCGTATACCTCTCCTCCGGCTGGTGGGCTGCTGAAGTGTGAAGCAAACACGTACTTCAACGGCAAGAACAGGACTCGGTGGTTGGCAGTGCTCGTCGTTGACTGTCATCCAAACATTCGAGAACTCCGAGGGCCCTTCATTGCTTGGTCCCATGCTACAGGCCAATTGGACAATCTGCCGTAGTGCTTCGACGCTACGTCATCCCAGTGAGGAAGGTGACTTCTCGGGAAATTTTCCCCAGCCCCAACTATTACCAATATTGGTAATACGGACATTCTATTAGATTTGCTCTGAACGAACAAAGGAAATCCTTTCCTTCCTACAACCTCTGCTTGGTTCCGCTATTCTGTTCCCAGTTCGGTGAACTTTTTGCGCCAGCCAACAGCTAAACTAACCCTCATCTGGATCATTGAAACGTCGGGGCACTCCCCAAACACGTTCGAAGTTCTTCACTAACTCAGTCACCATGCGGCGACTCGCTTTCCATCAACTTACCTCACCTTTGTATACATAGACACAGATAGCATCGCTATGTACATTATGTGGCATTAATACTACATGTATGTGCACATTTGAAGCTGCAAATACGCGCTATTATGCATATATATATATATATATATATATATATACGGCGAGCACTGCCGAGTGTGCAAATGTATTGTAAATGATTAATAAATTATCGCAATATTTTCTATATATATATATATGCATCTAGAAATGCGTGCATACATACAGCAATGATATTTGAGTCGGCGTGGCCACGAGAGTAGAACTGATTTGATCTCCCTTATCACTTAGTCGACCATTAATGCCTAGAGCCGCTAAAGTAAGCTTGCCCGTTAGACGGACTATAGCAAATTATTCACTAACAACATATATGTGCTTAGATATGCGGGGAGGCGGTAACTTCGTAGTAAATACGGCGTCATAATAACATCCACTTAACGAAACGACGACTACACAGCTATCGTCGTCATAGAATATATATTTAGATAAATATATATCTACACTACGTAATTGCGCAAAAAGGATTGTGCTCCTGTACGGACAACATCAAATATATCTATGCATTAAGGAAGATGTATGTGGAAGTAGAGATAAAAGCCAATCAGGAGCTAAACAGAAAGCACATGGAAGCATATTGCCTGTCAGTTAAATAAATTACATAATGACTAGAGTAGCTTGGAGAGATAACGTACTAAACGGAGCGTTCTTTGCATAAGGAAACACGTACTGATTCGCACTCTTGTAAAGCCGCATATCTACTTTGTGCTAGGTATTTAGCTCTAAACATGGTTCGTTTGTATACTTCCGCAGTTATTCAGATGCAATGCCTGCTTTCACTGCGTAGGCACGGGAGTGGACCGTGCCCGCCGGAGGCACTCGCGGGCGCGGGACACGAACAGTTATATTCGACTTACAGCAATGGAACAACGGGCCTGAACAGGGGCCTCTAACCTACTTTGCCACGCAGATCTTTACGGGCCACGGACATTTCCAGCGTGCGTCTTAAGCGCGTCGGGCCAGCTCGACGACGTTGACAACACAGTGGCTGATGAAGCGCTCTAACAACGCGTCGTCAGTTATCGGAGTTTGCGCTTGCCGGCCGCCACACCACAGACATTGCGGCTCACATGATGGAGACTCCCGCTGTTTGGTCCCGTCGAGTAGCTTGCCTGGACACTCTCATGAGCGAGAAGACAAAGCCGAAAAGCCCGGAACTTAAAGATCGCGAGGGGTGTCCGAGGGAGAATTTATTAAGGGACGTCAAGCAACGCGGCCTTCTGCAGGGTCTCGACGCATCCCCGGTTCCTGAGCCTGAACGAGCTTACTGAGAGATCCATGAGCAGGTCAAAGTAAGAAACTCCCTCCTCATAGCCTCAGAGTAGTGCCACACATTTACGAACCTTGAGGGGGTGCGGAAGAAGACGGGCTGACGGTTACCAGCTCTGCTTGTGCATAATACATTTCCCAAAACCTTTAGAAAAAGGCTGAAATGACAAAGCATTTAAGAGTTATATAGTCTAAGGGTGTTGCCACGCTAGCTTATCCTGCCGAGTCACCTCCAGGCATTTGTCCAGGCAGAAGTGATTCACCATTTGCGGACGGAGTTGAAACGACGTTGGCACGCTTAAAAATCTCCTAGCCTGACCAAGTAATATGGCATTCGTTTCGCTAGCTACCAATTCTGACGGTCTGCGTCCTAGCTGCAAGGTAGAAGTTAAACCAGCCGACCGCAGAGGGCACCTTGGTGCGCCAACATTTGAGTAAAAACATTGTGATTAAGGCGGTTCCAGGCAGCCACCACATCAAAGAAAACCCCCACACAGATCTTATTAGCATCTACTGAGTCAGCAGCATACTGCCACGGTTGGCCAAGCCAAAGGGGAGCGCCAAACTGATCAGGTGACAGGAAGTCAATACGCTCCGACTGACACTTCAATCGAGGCAACACCACCTTCTCGTATATTTTTGAGACGTAGTCAACTAAAAAAAAAATCTTTCGGGGCTGACTCTCAACCAAGATTTAACGTCCATGGGACTGCTTTTCGCATTGCTTCATAGACGGATCCCCATAAATACAAAAGTGGGGCAACGGTGGGGCTCGAACCCGCGCACCTATCTAGTGTCTCCTCCGGTCGCGAGGCGCAGACGCATGCCACTACGCCACCGGGCTCGACGAGACGTAGTCAACTACAGATGTAGAACGTTAGTTAGACAACAGAAATTTGTGGACAACAGGAGACGTTTTTAAACAATCTTGAAAATCATTTGCTTGGAATGACAGGCTAATAACCTTAACCCGGTTATGAATAGAGCCACAAGCTGCAGCAGTGTCGCAGGCTCACCAAGACAGCAATACGTTTAACCGGCTCGCAAAGAGTCCATGGCCCATTTGAGTCGATTGTTAAGACGCACGGCAAGCTGCGACTCTTCGGCAGAAGGCGATCCAGGATATTCAGCGAAATATCGCTGTATATCACTTGAAAGAAGTAGAACGCTATCAGGTTGCCCGTATTGACTTTATAATATGCAAGCGATTGGCCCAATATATATAGATATATTTCTTTTTTTTTTAAATCAATTTTGGACTGAATTTTGCACATTAGACACTTCATGTGTTCACAGTTTCACAAAAGTCTTTCTAAAGAAAGTGCGGCGGCGTAGTGTCTTTGCCACTGTACATCACCCTCCGAACACTGGTCGGCAATGTGTTTTTTGACTATGAGAACATCGCCTGAATCCCGAGCAAGCCGGTCTTAGTTCCTGCGATTTATTTTAGCATTTATGGTGAATAAACTCTCACAAAGGAAGTAACAAAAGTGGCTTACGACTTTGTGCTTGAGAGGAGCAAATGACATCGAGCAGGTTTATTAACTTACGCGGCCTCCGAGAGTAGCTGTAGCCTGACATGTATGACATAGGAATTGTATCTGAGCTTGCACAAACAGTCGTTACCACCACGTGAATCTTCCTTCTTACATTGTAGAAGCCTGGCTCTTCATCTTCTGTAACCGTGGAATCAACCGTGGCTGCGAGCCGCTGAACGGCCGGTAGACTGAGACTAAAGAAATCTGCAATCTGGGCGAACGTCCGTTCGGCGCGGAGTTAGCAGGACAATAGCCACACTTTGCTCGTATTCCAAAGAGGACGCATCCTCTCATTGTAAACGACGAAGTTGGCAAGACAAAACCTTGGAAGTACCTAGAGAGTGGCACCTTTCAGAATTAATGGTGTTTTAGTGCTGGTGGAAGCCGCCCCTGAGACGTAACGGTGGAGGTGGGGCGATGACTGTGGAACAACGGCTCGAACTGCAGTATATATATATATATATATATATATAGAGAGAGAGAGAGAGAGAGCAAGTAATCGAAACATGGCAGGCTAAATGGGAATTTATTCATTTTAGAGTCATAAGGCACACAATCCAATATCTCATCCATTACATACATGAACATAAAATAACAACAACGTTAAGGAAATGAATAGAGCAGCCAGGCAGCGCCAGACATCCTCACAGAACATGAAGACTTTAAACGCTTCCTTAGTCGAATTGGAAAAACTCCCTCGGCGAGTTGCGTTCACGGCCAGGAACGAGCGTAGAGTGACTTGGAGCGTAGTATTATTTCATCCTAGGATCTCTCAACTGGAGAGACACAATGAGCGGTACGATCGGATCTTATATATAGTGAATTTTTGCATAATTCCATGACGAGAGCTAGAGAGTCTCCCTTCAAATAAAAATGAGTATTTCATTCTTTAGGTAACGTCACTCACATTTCACATAAAGCATGCCATGCTTTGCTTATTGTTCTCAGGATGGAAATGCTTTTCCGCATCTCTGCGGCATTTCGTAGCCAGTAGGGGCTCGATCCGGGCGCTGTTGCTGATGCAGATGTAATACGCATTTAAATTGCCCCTATTTGGCATCAAGGCCGGAGCACACTCGGGACCTTTGTTAGATAATTTCTTTGATAGCAGAACTTTGACTTGACCTGCAAGCGTACGAATATGTTGCATTCAGCGCACAAGTTGCATTGGGCACGCTGGAGACCACTGCTCATTGTCGTATGTGACCACTATAGCGACTCACGTAGATTTTAGCGTCTCTGGCGATTTTATTTTACAATCGGCATACGTTTACATAAACAGCGTTATTTTGAGACTATAGCTTAAAAGATGATTAAATGTAGCCCTGAGTAATGAAGCTCTTACTCAACGTGCAGTCTCGGAGCATTAGTTGGGGTTACTCTTTAATCTGCTTGTAGACGAACACAGTTTACGCTATGTGTACAAGTTGGGTACTTTAATATTAGTCGGTTCCAGAACCATCTTTCTGAGAGCTGCTCCCGGTCACAAATTTATGGCCTGGCTGCTCATGACATGCTTGTGAAATATGTTTTAAACGTGGACTTGTACTTTCATATCTACTGGAAAATGCTACCTTGTCGCACGACGCTGCACTAGCGGCAAACATGATTTCAATCGACTAGTTCCCTTTGCCGAGCTGTTAGTGTGTATTCGTCGGCACGAGTTTTGATAGCTCGGAAAAGAAATAAAATACACTAGCGATTCCGCTATAGCCATACCGTAGATCGAGTGCGGGAATTCAATTCTAGCGCATATAAGTGATTGCAAGCTTGATGGACGCTCTACTGCATGACTAAATTCCAGTTTTTTGCGATCCATTAGGTAGCTCGTTTAGGGTTTTGCTAGGCCTTCAAGCGTAAAATGTCTTAGTGAACATCGAACGTTATTCAGAGTTTGTTCTCTCATTATTCAGGAAAACCTTTTGTTACGGAAATTTGTCAACTATTCCCGACAATGGGCCCGCTCATAAATCTCTTCCCCAAAATGACAGCGGTATTCCAATGAGGTTCACTACTTTTGAGATACTACAAACATATGCAAATGTAGCCCCTTTTCGGCTCTTTGCGGAACGACAAAGATTCTTACGTTGCCAGACAAGTTCAACCTGCATGTAAAATGGTAGCATAAGCGAATGTATATATATATATAGTTATGCAATTTTTTTTTTTATTTATCAGGCAAAACCTCCATACAAGTGACTATATCAAATTTCTTCTAATCAAACGCTTTCCCTTCTTGGTAAATATTTGCGGATCTTATTTCCACCTGTCTGGCAAAACGAGCCGCCATTACAGGCTCACTTAAGGCTAAGTAAAGTTTTTTTTTGTCTAAAAACGGTTTTAAATTAGACGTTTTCTTATCGTTTGTCCGACCGCATGTACTCGTGAGTTTCAAAAATCTTTTACAATGGTACCAATCATGTAGTAAAGGTATTTCTTCATTTTCTCCACCCTGGGCGGTGAAACGTCTCAATTCGTGGGAAACGTTGTGCTCCCGGATTTAGTTCCATACACAAAGCGATGTCAATGATGGCCAACGATCAGTGAATAGCAAGAAAGGTAAAGGAAGAAAAGATAGTTTAGCCTTTCCGCCCGCAATATTGAACTATAGGATGCTAGCTTGGCTCCATAAAAAAAAGCTGCCGTAAATCGTCGCTATGTCCTGCATCCGTGTATAACCCATGTAAAGCAGCGTATGCATAGTGCTCTTTTTTAAAATAATAAAATATGCGCATACCGTCCAGTTGTCAACCCGTCAAGTCATATGACGCCGAAAGCTAGATCATTGTTTGGCTAAGTCGCGCCTGTTTACGGGCATGTAGGTTCAGCAGTACATGAACAAATCCATGAAATGGTGACTAAGCATTGGAAACTATCTGACATGTTATTCTGTGTCGCCCAAGCTCATCTAAAATCATATTAACTGAATTCATGCTAACCACTTTCAGGAGCGCCGTTTGACCGTGTAGGAATCTTAGTCCAGCCAGCTTTAAACTATGCTGTGTTTGTGATGCTAAAGTGAAGTCTGTCAAAACACCAAGGTGTAGTTGTTTGTGTGTACATACACATGTTTCGATACGTTTCAGAACCAAGCGGGGCGAAAATGACCTCATTTGCACAAGGTTTTGCAAATAGAATACGTTTGTCATATGCTCTCCACGCCACTGGTGGTTTGAACGGCCAGTGTACCATTTACCCAAAAAAAATCGGATCGAATCCTTCTTGATCGAATGATTTCTTCTTTCTGGATTGCTAAATGGCGTTAAACATTATCCTGTAGTTAAGATATTCTACAGAAGAAAGGCCAGTAGTGACGGCCTCACGGTAGTCTCCTATTAGCCAACACTCCGAACATCCGAAAGCCCGATGATGCTTGAAACCCCCTCCGCCGGGTAAGCAATGGCGAGGTCACGAGGCCGTACCGAGGAGAGTCACATATCGAGGGCAGCCGCTGAGAGGATTTAGACCTGTTGAAGAACCTTTTGTGATATGCGCTTATCATTTGGAAGCAACAGCTTAATATCTGCTTTACAACAAATTAGAAAGGTTTCGGGAACAGCGTACACGCACAGGTAAGATCCATGCTTGGTTTTGTACAATAGCTGTTGTAGTAGCAGCAGCAACATTTGACTAGCCAAAATCCTGGAAAGTCACCCCAGCTCAACCTCAGCTGAAAGGGCTCGCTTTTAACAGCAGTTGCCGCTGCTCCTGCTTTGATGTTCGCCTGAGGGTTGTTTGTTACATCGCGGGCTCGCTCATCATTTTACCATTTGGCCATGGGCCATGTCACGTTTTACGGCGCGACTATTGCAATGCGAAATCTGTTACGTCTAGCACTATTTCTGTTGCTACTACTACACAGGCGCCGTACGATTTGCCTTATCTGGCTGACGCCCCTCGATCGTCGAGCGACATTCAGGCAGTGCTTGAAAGGCTATGGGAGGGCTTACTCGAATATTGTACGCACACCCCAACTATTCGAACGACACTCTTGTCTACAACGATACATACGCAAAACCCCACATGATGAAGATGATCGCGATACTTATGATGAGCAGAACTATATAAAGCGTTTGATTGTTTTATTCTTTTTGTTGTTAAAATTGCCGCATTAAATTAAAAAGTAATACCGTAGTTAGAAGTACCTGATTTGGGAACACAAGTCACTGGCACATTCTAGTCTTTTATCGAATTCAAGCGCTCGTTTAAAAGAAAATTCCGTTTTTTCTAGGGTAAATGCAATAAACCGTTTCGAGTCCATCTCTGTACACATATGGGTGGCAAGAAAACAGCGATGACTTTTTCCATCGCCACGACAGGGCAAAATCAGAGTCGATAGTGGTATATGCCTGGTATTTGTTCTCATGTGTACATTTGTCTTTATAAATAATTTGTTCTTCCCAAACTTATATATTGCTTTTTGTCCGGAAGCCCTATCTGTCTAAACACAGAAAGTTAGTGAAAAGCGTTCAAGACACGTTTCTGAGACACCTGCGGATCAGGTGCCCTCAAGCCGTGTTAGGTGATATTGCTTCTAGTATTGACTCACTTTTCATGCAAGGCAACATATCTGCTCTACGTCAATTACGCAAATGTGCTAGAACACTTTTTGATGTACGCTCCGATAACATAAGGAGTCAGCGATCAATCACTACCAAAGCCGTGGCCCGCAGTGAGTTTGCGATTGGATTGTTTGCTTGGCGGATGGTCAGATGGGCGCATGCAAATTCAAATAGCACTAGCCTATTTGTCGATTAGTAACGTGTTTCTTTCAGAAGTTGCGTGTTTATATTCAGGGCAATTAGTTACGTGTTTCTATTCACAACCTCTACATAAATTGATTTAGAACGCAATATAGCTAGCCTCGTAAATCCTCTATCTTTTTCGACTCTAGTTTTATGTTCACTTTCAAGCCTCGTGACAGTACGCGCTTACCATTCTCTTTCAAAATAAAATCGTCGGCCGATATAACTATCGGCATGTGTAAGCGTTGGTGATTGCTTTGCGTTTTTTTTATATTATTTAGATGATCTCGTTCGAATTATAAACGGGATCACTCAATGACAAGCCTCGTTCATTTAAGCTGTGCAGCCCCACGTTAATGCTATTCGTGTACTTGCTTTTTTCTATACCATTTAAAAAAATACGTTTTGCCTTACTAAGGTAGTGAGGTCACCAGGATAGTGTTTTCCACTTTGCTCAGACCTAATAGCTGCTCACCAACAGTACAGGGGATTCGCGCCACCCCTTCTCCCTAGGGCGCTGTTTCATGGCCTCAGCGACTCAAGCATGTCGGAATCGTGTCCCTGCGCTTCTCGCTCTATATGCAAAGTCGTGTTGCAAGTCTTTACGGCTGCTCCCCCGTAACAACAAGTAGGGTTTTTTTCTTATGTCTGCGCACTCCATACGCCTGAGGACGTTTGTCATTGTGGCACAACATCTAGCATGTGCCGCCGATGTATGCCGCAAGAATGATGTCTAGGCTCTTGCTTACCTGGTTGTGAGCTCTAGAAAAAACAAATAATAACAGTTTTTAAGGAAGCTGTTTTTAATTCTAGACAATCATCTGCCCCCACGGGCTTGAAACCTGCCGTGGGGTAGGTCTTCAGTTCACCGAGGACCGTATATGTTGAGATATCTATCGAACGAGAAGTGAGCAAGGTAGTACAAATCCTTCTCGTCTTCTTGCTTCTTGTGCAGGGTGCTTTGGCAACTAACGGCTTATCAGTGCTATTTGACCTCGCGGCTACCGCATGTTGAACACGCCAACATGGTTAAAGGCGGATACTGTTTTCAGCATCGGATTAAACCAACTGCGCTTGAACTTCGGTGGGTGACAGCGACAACATGTATATATGAATATATATATATATATATATATATATATATATTGTGCTAAAATAGCAAAGTTATATAAATAAATAGCCTATACATTGTATGAACGTAACGGCGAACAAGCGTTTTGATGATGTGAATAGTTTACGTAACGGATTTTCGGGCATTATTTCCTACGCATCATCTGTACGTCGGGTCGACCTATTTAACAGAGTCCCCTTAGCGGCAGCTGCGTTCCCTCGTTGAACATCCAGTGGCAATCTCTGTCGTAAGTACTCAATAATTCGTGGATATTCTGAAGTAAGGTTCATTGCACGTCCGGCTCACTGAATACGCTTCTACGTCTTGGACCCGGTCCTCCTGCTACGTTTTGAAGGTCAACTGGTGAAAGTCGTGCGGGTAACTTATGCTGGCGCACTTCCTGCACGTGTTGGTCTTAGCTTACCAGGTTTGCTGGACTGCACGCTCCGGCCGCACTCGCACTTAGCCCAGATGGGGCTAACTTGCCAGTAATGGGTGCTTTCCATACGAGCACACGTCCCACTCCAAACGGAGTCAAAGACGGATCTCAAAGCCCGACAAGTCTGCTTCTAGGCGTAATCCGGATGCTATTCTGCTCGTTTCGTCGTCCACCAGCGTCCACCAAGTTGCGCAGAAGGCAGGGCCTGCAACCATACCCCTGCAACACTGGCTGAGACCGCTTTGAGCCTGACCTTGTCAGCGACAGAAGTGGCCTGCTCAAGGAGGTTTGCCAACCTGGCTTCTTGTGCAAAAAAAGTTGTGCAAGTGTTCTAGTCAGCGAATATAGGATCGCATGGGACAAACAACCAGTCTGTAAATGTATTTATTTCAAGACATATATATATATATATATATATATATATATATATATATATATATATAAATAGTTATAGAAGTACATACAGGAAACATGTCAACGCGTCAGTGTGCGTGCTTGCGCTTTTTCTCGTTGTATCGTCTTTCTTCGAGCAGCAGGAAAAAGCCAGAAGCAAGTTAGATCAAACCTATTCGCTTAATCGAGTGCTGCAACAATTGAGACACTCAACTCTGAAGTTTCAATTCTAAAGCATATTGCGGCATTTGACGTGGCCGAGGGTTGCGTGCAGTAGGCAGATTAGCCGTCAACGTGGCACAGCTCTCTTTTGCCCCCCGACTCCCTCCCGTCAAGGTGGGAGTGCGCGGGGGGGACACGAGACGTCAAGACGTACGTCGCATCCAGATCAACGAAAACGAGCAGGTCCAGCGAGTCGAACCCAAGTACGGTCGGCGAGGAGAAGGAAGGCGGAGAAATACTTTGGTGAGCAGCTCGAGCACACCCGCCCGCACATACTGGGTGACGCGGGGCGCTGAGGGCGTCTTCTAAAAAGATGTGCCGCCTGCGTTTGTCGCCGCTTCCCTGCCAACTCTGGTTTCGTAAGGCCGTCGTCTTCTATATGGCTTGCCGGCTATTACAAGGCGGCACAGTTCGTCGCGGGCATCTCGCCACCGCCAATGGGTCGCCGCTATTCTGGCAGCAGCAGCAGTCGCCCTCGACGTTATGACCGGGGCAGTTGACCCACAACACTCGCAACGCGCGTTAAAACTTCCGTTTGCCGTCGTCCGAACTTGTCCTCAAGAAACACTGGCGTTGAATTGTCAAAGTTTCCCGGGAAGAGGCGTCGTCAGGCGCCTCTTCATTGCTCTCCCTTTATTTCCTCCCTCGACTTTTTTTGTAGCCATGTTTTTTTTGTATTTTGATTTCTCCGTCTCTCTCTATCTATCTCGCCTTCGTGATCCTCCCGTTTGTATCAACGAGTACATTTCGCACCACTTCTTTGACGCTTCTGCTTCTGCTCTCACTGCTGCGTGTCCCCTCCTTCATGAGTCTAGATTGACGGCAGGGCACAGAACATCCACAACGTTCTGTTTATCTTCTTCCTTTCTTCTTTAGCAGTGACGACAGGAGTGGGACCAGCCTGGCACGAATGACAGATGTAGTCAATCATTAGCGGCGTAATCGAAACGTAGTTCCGATGCAAATGGTTGAAGTCGTAGCGAAAGCAGTTGTCACAAATACATTTGACGTCAGCTTGCCAAACGCCGTTTAATCAGCAATAAGTCAACGCTTCACTCATACACAGACACAACGAATACAAAAAGAAGGCAAACATTGCTACACAAAGTGTAACCTGTAATACCAGATCGTTAATAACAAAAAGCAAACTTAAACAAAAAAAAAACAACAATTTAGTTCACCAAACGTATATTTGATAAGTCAGCTCTGCGTTATCGACCAAACGCCTGTGCCTGCGAGCTTCTTGTCGGCGTTGCTCCAATTGACACTGACGGGCAGTGACAACTGTTTCAATTTGCTAAATCTGTATTGAATGTATGACAATGTTATCGATTATTTGCAAGGCATTATTGTATTCGACAATCACTAAGTTGTCAAAATTGATTTGCGGCTGTGACGCGAATAAGAATAAAACTGGCGATATATATATATATATAATATATATATATATATATATATATATATATATATATATACAGGAAGCAAAAACGCAGTCTGCTTACATTTCGTCTATAAAAGACAATACAAAGAGCCCCACACTTATAAGTAAGGCGGCCATTCAAAGCTAAACTACGTAAATCCTGGCTGTCTGGTTTAATTCTCAGCGCATTTGGAATAGATGCGTCAAAAATCCAACGCACATATCTCCTTCAGTATTGCTATTGTTTACAAAATTGCACCTAATACTAAAGCTCTGAAAGCTTATCCTCGTATGCTTCTCAGTTGCATTTTCATATGTACGTAATTGCTAACAGGTATGGGAAGCCTAATTAAGCTCTCTAAGTGCAACCGAGGAAAGACAGAGGGCACGAAAGATAATTGATTCGAGCACATTTGAGCTGATAGCAATGAGCCATTTTGGGTGCATCGTCGAATGGGCGCTACTCGAACAACTCGACTTGCGACCACCGTTTACTGGTGTCGACACCAACAATTTCGATCACAGCTTGCGTTTTCTATTTATATCTGTAAAGTATATGGCTCGCCGTAATTGTGCACATATCGGCCGAGGACACATACGATACATAGCTGAGAGGACGCCAGTTGCATATACAGGTAAGCACTAATGATTGAAAATTGACTTGCGTGTCCAATATATGTTACTACGTTTTTTTAGAGGAGTAACTGGAAAATGCGGCTGCACACACGG
This sequence comes from Dermanyssus gallinae, assembly GCA_003439945.1. Taxonomy (NCBI): domain Eukaryota; kingdom Metazoa; phylum Arthropoda; class Arachnida; order Mesostigmata; family Dermanyssidae; genus Dermanyssus; species Dermanyssus gallinae. The sequence goes on along the minus strand of QVRM01003800.1, from coordinate 11,523 downwards.
ACACCCCAGCAGGGGAACTCCCTGCAAGCGGGGGCCGGTAGTGTGGGATTCCAACCCACTAAAAAACAGTCATGTCCCCCCCCCGCCTGATTGGGAACTGCTTGCGCATAACGTTACTATATACCTATATGTTACTACTAATAGCACAACAATAGTATCTAGTACTATTACGACTTCTGTTTACACAGCGTGGAAATAGCATCACGCATGATTTGATTTACTCATGGCGTGTTTGGCAATATGAATAAAAGCTGTGTAAGTTTTACCCGTAGGTTGTCTCTTTATTTATTGTTTTACAAGAAGTTAGTTGACAATAGTCAACTCACTCAGAGTTGCAGAGTCGTGCGGGACATTAGTTGCATTAAAATAAGTAGGCACTTTAGCCACGCGCCAGGCAGACAATCCGTTTATGTATGTGGGCAGATGTAAAACCCTGCCATTCAGGTAATAAACGGTTGATTGGCCCGGTGATTAGAACAAATCAAAGAAGTGTGTAAACAACTGGATATTTAAACAAAAGTTGTCATACTTTAACTCGCTTTTGCTGTTCAAAGAGCAGGCCTGATTTAGATCGAGTATCAACGGAAATCTCCAGGGAGTACCTACGCCTGGGGTTTTGAGAAACGCGGTTTGCACCTCGGACAACAAGTTTCATTTTAATTTAGCTTGTTGATCCTCCGCAAACCGGAGAACGGCGAGTAAGTTTGGTAACGACAAATGATTTGTACAAACAAATTATAAATCCAGACCTGGTTTAGATAAATTACCGGAGCACAGTATAAAAAAATTGCAGTGTATATACGTGTACGAGTATATACAATTTGTACGCGATAGACTACAGGAGCTGCGCGGTTATGCTTAGAGTCATATATTGTGTCGTCGGAATACGTAGGGAGCGGCGTATAACAAACGTATATATATATATATATATATATATATATACATCCGTAATAACAGGTCGTATATATATATATATATACATCCGGTAATAACAGGTCGTCGTCCTTTTTCAAACAACGTCTGGGTTTTGACATACAACGTGGAAACGCTGCCTCCGTTCGGGGCACACTTCTGAAGTGGTCTTGGCCTGGCCTCGTCGAAACGGACACGTGACAGTCACAGTACGCGCCCATTAGGCACATTGGCTTAGCTAATCTATCGTAATATGTGTAACATATACTTAATGCATTATACAGAATCTGAATTAATTAAACTAACCAAAAAAATATATATATATACACATATATTCAGATACTATCAGAATACGTTAACAGAAGCAGCAACACCATCACCACTATAACCCTTTACCATACTCATAGACTGACTCACAACTGCAACCCCAGCGCTGCAAAGCCACATCCACCCAACTCCTTGATCTTCGGCCGAGTCTTATAGCGAAGTTCGGAGGGGTTGGGGGGGGGGCGGGCTCTTCTTTGCAACGGCTTCCATCTCCGACTCGCCTCCACCATTTATCACCGTCATCGGTGGGCCGACGCAACGTGCCACATTTTTGCCGCCAATGGCCGGCTCAGCTATGGCCGTTCTATTGCCCGGCCACAATATTTATGCAATAGGCATCTAAAGTCGTTTTGTCTGACGGCATCATTCGATGTACGGCCGTAGTAGCCGTAGCTATAGTAGTAGCAGTATTTAGTAGTAGTAGTAATAGTAGTTCTAGTAGTAGTAATAGAGTCCGTTAAAGACGTTTCTTCTTTTCTCGCTCCTGTCTAGCTCCCTGGAGAGATCCAACTTTCCCGCCTGCCTGCAGGCAATCGAATCCTGTAGCACTGCTTACGGTTGAGCGCAGTAGCTATTCGGGCAGCAGCAGCAGCAGCAGCGGCAGCATTCGTATGCTCATGTGAGTAGTATGCTCAGCCTCAGCCGCGCTCAACGCAGTATTCCGACACCGGCGTACGTAACAGTACCATTGGTACGAAACAGTCGGTAGTCGTTTAGCGGTTCGGTCATCTATTATTGCCCCGTCGTCTCATAAGGGAAAAGAGCTAGTGCTGCTGCTGCTGTCCTGGTCAGAGCCATCCAGACAGACGGACAGACAGCCTGGTCTGACTGACCGATCGACCCGGCGGACGCCCAAACTCCCACCCACCCACATGGAAGCGCTTAGCTGACCTAATAAGCCAATGCCGTGGTGGTGTCGTCGTCATCGTCGTCATCATCGTCGTCGGCTAGAATGGTCGGCTGATGAAATAATCGTCTCAACAAAAAATAGCTATTAGCAGCGATGATGACCGTGCTGCTAATAAATAATGCGACGCAGGGGGAGGGGCGATAATGACAGCAACAACAACAGCCACAACAACAACAGCCACAACAACAACATCCACCACAACAACAGCAACAACAGCAGCAGCAACAACAACAGCAGCAGCAATAACAACCACAACAACAACAACCACAACAACAACAACAACAACAATAACAACAACAACAACAGCAGCAGCATCAGCAACAACAGCAGCAACAACAACAGCAGCAACAACAGCAACAACAACAGCAGCAACAACAGCAACAACAACAACAGCAACAACAACAAGTACAGCAACAACAGCAACAACAACAACCACAGCAACAACAAAAACCACAGCAACAACAACAACGACAACGACCATTACGACGACAACAACAACCGACAAATACGGACAGACGAAACCGGGAGCAAGAGAACGAGAACAACAAAAACATATATATATATATACTACGGAGTGTTCATATTAAGCACAATACGCTTTTAATCAGGCCAGGCTACGCGCGCTAGCTGCCTCGGTACGTGGTCGGTACGTCGTTCGACCGGCCGGTCGCTGTTCGACGTAAGTTTTTGCTTGGCTTCGGCGACAGGTAGGCAGGTGGGTGAATGTCATAGCCGTTTTTGCAGATTTGCCCCGAAAGAGAGATGACGCCACGGTAGGGGTTGGTTAGAGTGAGTGCCTAATGCATGCAACGACGAAAGTGCGAATCGAAAAAACGACGCACGCACGCACACATATGTACAAACACATACACACACACAGACACACCCACAGAGATGCATGTCCATGTGACATGGGGATGCACGCCAGTAATCAGCCAATGAACAACCAACGAGACGATGGCTCTGCGCTAGCTCCCGCGAGAAGGAGACAACGAAGGCTGACACAGTGCAAATAGCAGCAACCACACACAAAAGCCGACACAGCAGTCACGCAGCGTCGCCAGGCACGCAAAACAACCTCTATTTACGTGTTTACTGCTGCGGGTGAATGGTGGTGGTGGACACAGTGGGAACACGCTCAGTGTATGTAGTCACCGGGCCACCGACCGTCTGCACTGGCTTGTATGTCAAACGATCGGTCCACTCCTCCGGCTGGTCGCTGCGGTATATGGAGGTAACAAGTATAATATATGTAACATGTATATATATATATATATATATATATATATATATATATTAAGTATATAAATATATAGCAAGATGGCTTAGTGGCAAAGCCTTTGATTTGCATTCGGGAGGACTGGGTTCGAGACCCACTCTTAAATTGGTTTGCATGGTTTCCACTTTAGACAAGGTAAATGCCGGAGTGGATTAAAATTAGCCATTACATGAAAAAACCCGTACACGGGCAATAGCCTTACGGAAAATCTTTTAAAAAAATATATATATATATAAAAGCAAACATTGTATATTACATGCACGTATACGATCACAAAGGTGGTGGCCATCATGAACGCTGGACGTTCTATAAACTGACTAAGACTGGATAAATAAATAAACTAAGACTGGACCGCGCGAACGTCGCGGTCAAGGTTTAATAAAGCTCGCAAGCGCTGCAACCTATGCAAACGGCGGCGTATTTTGTATGTCCCCGGGCCGCTGTGCATACCCTAGAACACTAACGACGTTTTAAACTTTGTATTATATGTTTGTGGTATATAGGTGGTAGGCTAGCAAGAAGGGGTGCGTTGTCCAAGCAAACTGGCAGTCAAGAATATCAGCTAGGTACGCTCGGGAACCGGACTTAGACTTAAAAGGAATTGTCGCCAGCCTTCTTGGTAGAAAATGTGTGCATTTCTTGCGCATGCCGGGCGGAGCTTGTCCGCGTGAGTAACTAGTATATCATAGTGGGCAGAAAATGCCCTGCACTGCATGACGGTATTCTCAACAAAGCAACAAGTTTCACTATGGACACTATTATGCACACAGTTGCATGCGGAGGCGCTATTAGGAGGGCCCTAATTGCGATAGATTTTTTAAGGATGTATCATTAAAATAAAGCAAACGCTTGCCGAATTTACCATGAATAATTCACATTGTATTTTTCATACTTCTCGGCTAAAGTACCTGTGGGTAGCTAACGAAAGAGGCAACCGCTATTTGCAAGCCGGCGAGACATGCCGATGGCGGTGTAGCGGTCAGTGGTGACTGGCGCGGCTAATCTTCGGTAAAAAAAACTGAGGCGTTGCAATGCGAGGGATTCCATTTTACTCGTGTGAATAATTAATTTTCCGTCCTTTGTTTTTAAATCAGCCAAGTCAAGCCTAGCGCTGCCATTACATTCCTCAACAAAATCTCGTTTAGGCATGCTAAAAGAGGCTAAAACAAAAATGTAACGATGACATGCTGGCATATGGCAAGAATGCTCCTACCTGCCAACACTCCGAACAACAACGGGCTCAATTAGGCTTAGAAACCTTACGCTTCCTGACAATATTGAGTAAATGGCGCACTACATGGCTGCACCGAGAAAAGTCACATAGAAATGACTCTAGCGGATAACATTACAAACTCCTTTGATCTATGACATAGAAACGAGCAAACGAGTAAAAATGCATTACAGGAATGTTGCATTCTAACACTATATATATATATATATATATATTATATATATATATATATATATATACATATATATATATATATATATATATATATGGCGTATCGTTTGTCGGGGCAACCAGGACCAACAGGCGTACCAGGACCGCAGCCAACGACACTTATAAAAAGGCAACTATTTGATCGTGCGGCTGACCATAAGCGCGTTTCCGTGACGACAGTTTAATCGCGGCAGGGTTTTTCATGACATTTAACCGCTTTACTTTGTCACTTCATTATTGCACATCTATGTATAGCGTTCGTTCGATAAGCGTGCTGTGATCCAGATTTCGTTCGCCATTCTTGTAGTCTAGCTATGCGTTAGCAAATGGGCCATTTACCTAATGATGGAGTTGTTGATACGGCGGTCACGTCGCGATGGAGACGTCGCCCATAATAATCTGCGCACTGCAGATCGTCATACAACTGATCGCCAATACCATGCCGCTCGGTATCCTCCTGTCGGACCTGCACTACACATAAGCAATGAGCTACCGGATTGCACGTACGTGCACTGCTTAAATCCGATTGGTTAAACAAGTACTAACTACAAAAACTAAGATGTCGGGTGTCGCGAGTACGCTGGTCTGTCAATATATGATTTTCTCGACATGTTAACTTTGGATATGATCAAACTAGGTCAGCAGTGATTATAGGTAGATGTCAGAGAAATTGCTGATATATGTATATATATATATATACATATATATATATATATATATATATATATATATATATATATATATATATATATACATATATATATATATATATATATATACGGTCTTTCATAACAATATGCACAGATTTTAAGGTTTGGTAGACCTCTTGCAATAAAATCATTTTCCCAATAGATGGAGGGGGCGGAAACGTCTTGTTTAGGAGAAAGGATGATATCTATAAAAGTAGCTATTCTGCTTTTTTCTTCTACATAGCTGTGCAAAATCTACACAATGACCGACAACTTCGCTAATTGCCAGATTAAGGAATGCCATAAAACGCCGGTATATGGTTATGTTTTACGCGAACGCTTTCACGTGCAGAACCGTAAAATGTTGTTATTATGCCTAAACATGTACGCCCAAAGGCTATTCTCAGGCAATAGAAAATTTTGTGCCCATTATTTTCGCACCAAAGTCACACCAAATTATTTTTGCTGCGTGACGGAGTTGCTGAGTAACTAAGCCTTCTTAACAGCTATAGTTGTTCTGTTTTACGTTGAAACTTTCACGTTCAGAACCGTAACCTTTTGCCAGGACGTATCCCCCCCCCCTCCTTCTACTAAGAGAAATTATTTTCTTGCCGAGTTTTACCAAAACCTCAAAATATGTACCTAACTTTATCATATGCTCTATGCAAGTATGCATGACTTTGCTTTGATATGGCTGTCTAAAAAGCTTAGTTACTTAGCAACTACGTCACGCAGCACCAATGGTGGGCATTAAATTTGCTATTGCCGGAGAATAGTCTTTTGGGCGTACATTTTTGGTTGTAATTGCAGATCGATATGGTTCTGCACGTAAAAGTGTTAACGTAAGGCATATCAACATATCGACTTTTTATGGCTTCTCTTCATCTGGCTATTCGCCTATCGCTACGCAAGCTGGCAAGGTGTCTTCCATTACGCATTTTTCGCTGAACACGCCGGTATGATCGGTGTCATGCGTTGACTGGTTCTCCGGCAAACGTCAATTTTTAACAACTATCTAGGAGAAAAAGAGGCAGAATAGCTTCTTTTGTAAATTTCATCCCCACTTCTAAAAAGACGTTTCCGTCCCCTCCTTCCATTCGGAAAAAATATTTTCTGGCCGAGTTTACCAAGCCTTAAAATATGTACGAATCGTTATGAAAGACCTTGTATATATATACATGGTGTTCAAAATGTATCGCGACTTTTGTGTTTTTTCAAAAATGATTCATTTATTCATGAATATCTATTTTGTCCCCTTCAAAGTAATCCCCATGAGATATTATACACTTGTGCCAACGGTTTTTCCAATCTTCGAAGCACTTCAAAAAACCATTTTTTTAATCTTGTTCAGCTCCTCCTTCGATGCCGTCTTTATCTCGTCAAGCGTAGCGTAACGTCGTCCTTTCATGGGCCTCTTCAGTTTTAGGGAACAAGAAAAAGTCACAGGGGGCCAGATCTGGGGAATACGGTGGCTGCGGCATCATTAGTGTGTTGTTTTTGGCCAAAAACTCGCGCACAAGCAACGATGTGTGAGCAGGGGCGTTATCGTGGTGCAAAAACCAATTTTTGTTCTTCCACAAATCCGGGCGTTTCTGGCGGATTGCTTCGCGCAAATTGCGCATAACTTGCAGGTAATATTCCTTATTGACCGTTCTACCCTGTGGCAAGAACTCATGATGCACCACGCCCCTGCAATCGAAGAAAACTGTCAGCAAAACTTTCACATTCGACCGAACTTGGCGCGCTTTTTTCGGTCTTGGTTCGTGCGGCAGCTTCCATTGAGATGATTGAGCTTTGGTTTCCACGTCATAACCATAAACCCACGATTCGTCACCAGTTATGACCCTCTGGAGCAAATTTGGGTCGTCGCGGACAGAGTCCAACATCTCATTAGCAATGTTCATGCGATGCTGTTTTTGGTCGCAATTGAGCAATTTTGGTACGAATTTCGCGGCGACCCGTCTCATGCCCAAATCATTGATAAAAATCGAATGGCACGAGCCAATCGATATGTTTAGGTCCTCAGCAACTTCTCTAACGGTGATTCGACGATTGGCCAATACTATTTTCTCCACTTCATTAATTTTTTCGTCTGTTGTTGAAGTGCTCGGGCGTCCGGCACGCTCTTCGTCGTTCACATCTTCTCGGCCTTCTGAGAACATTTTGTACCACCGATAAACGTTGCTTCGGTCCAAGGTAGCTTCTCCGTATGCCACAGTCAACATTCGGAATGCATCCGCGCACTTAATTTCGTTTTTCACACAAAATTTGATACAGGTTCTTTGATCCATTTTTTTGAATAGGTAAAAATCGAAGACGATCCAAAACACGTGCAAGCAAAGCAGCTGTCAACAATTAAGTGAATATTCAAAATGGCCGAGCTTGTCGGCATAAGTGAGAGACATGAGTACCAACATAACGCCACAAAAAATCGAAATTCGAATATACGTAACCCGCGAAAAATTCAAAAGTCGCGATACGTTTTGAACACACCGTATATATATATATATATATGGCAGTGGACATTCCTCTTCAATGCCTGCCTGGCTCAGGGAAGAGTTCCAGATAACTGGAGAGACTGTGTTATAATTGTCATTCCGAAAGGAAAAGGCTGTCCATCAGATCCCTCGTGCTGGAGAGGTATATCGAAGAAGAGTTGTGTTAACAAGCTCTTATCCACACTACTAGTTCGCCGCCTCACACCTTTTCTTGAGTTCAGAGGAGTCCTTCCCGATGAACAACATGCATTTAGGACATGCATAACGACGATCACGGCGTGTTAAAAACTGATGGAACAAGTGCAGTGTACGCTAGCAAGGTCCGGACAGCCTCTTTATTCCATCTTCGTAGATTTCAAAGCAGCATTCGATTCAGGATCACGCTCGATAGTGCTAGAAAAGCTCGCGAAATTGGCTGTACCACTCAGGATACTAGAACTTCTCAGAGCTATTTTACAGAAGAATACCCAATCGACGACGGGGTAGTGATACGCGATAGTTTCGAAAAGACAACGGGGTTCGCACAAGGGCATAACATTAACCCGCTACTATTTGCGGTTCTTATAAGCGATCTACCCTCACGGATCACCACGAGGCATCCGCTCGTCAGAATAATTCTGTACGCTGATGATCTGGTGATGCTCAGTACAAGCAGACACCACTTGCGGCAAGCAATAGTCACACAGTTGAGGTACGTCAGCGAGGTTGGTCTTACCATCGACAAGAGTAAAACCTAAAACGAGGAAACGCAGCATCTGTTCGGGGCACATTGTTGAACTGGGCTAATCCCGGGTTAGATAACCCGTAACTACACGTTAACGCGGAGACAATTGTTCACTCCAAAGTGCTAACATAAAAAGTCGTTCAATGTGAAAGAATAAAACAGTCGAAAATTAAAAAAAAAAAAAAACCTAAAAACTCTCACCACAAGAAGGACTGCGTTCCGCCAGCACGTTGAACAACGGGTGAGAAAGACTGGTTGCGTCAACAACAATCAAAGCGCCCCAGAAGCTCTCTAACGACACCGCCCTGCGCCTAATCCATCTCAAAGTCGCGCCAACGGCTACATACGGAGACCAGCTGTTCTGGGGTTGCACTCCTTCGTTCGCAACCGCCTGGTTCATGTACTGACAGGGACCTCGCTATTCGTAGAAGATATACGAAAAATGTATGGCCATGGAAAGGGCTCGTCCTACCGAATCGCCATGTGATAGTGCGTTTTCGGTACACGGCTACCACCACCACTTATGCAGTTGTAGATATTGTCACGACTGCAGATGTAAATATTGTCATACCGAATGCTCTAGATACCACGGTCCTATTTGCAGGAAACATTGGATCTCTAAGAGAGCTGGCCCGTTTAATGTCATATTCATCATCATCATCAGGTTGTTTTATTGACATGCTCTTTTACAGGCAATCTGTCTGTAATTTACTTTGTATATATTGTTTATGTCTATATATGTGAGCTTCTGACGCCGAGCCAAATCTTTGTACTTAAGTATTATCGATACTAAATGTGTGAATAAATGGAATTATATATATATATATATATATATATATATATTTGGCCTTTATCAATCGGAAAACAACAATTGGCTCCAAGTAAATTTCCCCTCTGAACGTGCAATGGCAGACTTTGCGATAAATACTCCCACGCAATCTCTTGTAGGAAGCGCCAACTTTCTACCTACTTCGCAAACTCGGAAGGACGTGTAGTCACGCTACTGCACCCGGCGAAGAAAACGGCTTTAAATTTTCTTTGTCAGCCTCCGAAATCGTTTGGTCCCGTATACAACGTCGTTTCCCGATTTTGACCATGATCACTGAAAAGAAGGGGTCTCCGAAACAGCCTCACAGAGCGCAACCGTCACTATGAGTAAGGCTCCAGCGGAGGCCGAAAGTTTGCGACCGCTTTGGAGTTCAGGTTAGACCCAACGCCGAATGCAAACAGGCAATGCGTGCTTCTACTAAAACGAGATTTGCGTCGGGGAGGCCCAGTTTATCCATAGCCACCGGTAGGGAGGTCTAAACTAGGGAGTCGTCTCGTAAGTATACATTCCAACACGAGACCCAGCTTCAAGTTAAGTTTCTTCAATGAGCCAAAAAGGCAAAGCTCTGAATAGGCAGCTCTGTTTCGACGTAGATTAGCATAAACGTAGAAAGTACAATCCTCAGTAAGCACCCAGGTGGGGAAGGAGACTAAAACCAACCTCAAGTTTTCTCTCCATAGTTCCATTGTCGAACTATGCCGAGGAGAAAACAGGGGCACCCGAAATATATCTAGGTCGCCGCCTCTTACTCAGGAATCCGAAAGATTCTGGATAGCGAAGATGTCAGATATGATTAAACCGATAAAATGGAGTTCACACGTGGCTAGATTAAACTACAACTACTAGGGAGCTACAACTTGCTGCGAAAAAAACGCGGCCATTTTTTATATCAAGAAACAAGTGGGTAGCATAAAACGGATGTCCACAGGCCAGACAATTAAGTCAGTACCCTAGCGTCCTACTAGATAAGGGATTCACTTGCACTAGTCGATAGGCAAGCTCCTGTCGAATATAGATGGGCCGGGAGAGTGCCGGCGACGACTATTAGTGTCGGTTATTAAAGAATCACACTCTTCGGAGTACCGATCTGGTTACACTATTTTTTAAGCACACAGATACTAGTGACGCTTATGAGTCTATCGCACGGTTAGCATGAACGCAGCCTTGGTACTGCCTAGTGCCCCACCTTGGGACCTAAAGGTCAACAAAAAATATTGTGGGTAAGAGGCCCGGAGATCAACAAAGAAGCGTGAAAAGAAAAACGATGAGATCGTGGCAGGAAGAGTACAATGCCACCCTCGCAAGGGATATTTCCCAAGAAATACTTTCTACTGTAAGGCACTTGGGTAAGGGAACATAAGCCTACTAGGGCAAGTAGGCTCCACCAGTGGGTGGAGGAAGAATACCTTAAGACAAATGCAGTCTCCTGGAGAACATGAAATCATATCTTAGGCAAAAAGGCCTTCTTGAATCTAGCAAGAGTTCTACCACTTTCGGCTTCTAGCACCGTTCACAGTTGTAAATGCAAGATCATTGGAGCAGATGGATCACTCACTTTGCCTGCTCATTGCAAACAATAAGTAGATAGGCCACCCGGCGGAGGGAATTGACTTTACTTACGCAGTGTGTCACTGGTCACGGTCGTTTCTTAAGCGATCTCTACCGTATAAGCAAAGCTCCTCGGAAATCGCGTGAGTTATGCAGGGGGCATAGCCGATGACCCCGAGCACATTGTACTGAAATGCAAATGACTAGAAGAAGCAAAGACAACCGCCAATGCGCTGCTAAGATCTAGATAGGCCCGAAAAAAAACAAAAAAGAGAAGCCGGAAAATTAGACCCGTTAAGAAGTAACATGAGGATGTTTGTGGAGTACATGTGCGGTACAGCATCAGCATGAAAGCTGAAAAAGGAA
>QVRM01003799.1:0-30202 GCA_003439945.1 Dermanyssus gallinae | reverse complement strand
GACTGTGTTGACTCTCAGGGTGTGCCATGCCTCTGCCCGCCTGGCCCTTACAAAGAGATTCACGCACTGCCTTTCATGAATAACACGCCGAGAGCAGCTGACAACCGTATATATGTCAGTGTTATACAATTACTCAATACAGGTAAAATACATGTTTTGATAATGATACTATTTTACAGCTATCCTTTTTGCCATACTAGGTACTAAAAAGGCCAGAACATTGGTGTCTGTGTCGGATCGTTGCCGTGTTATCCACGAACACCATTGCAACGGTGTAGCGAATGCAGCGAATGAGTTAAACCGGTTCGACCTTTCTGACATCGCATGATCAATAAGGATCACTGCAAAAAGTCGAATGGCATTTGCTTGTTTTCGGGATTATGTGCCGTTGGTATCCCTCTTTCGTATTGCTCATGCAGAGCGCTTTGCCTGTGGCGATCAAGCTCGGTCCCTCCGACATTTGATGAAAAGCATTTGTCTCATGTGAAGCAAATGTGCATCACCTGCACCACATCAGCGTGGTCACATACCCACCCCAAAGTGCTCTCTTGGACGGCCTTCGACGAGTGAAACCCTTAATTGGTCATTTATTAAGATGTCAGGTAAACCCTTCAAGAGCTAGTGGACGGCTTGCTGTAGCTATTGCACGCAATCGCAAGGTTTTTGTATGACAAGACCTTCATTTTCACTAGATACGCTGTGAAAAAACCCCCTCCCCCACCATTGCAGAACGGAAGAACTATGCAAGCGTTTAAGAAGAAGAAAAGAAGCAATTTTGGCAGAGCTGATAGCGGAATATAAGTTAGGGAAGATGCCGGGGAGACTATCTCTCGTGTAGCCCCTAAATTGCTTAAAAAGTACATTTTTAATTAAGGTGCGCCGAAAAGCCTTCTCCTTAGAAGTCAGCTCCTAAAAAATAGTGCTTGTAACGCGGTGTCCATTTCATCTATTGTGTATGTTCTATCATGTACGTTATTTGTCATTCTTGTTTTTCCTGTCTGACATAGTCCCAAAATTGCTTTGCTCGCTGGTCCTTGGGGGCCCTCAAAATCCTGTTAAATTCCTCTCGTCTGTATTTTTAATTGCACCTGGTATTAACAGTTGAGCTTTGTTCTTAGCTTCCTTGTAATTTTCCCAATACTCTTCTGCCTTGTCTGCGTCCCTTTCTATTACTTTTCTATGCTCCTTACTAATTTTTTTCCGCTCCATGATTGCCCTATTTGTTTGATCATTCACCATCCTCGTTCTCCCCTTTTTGATTTATCTTCCCTATCTTACAGCAATTGTCATATGCGTCTTTAATATTCCTATGCATCTCGTCAACTAGCCTTTCCTCATTTGCCACTAAGAACTGTTTATGTATCTTACTTTTTGCGCCAATTTGTGTTTATCCAGAGATTTCTTTGTACAACTACACGCCCGGCTTTCTTCTTTCCATTCACTACCCATTTAGCTATTTTCCCGTCGTCAGTACATAATCTACGCATGATTTTTTATCCCCCTGCGTGTATGTATCTCCCTTCCACCCGCGAGTCCAAATTTAAAATTTGGGCTTCACTGACTTCGGCCAGTTATATCAGTTGTCTGCCCGCTCTGTTTTCTCGTCCATCCAGCTGTTCGATATGCGCATTCCAATCTCCCAGACATATTACCCCTCCATTATCCTGATATCCTCAATTACTTACGTACTCTTTTAAGTAGCTGTTCATCTCTTCTTCCGTGTGTTTGGCGCTATATATATCCCCATTACTGCCCATATTGTCCCTTTCAGGTGTATTCTATAACCACCAGATCCTTGATTTTAGCCAATCTCAACTTCCTTGCACGGAATAGCATCTCTGGTTATTATCCCAGCTTCCCCTGTTTGCCCCATTGTCCGTGTTCCGATTGGTACCACACAAATTGTATCCCTTAAACCCGGCGACACTTCCATCCCACACAAATGCGTTTCCGTTACTATCATGATATCAACAGACCTTAGTAATTTTATATAGGTCTTCCCACTTTCCTCTTCGCCTCCCTCCTTTCATGTTTAACAAGGCGACCCGTTCGAAAGAAACATTGCTCCTACGCTTTCCTTTTGCCCTGCTTCCTTTTTTGGATCTTACGTTAACCTTTATCTCCTCCTCTCTATGCCACTGATGACCTGCAATGTTTCCTTGACATATGTATTGCATGAGAAGACTTTGGGGGTTGGGTGCCAAATCTCTCTATAGCTCCTACACGACTTTTCGGATTTACCAAACAAATTTTCCTCGATAGGTAACTAATTTGTCGCAGGACGAAAAAAGGGACGCGGGTATACCCGTTCGATAGTTTTAGGTGAAATCGACTAGAGTAGGCGATGAGGCTTGGGTAGCGTTGACGACTCCATATTTAGGACCCAAAGCTCGCAGTGGTCAAATGCTGGAGCTCCTCCAATCAAAGAGTGTTTACGGTAGTCGTCCTGCAAAATGGTGTCACTAAGCTGGCCCGAGAATCTCTAAAACGTCCTCTTATGCGACTGTTCCTCTACCACGACAACGCGCTACCTAACACTCACTGATCTCAAAGACTGATGCTGGTGTAGTAACCAGCTTATTTCCTGTCTGTTCAAAAATAACGTGCAATCAATTTTTAGTCACGTGAACTGGTGCTTAAAGCGGATGGTGACGAAGCAAAAAAAACATCGGAAAACGCGACCTGGGGGTGTGCCTTGATGTACAGATTCAAGCAATACACAGCGGTTTGAATAAAATAAAAATTATATTGTTAGGAAAAATATTATATTTGTATATCATAGGTATTTTAAAAATGCTAAATTCCCACGTATGCATGTTTCGGTTGTGGTACGCATGTAACTAGGCATGTGAAAATGCGTACATTACCACGCATATTCAAACGGGACCTTAGATATGGTTAAGGTCTTTCCGGTCGATGGAAGAGGCGATTGACTACCTGTGATTGAAAAAATCGAATCGATAAAAAGGTTAACGGCATAACGAAGATGGATGCCTGTTTAAATATTAAGTACTATAGAATAAGGGAACAGAGGGTGAAGTAAGCTAGTGGCCGAGAGGAAAAATTGACATGATTGCGGACCGGACAGCGGTTATACTGAGAAGTATAGACCTTCCACATATTTTCCACACGCGCACAAATAGCCCCGCTATTCAGAAGAGGAGGTCGATATGCCTGCTAAAGACGTTATACGTTGCGGCGGCCAATCTTTGGAAACCGTCAATTCTTTTTGGTATCTGAGGCTTCGGTTTTTTATTATACTGGGACGACCTTCACTGTTCACATGGTCGAGACAGTGCGCACCCGCCCTAATCTCTCTTTATGGAGATCGGATAGGAAAAAAAAGTCCGACGAGAGGTTGGAGACCTGGATGTTTTCAGTGCCTCTCACCTCAGTCTGGTCTTGCATGTCACAATCGCCACGTATATACCAGATACATAGTTCATGGCCATCATCACCTGGTCTGTTTAAATACAAGCTTCCACGAGGGGTACACCGAATGCATCTGTCGACTGTGCTCTCAGGTGTGTACAAAGTTTCTTGTGTCTGCCTGCCTGGCCCTTGCGAAGAGATCACTGCACTGCTTTTCTCGAATAACATGCCGCGAACAGCTGACTGTATAATTGTACAATCTGTATAATTGTCAATGTTATATGCAATACGCAATATGAGTGAAATCAATATGATGATAAAGCCCGCTACAAAGTCGCGCTCAGAATGCCTTGACTGGTTCAATTTCTACAAAACTGTTACTTTTCCATAACCTACTAATATGTCCCACACACTGTTTAGCCGTGTATTACTAAGTATGTGGAGATGAACTTACATATTTTTTCAAAACTAAGGTCTCGACTGTGGGTTTCCCCTCAGAATACATACATACAAACAGGGCGATGAATACCAGCTCAGCAGAAAATGCTGTGTAGATTGGCAGAATGGGGGTGGATGAGAAAATTGCGATGTGTTAAGGAAATGTTAACATTTTTAGCCTTAGCTTTTGACAGGTTGAAGCCTATGAATTAAGGAATACAATGAGCCTTGATGTTAAACCCAAAGTATGAATCAATCAGGTTTATTGACGTACCTAACAAATTGGCTATCTGTCACCTTTCATTCAAATATACACAGTATACGAGTGTATGTACAAATCAAAAGTGGTGTACGCGATAAAGTAACAAAATTTAGTATAATTAGCC
The DNA here is from genome assembly GCA_003439945.1 of Dermanyssus gallinae. Lineage (NCBI taxonomy): Eukaryota > Metazoa > Arthropoda > Arachnida > Mesostigmata > Dermanyssidae > Dermanyssus > Dermanyssus gallinae. The sequence goes on along the minus strand of QVRM01003799.1, from coordinate 26,006 downwards.
ACAATATAAGTTAACAAGTTGTATGCACAAATCAAATATGTGTACGCGATAAAGCAAAAAAAAGTATAATTTAACACGATTAACATTTAAAATTTGATAACTAATCTAATACAAGTTTATTCATATATAGTAAAATAAGGTTAAAAGCTGAGTCACTTGTTTTCTCGTTATTCAGCTGAAAGAGAAGATGTCGTTTGAAACAGTGGCCCGGCTTGCATTTCGTGGCGCCAATGGCAGCTCGTTCCATTTCGTGGGCAGCATGTAGGCCAGGGAGTGCCGAGAAGGGTGAGTCTGAACTCTAGCACCCTTAGTTGGTCCCTGTAGCGCTGCGACGGTACGGGGTAAGGGCGAAGTCAAAAGCATAATCTGAAGAGATTCCAGTGTTTTACACCTCATAGACTAGCTTGGCTAGCTTAAAACGTGTCAGCTGATCAAACTTAAGAAGCCCGAGCCTGGTGTACCATGGAGTCAGACTCGCGCGTCGAGGAAAACCTATTATGGCGCTAATTGCGTCATTCTAAACGAGCCTTAGCTTGTCTAGTGGGGATTCTAGGAATTCTAACAGAGTAATTCCGTAAGTTAAAATTGGAAAAAAAGACACGTACCAGAAGATCCCGCGAAGGCCTTGGTTCTCCTCAAACGCACGACTGAGGCTATCACGGCGTAGCAGACCTGACACTTAACCTCACTTGACTATCCCATTTCATATGCTCGTGTAGCACAATGCCAAGACATTTTGCATCTGAGCTGAGAGGGATAGCGGAGCCGCCTACTCGGAGGGAGATATTATCAGTTTTAAGCTTCTGTCTCGATGCCCGTTGTGGGGTGTGTTAAGCGCAACAGTAGGGTCCAAACCAAAAGTTGGGAACATCGGCACTACTCAATGCACATGGGCAGCCCTTGCTAATAAAGCAAATATGTGTGTTTAAACATCTTGTTGCTTCAAAAAGTATTTGGATAGCAGAAGGCCTTTTAAAAAATTGTAACTACAGGCGTAACGTCTTTGAATTTAGAATTTGACTAAATTAAAAATCCTCACGGTCTTTTAGAAGGCGTTGACAATATTAGCGCTAATAGATGTGAATTCAGTGATTGTGATATCAAGATAGTTAATAGAAAAGTTACACACAACAAGTTAGTTCACAACAATTTGAGATGCTGTAGGTAAATTTGCGCTAGGCATTTTCAGCAACATCTTAATATATCTACAGGGATTACACGTGGGCACTTCTGTACAAGATGGTTTGATACATCATGCATAACGTCATGCGGTTTCAACAGTCGGTAAAAACTCGTAAAACCCCAGGATGTTTTTAGAAGGCGGCGGAAGTGTCAGCGTTTACATATACAGATGCTGTTATCGTAATGTCAGAGTTACTGAAAGGGGCGAATGAGAGTTTTCAATGCGGCTGGCAGGACGGTACACCAAGTAACGTAGTGGCTAGAGAGTTTGTCGACGGTAAAATTGCCTGCTCTAGTCTTAAGTTTAGAAAGGCGCAGAGACAAGATGCGTTACGTCGCCCGGGCTAGGCCCAGAAATCGCGGACAAGTCTAAAAGAAGGCACATCAGAAAACAAGTAGCGTGGGCATGTACAAATGCAAAAATTTGTAATTATACTATTCCCAAGACGGGGAAACGGTCAATAAACACAAAACCCTCGTTTAAGGTCATAAGAAAAAATATAGATGCACACCTGCTTTGGATGCGACGCTTAACCGGAGGAAATGTTGTATTTTTAATTCAACGACAATTTACTGAACGTAACGGTGACTCTGGGATAGGATGGAGATAATAGAAAGATTAAGCAAGGGTTGGAGCGCTGGGAAAATAAATATTGGGCATTCCGTCTAGTTTATCTTCCCTGTCTTCGGAGTGAGCAAATGACTGTAGTTGTATGATACATCAACTATTAATTGACTTTGCCGATGGTAGTATTTGAACCCATAGTGTTATTTTGTATTATAAGGAGCCTTCTCTAAACTGCACAACCAATATTGGTTAGGTCTTTAAGTACGCTTTGTTATCGACTGCGCTGGCTCGCTGTGTTATATTCTCTGAATTCCCATGGATTTAAAGCCTCGTTTCTGTGCATTGGCTAATGGCCAAATAGGTCGATTGCAGTCAAACTCTCCATCGAAACGAATGAGACAAAAATAAATACACATCCCTTTTCCCATTAATCGTTTTTTTTCACAGCAACCGTCAGTGGAGTGCTGTGGCACAGAAGCGAACTAAGTAGACTTCTCTGTCTGCTACTGGTCTAAAGAAGGCGGATTTCCTCTACATCCCCTTCCTTTCGGGAGGATTAATGCTACTTCTAGAGTGCCTTTTGATAATGCTCTCTTCGAAAAGTAAAGTTTGATAGTCGTACATCTATCAACATGTATCAGCCTTTTTAACTAAACAACACGATTGTTAACAATAATGAAACCACACCGATTATCGCAATTCGAAACGCAAATACCGTATAAAGAGGACATGAAAGACTAGAAATAGCCCGTTCGTCATTTACTTTTTAGGCCGCTACAGGTAAGTCCTATAACAAAGTTGCCTATGTGTAACACTAATATTGCCCCCGCATGTGCGTATACTTACCTAGTTACCGTGCACGTTGGGCACGGCAAAGCTTAGCATATGTACAGATACATTTACAGTATACCGTTATTTGTCATGTTGTCTATTTAACTATCTAAATATATATATATATATATATATATATATATATATATATATATATATATATATATTGGCATCATCCAACGTAAAGATGGCACACTATAATGCGTATTTCGCCATGTTTGCCTTAAGAGAGATCACGCTCGATCAAGACCAACAGCTGATACTAATCGTTGCTTAAGCGGTCATCGATGTTGACTCTGCGAGTGGCCATCGGAGGCGCTAAAATTAAAAATTTCATCCTGGAGAAGTCGGACTCCCAGCTACGATAGCCCTCGTCGTACCACAGCAAATTCATGTTTGAGCACAGGTAGATGTTAGCTTTACTTTTCAAACTTAATTGTGAGCTTCCATTCTTTTTTTTTGTCACCGAAACCTGCTTGACAAAGGTTAAGGCAGCACGTAGGATCGATTACCTTATGTATAAAATAACTTAGCTAAGCTCGAACGCTCTGACCAATCTTTAATGAGTAGGCCTCATATACAGGCCAGCCCAATACGGTGGAGCTTGCTTCATCCTTAGACGAAAACTCTCCTGTTCAACACATGGCGCAATTTTCAGCTATAGGTGCTTCACTCTTAGTATTAACATCATGCCAGCCTTTTCATTGACAGCACGTATAACTAATTTACTATGCACGATACAAAAATAATGCATAGTTTTTTGCAAAGACACCTGAGATAACCTTTGACATGTATATATACACAATTAAAAAAAAATATATTCATGTAAATATAATACACGCAGTTATAACTAAAACGGCGTTCTATAAGTTATCCACAGCTTTCGGCAATAACATAATGAATGGCTGAAACAACTTTCAAACAAGACCATTACAATCATAACAGGTGCAGGCTTTTCGAGCAACTCGCACCACAAGTGAATTATTAATAACGTTAGCTCGAGAAACTTTCGAGACGTTGATTGATCCACTGTCCGTAAAATTACTCGTTCTGGAGTGAACAAAATGTGTGAATATCCTCTTCGCTTACCAGTGATTTAACGATGTGGTATTCAGCACGTTTCCACGCACACAAAGACAACGTTATAGTAACTACCGGGACGCTGCATCTCCGAGCGATCTGTTTAGCAATTTTGTTCTGCCCGTTGTATTAAGGATACATTTTAGTAGTGATCTATGAAAGTGTTTTTGTTCCCTTCAAAACAGTTTCCGCCCACTGCAATGCATTTGAAGCACCTACTTTCTTGCTTACCCTTTGAAACGATAAACGCGTCTGTTGGAATCGAGTTAAGTTGCTTATGCAATTTTTGCTTTATCTCCACTATAACCTCGCAACGTTGTCACTTCAATTTTGTACCGTGGTAGCAAAAAAAATCGATTCCATGTAGTCGAAAAAAACGATCAAAAATATTTTGGTGCTGCTCTGTCTGAATTTCTTGGACCGACTCCCCTTGGAATCACCCCCGGAAGCATTGCGTTTGTCGTCTTCTGTAATTACAAAAAAAAAACGTATCTAATCGCCAAATAGGCGAGTGCTATTTTTAAATTAGAATTTGCATGCGCCCATTTGGACATCCGCCAGGTAAACAATCCGTTCACGAACTCACCGCGGGCCACGGCTTTTGAAGTGATTGCACGTTGACTCTTTAGGGTATTGAAGCGTACATCAAAAAAGTGTCCTAGAAATTCACATTTACGTAATTGATGTAGAGCAGATATGTCGCCTAGCATGAACATATGGTTTAGTTTTTAACACGGAACACAAAATGCAGATTCGTTGCTTTTTCGGTTCCTTAAAAATTTCCGAGTCTCATTTTCTTCACTTCTCTTAACCAACTCAATCAATAAACGCCGCCACCGATTGGGCAAAGTTTGGTCTGTGTGTAGCTGACAAAGGGCGCTTCTAAACAAAAGAAACCGGAAGACCTTGGTGATTTCGGCGTAATGTTTATATATATCATGAAATATATTTGGCAATCTGGTATTATTCTCATGCGTTTTCTGTTTTTGCCGACAGTTTAGGTTCGGCTTAGATTGTAAATGCAACGCTAGATAACTTAATTAAAAAAATATATATATATACTACTCAATGTAAAATTATGCAAATACCACATCTTACACATTCAGTCCATATGGTGCAGCTATGCATGCTTCGATAGCGAATTTAGTATTTCACCCTCGAATGCGGCATATCAGGTTAGCGCAGATGCTATTATTAGTCGATCTTAAACCCACACACAGTAAGCTGTAAGATACTACAGACGTTCTTACGAGTTTCGATAAAGCAAATGCGTACAGGGGTCATATGCCAGGGTCAAACAACAGGATTTTCTGAGTAGCCGGCGCTGGCTCGGTAAACGGATCAGAGGATACTGCAAAGTGCACTACTGTAAGTGCACAAACAGTAACAGAGAAGGATAACACGTCGGCCTCAACCGGAGGAAGTGCGATGTAAGCACATTGCAGTAAGTATTAAGCGTGTTTCGACAGATAGCATGTAATCCGTGGTTCTGTTTGGAGCACTCATGATCCAATTAAGAGGTTAGGGGTGACTCATATGACCCCTTTTCCCTATGTAAACATATACAAAAACATTCACTCACTCACACACACACGCATATATATTTATATATATATATATATATATATATATATAGAGAGGAGGAAATGCTACCTTACGTCAGACTGGAGGAGGGCAGACGGCCCCTTATCTGCCCTTCTGATATGTATATATATATATAATTTTTTTTTCAATACAAACATACACGAATACGCTTGCTTACGCTCGGTGTGGGTGTGTCAGTCTTGCAGGATTTTCACCCGCGTGCCTTTCAGTTCACTAGTTTGGCCCTCTTTCTCGCTGTACTCACTTTATCTACTCGTTAACATCGCTCGCGGCCATGAGGAGCCATCCGCTTGTCTGCCTGCTATGCATTTAGCCCCATGTCCCAGAAGCTGTAAACAACAGCGATTGTTTACATTTTGCCGGAGGCGGCAATCACATTCATTCATACACACACGCATAGGCTCACACACACATATATATATATATATATATATACTACGCGGGCGACATAGCAGAAAAGCACAGACGCACGGGGGTTGTAGCTGGCCCTCGTTGTTGCAAGTCAGCGGTTAACGGAACAGCCATTGCTTCTTGGAGAGCTTGCGAGGAGGAAGAGGAGGGGGTTGGAGAGCACACACGAGTAAGAGAAAAAGGCTTGTCTCACTTCGCGGACACAACGCCTGCTGCCCACCCGCTCGGCCGCTCATATTTCAGTACAGCTCGACAATCTCCGGCTAGGGTTGCTGGCTTATGTGGCGCGAAGGTGCCGAGACGAGCGTCTTAAGCCTGAAAGGAACTAACTGATGAAACTTGTTCTCTCGCTATTCGTCTTTCATTGTTTTTTCATCTTTCTTCTGGGCAACAACAAACACAGCAATAACAACAACGACAAACACAGCAACAACAACGAAAAACACAGCAGCAACAGCGACACAGCAAAAACAACGACAACAACAGTGTGGGCAATGACGACGACAATGAGGGGCGGTGAAAGCGGGGAAAGAATCAGTGCTCGCACAGTGGCGCCGGGCGAAGCGGGGCAAACGAGAAACGAATGGATAAAGCGATTACTTAGCGGGCCGGCTTGCCTCGTCGGCAATTTCAGCAGCTATAGCAGCAGCAGTATCAGTCGTGCTGCGTTTTAGCCAAATGGTGATTGTTTGTTCGTCTGTCTGTCTTACTTAGTATTATTTATTTGGTACATATGTTGTTGTTGTTGCAGTGTTGGTCGTCTTTGTTGTTATGTTGGTTGTTGTTGTTGTTGTTATGTTGGTCGTTGTTGTGTTGGTCGTTGTTGTGTTGTTGTCGTTCTTGTTATTGTTGTTGTTGCTGTGTTGGTCGTTGTTTTGCTGATGCTGTTGGTTTCCATCTATGGCGATCACTGGCGCCTTTTCCTCTCTCTCTCTCTCTCTCCCCTTCCGCACGTCTGTTTTTGTTTTTTGTTCAATCCTGCATTATTTTTTTGTATGTTGTCGTCCGCATATACGAGACGTAGCGAACCAACCAGCCAGTACTCTGTCATTATTCTCCCTCTTACTTCGTTTCCGGGCGTCGATCCCTTTAACTCCCTTTTGGGAGCCACCCCACGCGCTTGTTACCCGCAAGCTTCGACAGCTGATCGATTGAGAACGTCAACCAACTTTAGCCCAGCAGGGTGGGCAACTATTCAATTATGTTAGGAGAAGCAGCAGCAGCGACAGTACCCGTAACGACAGAGACAGCCGGTCTGCTTGTCGGATTAAGGTGGTGTTAGCGGACACGCCGGAGACCATGGCTTCGCATACCGCCCACACCACACCCGCACTGCACTACACCCTGTAAGCCTGCTGCTATCCAGCGGCGATGGTGGCGCTATTTCAGACATGCGCCTTCAAGCATCGTCACTTACCGGTAATCGCGTCATACTGTACAATTTACTAATTATTCCATCTATGCTTACAATTTGCAGAGTTTTTAATAATAATAATAAAAAATAGTTTGTGAGTCAAGATTTGTATATATATTTTTTCAGTGCTCCGTTAGGCTAATGTCCGTGCACAGTTTCTCATGTTATATCCGATTTCTTTAGTCCACTTCGGCACTCACCTTGTCCAAATTGGGAATCATGAAAGCCAATTTAAGAGCGGCCGGTACGGGTTCGAGCCCGAGCCTCCCAATTGCAACCCAAAGGCTTTGCCACTAAGCCATCTTGCTTGGTATATGTATATATATATATATATATATATATATATATATTTTTTTTTTTTTTTTAATATAATTAAATATATTTATTCAATTTCAAATCATTCACGGTCGGACCATGACATTTGGGTCCCTGCGAACGTGTGCACCATTACGGGGGGTCCAGTGTAAGGACCAGGCATTTCTGGAGGGTTCCTCGAACCGAGGCCGCATTGCCCCGTTGCACAATCAGCAACAGACGCTGTCTGAGGAACTCACTTGCTCGCTTATCTCCGCTAGCTAGAATTAGCCGCTTCCCGACCTTCTGTAGCAAACTGCGAGTATATATATATATATATATATATACATATAAATATATATATATATATATATACATATATATATATATGTATATATATATATATATATATATATATATATATATATATATAAACATCCAAAGCCGTTTTTTTCGCTAAGGAAATCATCTGCCTGAGATACTTCTTGGGAGGGATCTTAACTCAGTTGCTGTAACAGTAAAATTCACCTGAAACCATTGCGCACTAGAGCACGTACTACGAGAGCAAATGTCGTACAGGCAAAGCTGGGGTGAAACACAGTGATGGGTTGAGTAAATCGCGCTATTCCTCTTTACACTAATCTTATACCGGTAAGAAAAGTAAGGCACGTTTAGTAGTGTTAAGTACTTCTGTAAGGCATTTTTTGCTGTTGACCTTTTGGGAGTGGGCAGCAAGGTTGTTAAGGAACAGTTTTGTATGTTGTCACTTTTAGGCAGCTTGCGCAGGACACGCTGTGTAGGTGTTGTCATTGTCGGGAGGCATTCGGGAGGTCGTGTGTTTAAGTCTTAGGCCGACCACTCTTAGAATAGTTTTCATAATTTTCGATTTAGCCAAGATTAATGCCGAAGCAATGGGATGCAATAATTGGCCATAATCGGGCAAAAACACCGAGCACAGATGTCTTGGTAAAATAGATAGTGTACTACAATCCACCCCATTATTTATAACGCGGATTAACTGGAAAATGCGGTTTGCACTTCTTGTTGAAAAACTTGTTTGAAACTGTGGGTCAGTACTATAGGGCGCTGACCTACTAAAAACTAGTCAGTTCCCCATCCGCCGCTAAACGGGAAGCGTGCGGGGTACGCATCGTGCGGTGGTTATTTGGTATAAACGTTTGAATTTAGTATGTCTTTAATAAATGCTATCCCTCCTTGCTACTGCCTTAGGGACTTTTGAACTGACTTGCAGACTCTGGATAGGTCCGCCCCAGCGTGTTTTGTGATGATTGTGGTAAACACGTCGCGGAGGCGCGGTGCTCCCCCGTGCTGGACACCTCAGAATCGTGTCTCCTAGGGTGTCCTCAAGTTTATTGTCGCAGTAGACGCACTTTGCGATCCTGAGTAAGTAGGGCTGGAAGTCTCCGGGACCCGCCAGGTACGGGTGTCTAGGGAAAGAGCTAACCTTCTGTTTGGTAGAAGGTTATATCCCAGGAAATCGTTCTGGTAAGCCATGATCACCTCTAGGGGTCTGACCCGTTGAGCCCTACGCAGACGACACCGGTTCGTTGCGGTTGTTAAATTTTCAGAGTCTCAGACCGGAACCTCGCTGAGGGCGACCGACTCGGCTACGGACATAATGGTGCGTCACTTGAAGTGTCGAAGCCCAAAGGTGTTGGACAAGAAGTGTGTTTATGAGCAGGACAATTCATCAAAACCACCCGAAAAATTGCCTCGCTTATGGCGGAGGCTAAGGCCAGCTCCACTTTTCGCTTCCAGAGAGCGATGTCAGTGATTACCTCGCTCGCGCATCTCTCTAGCAGCTCTGGTGTTTATGTCTGAAAACACAAAAGGAACACCTGTCTAGTGTTCCACTGTGTATTTTACTGGCGGTTTCTGCAATACATACTCAAATAATGTATCGCACCATATGGATCGTATAAATATCATAACAATAAAAAACATGTTTATAAGTAACACATTTACATGAAGCCAACTATGTACGTAGAATAAATAGTCTGCTGATAAGTATCGAAATGGTCGACGCCTAGTCGTATGAATTCCACACGCAACCGACGTAAGGGGTTGTGGAAATCTCTTCCATGGCCGAGTTTATGGAGGAACCCATTTAATGAATAGCGGGTCACAAAATGGCGGTTGAGTTATAATGGTCTCTGCCAGTTATGCGGGCGTGATCAGTGCTGGCTATCCGAACAAGTTTCCATAAACTGTTTAAACTATACTTATGAAATTTTCTGGGAACTGAAGAAGAACATGGTTTCAGGTTATGTACAACCGTAGCGAAAAGAAGATTTAATTTGTCGGCGATAGATTTGGGCTCGATAATCGTGTGGCCCATGCTGGAAGCTAAGATTGATAAGAGCTCTCTGCCTTAGCTAGTTCTTTACCGCAGGCTTTATTGGTATATTTCTACAAACGTCGCAAGCCCGATCTAATGTCATTAAACAGATTTTTATACAAAGCTCCTCTGACTAGGCAAATAGCTTGTGAATACCGCTTTCGAGATTAATCTGTGCAAATGCTTTATATGTGCTTTATAAGTCTCCTCTACGGTGGCCCGACGCGCTTTTTGAAAGCTGAATCTAAATTTAAAGCTTCATAAACGTTAATCTAGGCGGTCCTTCGTACCAAGTCAAGAAATGCATCAATACTCGGCTGATCGAAGCCGCCTATGCACTAGGGGCATGTTCCCTCCAGGTACAACCGAAACGGGTTGACCGTCATTGACAGAGATCATAATCACGTAGTGTTCTGAAAATAATGAGGCCCCTAACACAGCTGCCTAATTAGAACTAAAAACGAAACAATTTGCGACAGCTATGTGATATATACGGGCTGCTGAGCTGGGCGTTTTTAAGTGGGTACGAACGGCTTGAACACGACCATCGGAACTGCAAACCGATCGCAAGGGGTGTATTGCAGAGGTGGTTTTTACAAAAATTCCTACTCCCCTTCCAAGGCGATAATTTAAGTTGATGAATGAAAGTTATAGCCACTAATTCCGTGAGTAGGACAGTCCGAGCCCTTTAGCCAAGTTTCACTAATGGCAACGACATCACAACCAGAGCCTTCTCGAATCATAAAGTCATCAATGGGTTCAAGCTGCCCTTGCTTTAGTAGACCACTCGTACCACCATTAATGTGGATGGCTGAGAACGAATTAACACCCAATCTAATGTTGTCCGACAGAAAACATTTTTTGATAATCCTCGGTGACTGCGAAATGCAATGTAAAATTCATGAATTATATAGATATAATGAGTTGATTACACTAGCTTCAGGAGAGCCCATAACATTGGTGTTAAGAGGTCTACGAACTCTTGGAGGCATTGCGGAGCTTTTTGGCTGAACACTTTTATAAAATCCATGAATGGCGCAATCACCGTTGCCAAGAGCTTGTCGCTGTCTCCAGCTTTCTTTATAAAATACTTCTGAGGTTCCTTCGTCGAGCGCAAACGATCTGTAGCTTCAAGCTTGGGAACCGGTTTGGGAGTGTTCTTCGGAATAGTTGTAGCGCCGGGTAAGTTCACCCGTACATCTGACCCCGATGCCGTGTTGACTACTACTGATCTTCGCATATGATCGGCCATAAGTTTGAGCCAAGTTAAAGTCATCTTGTGTGGGTTATTTTATTACTTATATGAACAATTTTATGCTATGTAGAGTTTAGTCGTGTTGCGTTGAGTCTACAAAATATGTGTGCTAAAACACCTCATCAATGATCATGCTAATTATAATAGTTAGCTATTGATTATGATATCAACCAAAAACACAGAGCAGATATCTTAGTAGCTGAAGCATTGCCTTGCATTCGGAAGATTGTGAGTTTAAGGTCTGTACCAGCCAGTCTTTAGATTGGTTTTCATAGTTCCTGCTTCAACAAACAAGGCGAATGCCGGAGTGGACTATAATCAGCCATGATCGGACAAAGACAGAGAACACAGATACAGTTTCAATAAGAGAGATGATGCATTACCATTCACTCATCATTATTTAAAAATAAAAAGTAATAAAGCCAAAAGTAATAAAAACACTACTAACTCTTGTTTTTACTGAACTGCTTGTGAAAGTCCTAAAAAGTACGAGTGAACAAGATGGTATAATGGCTGTCAGGCCCGCGATAGAAGGATGCGCTAGTGAACCCTGACTCATCTGATCCCAATGTCGGCCGGCACCGTCATCTCCGCTACTTCCGGCGCTCTCGTTCGACTATAGCCTGATTGGATATGGCTGCAGTCGGCAATTTCCGGAAATTCTGAGGTTAACGCACTTATCCCATTGTCGCGTTCTCAAGATGAGGGGAGGAGGAAATGACTAACCAGTCATCTGCAACTGATCGAATCATATAGTTGGCGTATTGGGTGCATTGGCCCCAATGGATGGAGGGATTTCACATCTCCGTACGTACCTTAAAGGCGCATGAAGGCCGCTGCTGATTTGATGGTTCTTGTCCAGCTTGCTTAGACCGCACAGTATTATCATTGTCACCATCGTCATCGTATTGCGAATTTTGATGCGTACAAATTGTTTACGACAACAGTTAGCCATGTATCGTAAGCAACACCCGTCAAAGTGCGCAACCAGATGCGTGGTATTGTGTCACATGGCGTGCTCTCAAATCGGCATACGCAGCACGACGCGGTTATGGGTTTTGACATCAAAATTTACGCAGCGACGAAGCCTTTGCGCTATTGTACAGAATATAGATTTGCCTATAGCTAACCTAATAATCACTCTTAACAATATGTATCGAAATGTTGGAGCATGCTAACGAAACTTTCCACTTTGTGTTTTTCGGCTGTCATTGCATAATAATCACCTTTGCTTTGCGGTTTTTCATCATTAAGCTTCTAATCTTCTTTTCACCGAATCAAGCACCACCAGTCTACATCGAACTATCTCAAGAACTCCCTCTCACGATCCCGTTTTTACACAATTAATAATAATCGTTTAATGTCCTACACCTATACAGGCAACGCCGCCACATACAGGTAGTTCAATAAGTTCTTAGAATGAGCTTTTTAGAATTCGAATTTTGGCACGCTTTCACCGCTAATAGGAACTGCAACTTTTCGACTGCTAGCACTCAATATATTATGGTGATTGGCCGTTGCGATTTCGTTTGATAGCTTTTCCCGTGCAACGTATCGGCGTGATTTTTAAAAATGGAGAAAAAAGAGTTTCGAGTGGTTATCAAGCATTTTTATTTCAAAGGTTGGAATGCGACCCAAGTAAAAATTGAGTTAGACGAGACGTACAGTGACTCTGCGCCATGTTTTGCCACTGTTTCCAACTGGATTAATGTGTTAAAAAAAGGTCGCAGGAGCACCGAGGATGAACTACGTCCAGGAGGCCAAAAAACGGCAACTGATGAGGAAAACGTAGAGAAAGTGCAAAAAATTCTTGGCACAGATAAGCGAATGAACATTAAGGAAATAGCGGAGGCATTAGGGATTAGTTTAGGCAGTGTGCATTTTATCCTACACGAAAACTTGAAGATGAAAGAGCTTAGTGCAAAATGGCTGGCGCATTTGCTCAACCAAGGCCAAAAAGACGCGCCTGTTTTGGCTTTACAGCGAAATTTGGCCAAGATGTCGAACAATCTGTCGAATTTTTGGTGCAGATTCATGACCGTCGATGAAAGCCGGGTTCATCACTACACTCCCGAGACCCAAGAAGCATCTTGCCAATGGTGTGCACCTGATGAAGGACCTCCGAAGAGGGTGCGGACAACGGCATTGACCGGAAAGGTGACGGCTACAGTTTTTTAAGACCAACGTAGAATAATGCTGGTCGACTACCTTGAGAGCTGTAAAACGATCACAGGAGAATATTATGCAAGACTGTTGGACTGCCGTTAGCAAGAACTCATCGTGAAACGGCCCTCTTTGCACAAGAAGGTTGTCCCGTTTCACCAGGGCAATGCTCCTGCACACAAGTCCCGGCAAGCATCGGCAAAACTGGCCCAACTGAGGTTCGAACTTATTGAACAACCCTCCTATTCTCCAGACCTGGCCCCCTCTGATTATTTCCTCTTCGGACATTTGAAGAATAGTCTCGGTGGAAAGCGTTTTTCCAGCAATGAAGAGGTTAAGGCTGCTGTCAATGCCTATTTTCAGTCTAACGACGCGGAATTCTACTCAAGAGGTATGAAAGCTCTGAAATCTCGGTGGGAAAAGTGTATTGAGCTTCTCGGGGAGTATATCGAATAAGAAAAATTTAAAAACATGATTTGGAAAATTCTCGGTTTTCATTCTAAGAACTTATTGAACTACCTGTATATCACGAGTACTTAAATATATATATATATATATATATATACCTCGCAAACATATGCGTAATCCCAATGTTATAGTACTAATATACAATACTAATCTAATAATAAAGGAAAATGAATAAAGCATGCACACTATAAACATGTACCATATTACGCATTCACAATAGATTTGTTCCCAGTTTTCGAAGCGACTAGGTTACGGTCGAGAGAGGCTGGCGTCCGTCCGTGTTGAGACGTGACCGTCCGTAGCACACGAACGAATAAATGAGGTGCCGACCACGTTCGGCCGGCCGCAATTGGCGTTCGGCGGTTATAGCTTTTGATGATTGAGGTTTAAGCGCCACTGCTTTTTCTTTTCCTTTTTTTCCTCCTCCTACTTCTTCTTCTTCCCCGTTATCCCCAATCATCAGTTCACCTGTGCCAGCAGCGCCGCTATGCCAACAGGTAGGAAATAACTACAGGATATGTGGACGGGAATGAGGTGGAGAACGAGCAGTAAGATAGGAACGTGGGTCGAGAGGAAATTTTGTCGTGCTATTCAAACTGTATTGGCCCAAAATCACGCATCTGCTGTCTTCGGTGGCGCAAGTTATTGAGCGCTCGTGCGCTGAGCAAAACGGGGAACCCAAGGACAGAGAGACAGATAGAGAGTGAGTTACGAGCTCAATGGCGACAGCAACAACAACAATACCACAACAGCAACAACAACAAGAACAGCAACAACAACAACAACAACAACAACAACAACAACAGCAACAACAACAACGACAACAACAACAACAACAACAACAACAACAACAACAACCACCACGGTGCTGCAATGGTTGGCGCAGTTGGCACATGCAGCAGCACATGGCTTCCACGCCTCCCGAAGCTATTCGGTTCTCCGGCACAGCCCGCGCCTGCGCCCCAAACCCTGACAAACCGGCCGTACTGCTGCGCGTATCGCCGTACGCTCGCTTCGGCTCAGCTCTCGTCGTGGAGTGGTGGTGTGGTGCGCTTGGGATCATTGCATCATGGGAGGCGTTCGCGGCCCATTGAGGCCCAGCCGACCGTACGCGAGATGAAATGACATAGGCGACACGCGGCTACGACGAAGAACATCACGACGAGGAGCTCCATTTCTTTCCTGCTGTCTGCCTGCTTCGTTCGTGGCTTGATCCGCTTTGCACGCCGCCCACCGCTGTCTTTTGCCCCTTGTTTGTCACTCCTTCTACTAATAATAATAAACTTAGAAGTAGAATCTGAATGTGGCGGTGTCTTTTACGGTTTATTTAGCTGTAGGCTTTTTAAAAACAAAAAAAATATTAAAACAATCATATATATTTATATATATGGGTTTATAATTCGCTTTGATAAATCTATTTTATACTTAGTCCTGCCTCTGCGCTTCTGCCGGAAAAGAAGGGAATGAGTATGTGCAAAACACACATGTGTCCATACAACATAGCGGGTCAGTTAGAAGTTTTATACAGAAGAATGTTTAAAGTGATATTCGTAAGTGCAGACCGGCGCACACATACATAAAACAGCATATAGCAACATATATACAAATATATACATCATATATACAAAACCCCTACGGAATCAAGATATCAGTAAATTATTTGTCTACAATTGCAAATCTGAAAATATATATATAGACTTCCGTCAAAATCCGTTAAACATGCATGCTTTTAATCGCTACTGTATGAGTCTGCACTTAACCGAGTCTGATTCTGTTGGCAATTGTCTAATGTAAAAATTTAAATTGTAAATGCAATAACTGGTAAATCGATATTAATATAATTACGAGATTGCTTGGTACACGGTATATACCTTGGATAACTTACAATTAAATTAGTATAAAATGTTTTAAGTATGTAATTGTGAACAACATTATGCGTCGTATTGTGCAGCTAGCGCTAATCTTTTTTTTGTAGATTTGCGGGTCGCTTGCAATACGCATTTACGTGACTATCTACATGACGATATTCTCGGTCTTCTCGGTGCGATTGGTACGCAAATAAATAAATAGTGCATTTCATATGCAGTTCACTGCGCACCAAACCTTCCTTGCAGATAAGCTAACTATCGACCAGAAAGTTGGTCCTTTAGCATTCACAGTGTGGACTTATTTGGAACACAAGGCTCGCAGATCTTGCATGGTTTCCTAACCTTTAACGGAAGCAGGGTTGATTTAGTCTCACACAAGGAGTGACGTAAATTGACTACTTAGATACACACGCTAAGAATACCCTTGTGTGCGGCATTGGGTCCTACTTTGTATAAGTCCACACTGTAGTTGAGCACGACTGTCAGTCGAGGTCCGCCACCGTAGTAATCAACAGGTTTCCCACAGGAATTTCTTATTTTAACATGAGATCTCTTCTACCGCCAAGCAATCGCCGACGGAGATGAGGTTTGCGGGCTCAGCATGCCGGTATATCCGTTTTCAACAAACACCCTTCCCGCCCGTGGAGGTGTCGGTTCTTACCATAGTTTCTTCGTTTGAAAGAAACGCCCGGCAATGCAGTGCTATATATATATATATATATATATATATATTATATATATATATATATATATATATATATATATATATATATATATATATACAATCTGATTAAATTGAGCAAGACCACAAAAATCAAATTTAGAATAATTAAAAAATAACTTAAAAATACTCAACATTAGTAAAGCACGCAGCACAGGGTTTCCGAGCTTTTTGAGAGTTTCCGACCTTCCAGAGAACGAGAGATATTGCAGCTTAGAACTCGTTTTTAAGGTTTACTTATTTTTTAAGTAAACCTTAAAAACGAGTTAAGTTTTTAAGGCTTATTTATTTTTTAAGTAAACCTTAAAAACGAGTTCTAAGCCTTGAGGACGCCTAAAGCTTTAGATCACCTCTACTTAAATACCCCGACGTACGGCAGTTTTCATTCATACGTTATGAGGGCCTCGAGTACTCTAAAGGGATTGTAGTCCTCCCTGATTTTTCTTCAATGTGCCTGTAGAAGTACCTTTAAATGAGATCTCAGGTAGGAGAAGTGTGGGACCAGTAATATAGTGCTTGAACCCAAGCAAGGTTCGTCGCTTCCAGCCAATTTTCCTTGAATTAAAGTTTTATTGAAGAAAATATTAGTGTTGCGTCATACGTTTTTGGTCATCGTTTTACAAATGTGCAATTGCGATAGATCTAGTCCGCCATAGAGAAACCAAACAGACCAGCGTGTTTACAAATCGTGCTGGAAGTCACTGACGTAAAGCTTTCGTGGGAGCAAGTTCCTCTTTGGCCCCAAATATACATATATCCCTCCAGAAACATGTTTATGCCTGTGTGTTTTTTACGGAGCGTGAACCCAAGAGATTGCATGTTGGTCCACCAAGACTTCTACCCACTATAAGCACACTCTCCCTTAAGCGTCACTCTCTAATGGTGCAGATATCCTTAGAACAGTACTATGGGTCATTAAGAAGAGTGGCGAATGCGTAACGGATCACGTGGCAGAGGTCACCCATGCGGTCCCTCACAGGTCCACTGTGCTGTCTCAATACATGCGAACCCGTTTGATTACAAACCACCTCGTTGTTCTAATAGTCGGGCCCAGATGGACCTTAGTGAGGGCGGTTGCTCTTGCTTGCTCTGATCGCTTCCATTTCAGACGAGTACGCACGGAATAATCGTCCCTCCGCGCAATGCACGCAGGTTCTCGAGAGAGCTTTGCCTATACGAAAGAGCTAATCCTCCGACGATAATCTTTTTAATTTTTAGGGCCAGCAGGCAAAGTAAGAGATGATGAGTTAACCCCCTCCCAGTGAGCCTGTATGAATGGCATTTCACTCTTCCTGCCATGACCTCATCGTTCTTTTCTTTCGCATGCTTGTTGGACTTCCCACAACCTTCTCTTTTTATTTACTTTTAGATCCCAAGGTGGGAAACCAGCCGGTACCAAGGGAGCCTTCGCACTAACCGCGTGAGAGACTTGCAGAATCCTGAGCGCGGCTGTTTAACTGCGTGCTTCTTATGAGCATATCTTACCGTCAGGGTGTTCTGCAACCAGACTGGCGCTGCAAGGAGGGCGATTGATCCGGTTACCAACATTAATAGTGATCGCTGGCACTCCCCCGGCCCGTGTATTTTTGGCAGTATCTTGCCTATCGCGTAAACTGCTTTAGCTACTTTGGCCGTGCACACCCTGATGTGACTTGTGCCCCTGAGACTATCTAGTAGGATGCCAAGGCAACTGGCTTGTGTTACTTCCTTGATCATTAGTTTCAGGTTGCCCATCTTTTTCCTCCCTATGAAATTGCCTTGCTTGTATCCGGACAAGTTGTAGTTTAGCCCCATTTATCAATTTTGTTGTTGATCGGAGAGCCGTGCTTATCTTCCGTTCGACTTTTTCCCCTGTCTTTGCATGAGCTATGAGGACCAGGTCATCACCGAAGGCAGTCATTTCCACTTCCTGTGAAAAACCTTTCTGTCTCAGGACGTCATCATATGTTAGATTCTCGAGCAGGGAGCCCAGGATTGAGGGGCTTTCTCTCATCAGGGTGTCTAATAGTGGCACCGTGGTCTAGGGGAGTAATGCGCTAATGATGGTTGTCATCTACCGGGGTGTCGCCGGTTCGATCCCTATTATTCATCAAACTTTTTTGAGCGATGCTCATTGAAAATAGACGATAAACCATATCACTGAAAGTCAGCGGCCGTGCTGCCACAATGACTGTTGGGGAAACTCTAGATATCTCCACATGTTCGGCCCTCGCTACATTCAAGATATACCTCACGGTGAGTTCCAAGCCTGTTGGGGACGAAGGATGGTCTAAAATTAAAAATTACTTCATTTTTTGTCAAAAGTCTTGTTTATGATCCAAAGCACTGCCATTGTAAATTTCCGCTTTCTCTCTTAGTGTTTATTTGGTATATTGCTCTAAAAGCCGATCTGTTGCCTTACGAAATTCGTATTGGTTGGCCGGAAAGAGGCTATACTGCTCCGCGAACGCCCTAAGCCGTTCTTATATAGTTGCATCATACCCTTTTGCTAGGGTGTTCAGGAGACAGATGGGTGTGTGCCCTTTGTTACTTATGGGGTTGAGGACCACATCTGCCTTTTCATTATCTTAGCATTTTTTGGCTTGCCACCGCCTTGGTGAATACCCTCACTACCACATCCGAGTGCTCCTTGAAAGCGTCCATAAGCAGAATGCCGTTGGATCCCGGAGACCTTGCTGGTTTGAGCCTGAGGGTGTCTTTCTTTTCATGTATGTCTCATTATCGAAATGGGCATACTGTGGGAAAAGCTTGTCTAAAATGCTTACGACATTCGTGTCTTACACTCTTATTTTTGCCCTTCCCTCCCCTATTGCTCTGACGATTTTGTAGGGCTGTGTGTCTTTTATTTCCTTTATCATCTGTTGCCAGCAAAGCTTCTTACATTCTGATATTTCTGTTTTTGAAGAAACTTTGGGCCATGATCTCAGATTCCTGGATCTTACGGCGTTTTGGGCTCTCTTTTGGCTCGATTACGATCCATCCGTTTTTGCGCTTTCACGCTGTTCCACCAGTATTTTAGTTATTGTGTAGTGCCCAAGGTATATATATATATATATATATATATATATATATATATATAATGCCCTACCGTATCGCCCTTTTCAAGAAAATCCTAACCTTTAAGGAAGACCTCTATTCTAGCCGCGGGGCAAACGCTATTTTTTCTAATGTCATTCTAGAATAAAAAGAAGATCCGCTGGACACATCTTCGTATGGTGTGTAGCAAGGAAGAGTGTAGTATGTAAACTTTCGCATACCTTAGAAGACAACCACTTCTCCTCCACTTACTTATAGACGTGGCCAACGACATTCGGAAGAAGGCACTCGACGATGACCTACTTGCTGTAATCCTCAATTGCGTGCAGCAAAGCTCTCACGTACACACCCAATTTTATCACCGTATTTATATATATTTTTTAATTCATTTGCACGGCCACGCAAACAAGATTTTTTCCAGAATTGGCAGTCGTTGGTATTCACCTAAAGGTACGGGCAATTCTGCAAGAGGATGGCATCCTTTTAGGTAAGGGGCTGGCATATTACACTTCTTGAAATGACAAGTGTGGCACAGGGCCATCATCCGCTCTTTCTCTTGGTACTGGTGTACTACAATAGATTAAATTATCGCGCATAGGTAGAAACACTTATATGCGGAGATAATCGTACGCTGTGCTTCGCAGTCGATTTCATTTGTAACAGTCACTTGCAACCCTACTTTTTATATCAAGTTTAATTGATTTAAAGTAAATGAAAGCAAAACTATTCCGCTAACGAAAAGGCCTAATTAGCATGGCGAGTTCTACCTGAAGCCTGAAATTCCAACTAATTTGTACGGGACTTTGTACTTTCGTATCATCTTGAAAAATACTAGTGACTTGGAAACTTTGAAAATGCCGTAGTTGCGCAGTGTCTTAGAGTTCAGGAAGCTGTGCACGAGCAGCGCAATCAACTTTTTAATTCAAATACAGCGTTGATGGCTTGGTGTAGTTTCCGGTGATTTGGTCGCGCAACAAGTGCGAATTTTGCAACACTAAATCGAATTACGGCTAGGTTTCCACAGAATGTTTTAGGAGTGCATCGTGTCTTTCTGCATCGACTGCAGGTATACATGCTCTTGCCGCCCTTACTTTGGCGCAAAGCAGCACAATAATGACACCGGTATTCGGTTATGTGTACAAAAATACATGATTTTATATTTAATCCAAGCGTATCACAATATATGTACACAGTGGCATGCTGGCCTATATCTTATTCTTAAGGGCCCGTGTACACGTATATATATATATATGCATATATATATATATATATATATATAATATATTATATAGTATATATATATATGAATATATATATATATATATATATATATATGTAGCATATATATACATATATATCTATATATATATAGTATATATATATGTACATATATATATAGTACATATATATACCTACTATCTCTCTATCTCTATATTATATATTAGTACTCTCTATCTATATAGTATCTATATAATACTCTATCTCTTCTTCTATCTCTCTCTCTCTCTCTCTCTCTCTCTCTCCCTCTCCCTCTCTATATCTATCCCTCCCCTCTCCCTATCTCTTCTCTTTATATATTATATACATATATAATAAATATATACATATCAAACGGTTAAAAGTCGTCATCATTGCCTAATATAGGTGTGCTGGTAATCGGCCTGCCACCACATGTAAGTTATAAATACCCCTTGCTAGTATAGACGCCATTTTGGTGGACTCCATCACCCACACTATAACGTTACCAAAAGGCAGCTGCTCTGCGGTAAAAAGCCAACACAACTGAGGACAAAAAAGACACGAGTAAACTCTGTATACAATGTCTTCCGCCTCATACTTAATGGAAGTTATGAGGCGATAGGAGTGGTTGTCAGCCTGTTTGTTTTACCGCTAATAAATATCTGTTAGAACGGCGGGCCGATGTGGCGTCTGACAACATTGATGCGTGAGGCGTGCCTTTATTTGCATGCCTATCGTTCGCATTTTTATTATTATTATTATTATTATTATTATTATTATTATTATTATTGTGATCATTACTGCTAGTCATGTCATATACTATCATCATAGTCAGCTCAATTCTACTACGAGATGGCTATTGTTATTCAAAGTAGTAACAAAATGGCGGGTGATGGCTCAGCTGGTCTCGGTCAAAGCTCGGAGTCGTCTGTATGGAGGCAGGTGTTTGTGGCAGACGTGAGGCTGCAGGAACCGAGGCCGACGGGCGGCGCCCGCCGCTGCTGAAGCTTTTACAGTGGTGAGTCCGGATGGTTGGTGGCGTGGGATGCTGCCGGAGTAGCTCATGGCGTGTGGCAATTCCGGCGAATTTCGGCATAGGTCAAGCAAGTCCGGACTGGGCAGGTTCTGCTGAGGAAGAAATCGTATTGGCTGCGCCTGTGTACTGGCTGTAGCTGCCGTAGCCGCAGTGTTGGTCGTCGGAGGCAACTGACAGACGAACACCCCGCTGTTGGTCATATCCGCCGCGCTGCTTTGCCTTCGAACGCCACCGTCTAGTTGTAGGTGGATGGACGTTGGTAGATGCTGATGCTGCTGCTGTTGTTGTTGTTGTAGTGGCAGCTGGGGATCGCAGTTTGACGGCAGCCTCGTCTGCGCGAACAGGTACTCGACTTTTTCGCTGGCGGAACCCTGCAGCCACTCGGACCCGCCGAGCGGTTTGTTTGACGCGCAGGCGCCGTTGGGGCTCAGCCGGCGTCTGTACGGCTAAAGGGAACGAAATTTTGCTACGATTTCGAAGGCAACATGTTGTCGTCGACAGGACAACGAGAACAAGCAGAGCCCCTAAGGCCGCACGAAAGACTCCCAGGCGAACGGTAAACGGCCACGCTGAGCACTCCAACGACTCCTCGGTTTCTACTTCGTCCAGGTAGATGCCTAAAGTAGTGGTCAAGTAAGCAAGTTAATTCAGAGCAGGAATTGGAGATGTTATATATATATAGAATCGTTGCTATGCTAGTAATAAATCTTCATATACGAACGGGTGACTACGCTAGATAGGAGAACAGTGTTAATAGTGTCTCTAGGCGCAAGGTGCCAGTGCAGAATAACTGAACACTGCTATTTCTAGTCAGAGCCTGTGTGTGGTATGTTGAAATGAATGTAGATACACGGCATCGGCACGTATAGACAAGTACGACAGCATACGTTTGTAGGCCCCGCAAAAGAAAGAGATAAGATTAGAGATATTAATAATCTCCCATCGAGCTACCCAGAATTGTACAGATGCGATCTGAGATCTAGAAAATGGTGGCCGCGTCCTCTTTTGTGGCAATAAGAGAAATAGAAGAGCAGAAATACATTTTAATGATCAGAAGAAAAAATTGACCTACTAAGAAGAGTGCACGTCATGCATATATATATGCATATATATATACACTCACCTGCAGAGGTGTGACGGAGCAACACACTTGATTCTTGTAGTATCATTGGCGAAAATTGCGCTGATGGATTCAACAGGAGGGCTACTTGGTGCTGGCGGTGCTGCTACAGATGACACAGTAAGCGCAGACGAGAAGGCTGGACCCTGCCCGGGCGCCGGAAGGAAGTGTGGCCTGCGCTTGGCAAGGAGCCATCGCAGCGAGCAGTTGCATACAAACGGGTTGTCGCGGATATCCAGCTCAGTCAGTTCCTCCCAGGCAAGCGACAAAAGGTCTATGGGCAACGAGGTTAAGCCGTTGGCGCGCAGGTTAATCTTGTGCAGCTTTGAAAGCGGCCGGAAGGTCGCCGGATCCAGCTGGGTCAGACGGACGTTGTGCGACAGGCTGAGCTGTTCCAGCTGCTGGTTGTCGATGAGCGCATTCGGATCGAGTTCATGCATCTCAGTAGCCCCGCTAATGCCGAGAACGCGCAGGTGGCGCAGATGCTGAAAGGCGCGGTCGCGCAGGCGGTCTATAGGATTTTGGCCCACATCGATCTCCTCGAGGCGCGGTATATCCGAGAAGCTGTCGGACGGAGTGTCAGTGAGCAGGTTGTCCTGAAGTTTTAGGATCCGTAAGCTGCCCAGACCTCGGAACGCCCCCGGTCGTACAGTTTGTAGTTTACAGCCATCCAGACGCAGCTCCTCCAATGTCCGCAAGGGAAGAAAGGCCTCAGCACTGAGATCGCTGATGTCGTTAAGGGCCGAGATCTAAAACGCCAGATCACCGAGGTTTCGGAATGCATTTGTCGGAATGGAGCTGAGTTCGTTACTTGCGTAGGCTGAGCACTCGAAGTTTCTTCACGCCACGAAAAACATTCACCTCCTCAAGCTGTTTAATGCGGTTGTGCGCTAAATCCAGCCGCTGTAGTTGCGCTAGGTGCTGAAACGTCCCAGCTGGGATATGCTCGATGTAGTTGAACGACAAATCGAGCTGGTTCAACTGGGTCAGTCCCTCAAACGTGGTATTGTCCACGTCGGCCAGCATGTTGCTGCTGAGATCGAGTAGTTCGAGCTCATGAAGCGACAAGAACACATTTCGGCCTAGATTTATCAGCTGAGTGTCGGACAGGTCGAGACTGCGCAGGTCGGAGTAAGATGAGAACGACGATCCACTCAGCTGCCTGAGATGATTGCCCCGAAGCGAAAGGCTTCGTAGTCGTGGATGCAGTGTCCATGGCACCATATCCAGTTGCGCGTTCGGGCACTCGGCTGCTAATTCGTCGTTACGACACGAGCATAGTAATGGACACATCTTTGCCCCGTCTATTTGGGGGACGATGGTCACAAGCAGCCAAAGCCAGGCTACCAGAACCCACATCTTGTCGAAAGGTATGCTTGAGGAAGACTTTACACTCACCTAGAACATACAAAAATCATAGTTTAGTATTGTAACCGGTCGGAAGCGAGCAGTGCATTTTGTACATGTTTATATATATTATATATATATATATATATATATATTCAATCACAACATTCATTTGCGGGTTTTGATGCTTTACATAGCATTATGCACCGATATTGATCGATAGATAATCTACGTTATATCTCATCAGTTACCCATGACGTCTAGAGCACGTCCTAGTAGCTAACGTGACTTACAAGTATATGTAATCATCGACGTTTGTCGTACAAGCAATGATATGCGTTAATGTTACTTTTTGCGTTATTTAGCGCATTACCAATTTTACAACGTTTATAAGATGTACACATTCCTGTAATATGTAGGCGTATATATACATATATATACATTTATATATACTGTATGTATATATATACATAGATATATCTTGTATGTATATACTTCTTTCGAATCGCTGCTGGCTTTGCGCGCCCCGAACCAACGCGACGGAATAGGCAGGGGATTGTGTGCAACATTCATCGTGAAGCACTCAGCGATAGCAGAAGTGAACATAATGTGGGGCTATTAATTAATAACAAAATTTGTTTTTATACACATATAGATGATGCTTAAAAATGACAGAAAGGGAAGTACTGAGTTATGGTTGTAGCTGTTGTCTGAGAGATAGGTGACGGCAGCCGAATCTGGCGATAGCCGCACCAACCGGCGGCCCAAAGCAGCTATGCCATTTCGGTCCCTGCACTATTTAGGCACACAGTCACAGGTGTTGAAAACAGAAACGAATCTAGGCCAATCGTGGCGGCTAGAGCGAGCTATAACCAAAGTCTTTCTGCGCCTATTCGTTGTGGCAGTTTGGCTTTCTACCGCCGTGGCCATTGTTATCGATGACGGCCACCATGACGTTGTCGCTCCAATTGGCCATGTGCTGTTGTTCTGATCATTACTATTATTCTACTTGTCAATATAGTTTTTACTATAGTATTATTGTAGTGGTAGTGGTTTAGTTATTGCTACCTGCGACACCAGCTTCCGAAGTTCTATGGAATGTGCTCTTCTGTTGTCCTGTCACGCCGCAAGGTACGCCCTACTAGCTCTACGGCATTGTAGTTCCTATCTCTCTGACATCACGTCCGTTGCTGTTTTTATCAGGACTTTATTTCTTACTTTTCTTTTGTTGTTTAGTGTTCTTTTGTTTGCTCGCATGCATAATCCTACTGCGTTATCAAGCGTTTTGTCTGAGTATATACAGAGTTATTTTTATTGCCGTCATTGTATGGCTCAAATAAATGCAAATTCTACCTTGTAATGGACAGTTGCATAACACAAGACTGGTGTCGGGCCAATACGATTACGAAACACAAAAGTAAAACAGCACTACGAATACACAGCATACGCAAGGGGCAATTTTAGAATCTTTTGGAATTTTAAACGAATACAAAGCGAAAAACAAAGCGAGAACAACGAAGAACATAAGAAGCACTCAGCGGTAGCAGAAGTGGACATGATGTGGGGGCTATTAATTAATACCAAAATATGTATATAATATAGATGTTGCTTAAGTAGGACAGAAGAAAGTGATAAGTTATAGTTGTTGCTGTTGTTGTCTGAGAGGTAGGTGACGACAGCCGAACTTGGCGAATAGCCGTTCAAGCCTACGAGTGCATACATACAATCCTTTATACGACGATAAAGTGATTTGTATGTATGCACTCAACAGCGTAAGGCATGTGTCCTAGAAAACAGTAGCAAACAAGAATGAGCAGCAAGAGGGTGTAGAGTGTGGATTTCTCAGATCGCTTTGCGTACCCTGAGCTTTTTTGTTTAGAGAGTGTGAAAAATATAATCCACTTATTCAATCTCTCTCGCGTGCTATGAATGTTTATATATATATATATATATAACACCTCATAGCCGAAGTCCGGGAGACCCGCTTTATCTACCGGTAAGATTATTTG
>QVRM01003798.1:0-44918 GCA_003439945.1 Dermanyssus gallinae | reverse complement strand
TTGTTGGTTGCTCACAACTCGCTCGCTCGCAAGGTCACTTGGAAATATACAAAGGGAAAAGAGACCAAAGGAGGACGTATATGATAGCCGCCGTAAATGTACTAGATTCCCTAGTACCTCTCTAGTATGCTCTAGTACTTGCTAGTAGTGTGACGACGCGGTCTAGTGCGCTACACATGCTTGTCATCTCCGGGGGGCCGCCGGTTTGATCAGCGTTATTGATCAAATTCACTTTGAGCGGTGCTATTGACTTTAAATGAGAAACTACCTGCTGGAAAACGA
Organism: Dermanyssus gallinae; assembly: GCA_003439945.1. Taxonomy (NCBI): domain Eukaryota; kingdom Metazoa; phylum Arthropoda; class Arachnida; order Mesostigmata; family Dermanyssidae; genus Dermanyssus; species Dermanyssus gallinae. Next base: position 44,636 of record QVRM01003798.1, on the reverse strand, counting down.
TGTTCCCACAGAGCAGCGCTACGGATGAAGAGACGAGGCCTTGACCAAATCCCTGGCCACGTTTCCAGCAAACCATTAGAGAAAATGCTTTCAGCAGCCACGTTGCCACAAGAGCTCTTGGAAAAATCCTAGATCTCTAAGCATGCCTGAATCCTCGGTGCACATTGAAGATATGCCTAACGGTGATTCCAAGCCCGTTGTAGTAGGGACGTAGGGTTGTCTCGAAATAAAAACAGCTTGCTAGTTACAAATATGAACATGCTTAATCACAGCAGACAATTCGTGGTTAACATTTAGCTCGCAAAGTAATCGTTAGCTAATGGCCTATTAATAGAAGTCAGTCATTACTGATGATTGTTTCATGCAGTATGTCCGTCGTCGCAGGTGATTTGTGTGTGACATATAATACAACTTTGCCGCTGGTTCGCTCTGGTGATTGGCGTAGTATGCGCGTACGTATCTGTAAGCGTCAATGTCGAATCAGGACTGTCCCTAAATCTATCTCTCTCTCTTTTTTTTTAAACAAGGGCTACAGTTGTGAGGTGTGAATGTATTATCGCAATGCTTTTAAAGAATTACTTTAATCCATGGCGTCTAAAATTATTATTATTATTATTATTATTATTATTATTATTATTATTATTATTATTATTATTATTATTATTATTATTATTATTCGATTTTACAATTGTGAGGTATGAACGTTTAAGCCAGGATCATGATGCTCTGCTCATTTCCTCAATTCATGGCGCCCATGATAGAAGCCACGTCCCCCCTACAGACGGCCAAAGACATCATCTGTCTCAAAAACATGGCCTCGCGTCGATCCAATATCCTTCAGGATTTTGTCGTACCTGTGCTAATGGACCCAAGTGTCTCCAATGCAATGGATACAAAGTGGTACCTCCTTGACAGGTCGAGATACTTTCCTCGTTTTTTAGAGTCCGCGCGTTCGGCAACCCATCCAGATTCAACTGCGCTGTGACGTAGATACGACAAGGCCGCTGTGCATAAAACGGTTACATCCCATGCAAGGCTCTTACCATGTGACCATAGCGGAATGGTGACCCCGTCAGGTCGTAGCTCACTACTTCCATAAAGACCTTTCGGCTCGGGTGTGGATGGTACCCCTGCCCTTCTAAGGGCTCTTCTTACTATGGCGTTGAGTTCCGCGTGTCTTGTAAGTCTGCCAGGGCTTCTTAGACAGCTTGGAGGATGTAGACCATCAGAGTCAACAGGTTGGCTGCATGAAAGACATGAGAAAGGCTGGCAGACGGGCGCGCCTATCCTAAGGGCTGACACCATGCGGAAGGAGTTGGGATCCAGCATGGCGCCAAGCTGGCGAGAGGGCAGTGCTTGGAGACAGCCCCCGCTAAAAGGATGTTGAGCCGCTAAAAAAACGGCACGTTCTCTTGATGATGTAAGGTCATCCATGATATCCCTTGATGATTTCTTACTTTTACAAGCGTCGAGAAAATGTTGGTTTACGTGCTCTTTCAGGGTGCCGGGGTCAAGTTGGCTCCTCATCGTCGCATCTGCCAACATGGTAGTTTTCTTTAACACGATTGTTGCATCTTCATTAACAAGTGATTCCGCTAGAGAGCCAAATTGATTCAATGATGCAGCATAGCACACTGCGGCGAGGTAGATGGACCTTCTAATACCAAGGCCTCCGGAGGCTATTGGAAGGCTTGCTCTTTTCCATAAGTTCTCCTCTAAACTAATGTTCAATACCTCACCCAGAATATCCCTAGTAGTCTCGTCGTAAGCAGCGAGGCCTTCGGTATATGTGAAGGTCGGGGATGCTCGCAACAAATAGTTAAATCTTGATGACCCAAGACTTATTATTATCATTGTTTAAATGTATGCATTATTTATTTTTTTTTTCAGTATTTTCCTACAATTGTGGGACCCAAACATATACCCGCCTAGGCTCACCCCCCACTCATCATTCCATAGAGGCGATGCTAGAGGCGGCGTTTCCCTTACCTATTGTTATTATTATTGTCATCGTCACTTTATATATATATATATATGCGTCGACCTTGGAAATGAGAATGCGCCTTCGTACAGAGGGTACCAAGTACCTTCCCGGCTGCTGACGCGGCACCAGGAAGGCGTCCCATTCACCGCTATTCATTCCTACGTCGTCCATATGCAACGACTGGTTGGTCTGTTCGACCGATCGTTCGATGGGCGTTTTCCTCTTAGCGTGGCGACGCAATCTCCCGGCGGCCACAACGACGACAACAACCGCAGCAGCAACAGCAGCGACAGCATCGGCTGATTTAAATTAATTCAAACAAATGCTTGAGGCAGTTGAACAGCAGCAGTGACCGGTCAGTGTTGTGTTCTCCTCATTCTCCCCCTCCGTAGTAATAGTAGTACGGCAATACTAATAGTCGTATTATTAATATAAGAACTATTTTAAGAGAGCCAGCGCGCTCAAAACGAACGAAATGACAACATCGATGGTGGCGGCGGTAACCACGACGCCGACGTCGGTCGGGGGTCGTGTGGGAGACGGAGGAGGGGGAGAGTAGGCGCTCGATGCTGCTCAGTGAGACTTCTCTGATCTGCAACTCTCAAGTCTCAATACAGGCCAGGCCAAAGCCATTGTCACTGATTGATCCACCATCAGCTTTTCATCGGGTCAACATTACGATGGTCATCATTATCATCACCACCATCACCACCACCATCATCATCATCGCCATCATCATCATCGCACACTCGCACTGATTTGCTCACCCACAGCGCAATGTTATGCACCGACTGTGGCGGGCGTTTGTATCAGTATCAATTCTGTACTACTACTGCCACAAGCCCCACCAGCCCCACAAACCCACCATCAGCACCCCCTCACCATCTCCAGAAGATACGGCGGATCACCGACTACCCCATCAGTGCGGCGTAGAGACCGACGCACAAACAGAGATCGATAGAGAGACAGTCTGACACACATACTGAGAGGCAGGCAGATAAACAGAAGACATTCACCCATAGAAATGATACCTAGCTACGAGCCAGCACCCGTAGCGCCGTCATGGCCGGCGTCCTTTGAAGGACACACACATATATATATATATATATATATAGAGAGAGAGAGAGATAGAGGGAGAGAGACTAGTAACGTAGAGTTCTAGTAGTAGCAAGAGCAGACGCAGTAGTCAAAGTCGTTGTTCGGATACATTAGAATTTCAACAGAGATTAGCGAGAGACCGCGGCGTAAATTAGAATCGCAAATGGGATATGATCTACCCGACCAAGACGGCTGAGGTGGCGGCGTTGGTCGCCGCAGGAGCGAGCCCAGTAGTCCAGCGGCAGCGGCAGAAGCAGCGGCTCACCTCACCCAACCTCATCTCACCTCACTTGAGATCATGGTCAATGGTCATCGAGCTAATCTAATCGGTGGTCGTCGACAGACCATTATCGTCGTCGTCATCGTCGTCGTCGTCGTTGTTGCTATTGGTGTTGCCGTCGCCGTCTTCATCGTTCTCATCATTGTCGTCTTCGTCATTGACGCCCTCAGTGGCGTCCTCAGCGTGGTTTTCACCGCCAGCCAGCCTGCCAGCACGGCATAATCCATCGGCCTGCTCTCCTCAGCCGTCTCCGCTCAAATGAAGTCGTCGTTTGCTCAAGCATCCACAGCAATCGTTGGCCGCAGCCTGTCTGTCCGAAAATCAGTCTCGATCACCTCTTACTCTTGATCTCGACGCGTCCGCTCGAACCGCTCGCCGCTACGGCTATGAACGATAATGGTGAAGACGCGATGACGGACAGCTTAACTATTATACAACCTGCGCGTAAGCCTATGGCCAGCTCTCATTATGTGCTAGTTATGCATGCATGTATGTGTGCCTATTATATATATATATATATATATATATATACTTATACCCACCTTATGTCACACGACCGACCCCAAGGATCTCTCGAGGATGCCACATTTTCAGACAAAGTTGCCTATCAGAAAGAACTTGAGGAGAGTAGGAAATTAGCTAATGTTTATTGTTGTTACGGGCAGCTGGCCGACAGACGTACTAACACAACGTTTACGCATGCGCTATTAGAATAAAATATTTTAAATAAGAAGATACACTATATATATATATATATATATATATATATATATATAATTTTTAAGACGATATTTATCTCCTCATTGCCAATGAAGGTGTTAGTGGGATATACAGTACATGGTACATCTTCTGTCACATTTTATGCGTTTATGACTAGCCGGTGTCGTAAACGTCCTGCGTCAACGTTCCGGATCGATGGAGGCCTCTCCTTTTCAGAATTCTTGGCGTTGAGGAAGACCGATGGATCAGCGAGACCCATTGTTTGCTCATCCTGCATCCGGCAACTGGCTTTGAAAACCAACATTCGCGACAACACGCATCCCTTAGGGAATGAGATTGAAGAAGGCCAGTTAGATTTGCGACAAACGCTCGGGTGGAAATCGCGGTGCACTCGTCCCGCGCGTTTGCTAGCTCTTGCAGGAAGCCAATTCTTATACTAAAGTTGGACTTCAGGATTACATTCAACACATTACGGAAGGAATACTCGTTGAGATTAGTGGTCAGAAAAGTTCCTATATGTACCTCTACAGGCAATGGAGCCTTCAGTGGCCCCTTGGGAGGCGTCTCGGAAGATACCTGTAGGGTTCGCGAGGCATCGAGCAGATTGGAACTAGCTGAGTGCAAAGCATTCTGTCTGAAGACTTGACGTGGACAGAAAACAAGACAACCGCGATACTGCGGGAGGTTTTGTCGGGTCTAAAGATAATCGCTCCTAAGGATTTGGATCTACTGGGAGTGCCATTATTCTCCGAGGGTACTCTTGATGTCCTGAAACAATGGCTCGCTAAGAGCAGGGTGTATGCGATAGAATAAAACTAGTTAATTCGCACAATGACTCCTTTCTGCTCCCGTTCTATTTAGCCTCCAGCTTACTTCACATATTGAGTGAGTAGGCTATAATAGGTCGACAGACTGTGCCAACTCAACGATGTAGCCATAATGACGGTGGAACTGTTGCTCAACCTGATGCTCTAGCATCACTCTAAGACACGGGCACTCTTACAGGTATCAAAGAAAGAGTTGGACCTTGTCGTTTTGAGTCGCCCCGCGCCAGTCATTGGTATTGCAGGTAGAGCGCTGCATAGGGCTACGTCAACACGAGGCTGGTCCAGAACAGATCAAAAGCGACCTCAAAGTGAAAAAAAGGAGGATCTCTCTTTCACGACAGGTATAATACCGGCGCACACGTGTTTTCAGCATAAGCGGGTGACTCCCCTGTTAGAGAAGCAATTAGGCAATTTGACAATCAGATAATTTGCTCATAATGGCACTTCGAGAGCCCGCCTAAAAGCAGTGACCTGAGGCCTGGTTGCATGTTTCTTCAAGCGCCCCTCTGGTTGCATTGCTTGACGATATCACTCTGAGGATTGTTGCCTGAGCGCAACGTTGGTCGAGCTTTACCAGTGCAGATGCGGAAAAGATGGTCGCAATAACAAATCATAGCACCGAGCAATATGGCTTAGTGGCAAAGCCTTTGCCTTGCATTCGGGAGGACTGGGTTCGAGACCCAGACCGGCCACCCTTAAATTGGTTTGCATGGTTTCCAATTTAGACAAGGTTATTGCCGGAATGGATTAAAAATTTGCCATGACATGAAAAAACCGTACACGGGCATTAGCCTTATGGAAAATCTTAAAAAAAAAGAACAAAAAATTGTAATCAAGCATCCATAACAGTGACAGTGCGCCGAGCCATGCTGGCATCAACATTTTCTTCTCATCTGCCCTAGGATGCGGCCCTAGGATGCGTAACACTAAAGGAAATAAGCGGGATCTCAACTTTAATCCAACAAGGCAACTTTGTTCGTCGGCGAAACGGACCTGGGTTGGGACTGGCCCTGGTCTGCGACTGACGCATCAGTGATATACACACGGCGTCTGCAATCGTAAAAACAGCGCAATCAGATAAATTTGCCGACGGGTTATGCCGAGCCACATATATATATATTGCTTGTATGCTCTTTGGACAGGGTGTAACTGGAATTGATATGGCTGCGTTATTAAAATGCCCTCTTCTAGCCCTCAATGCCCTCTTCTGAGAGGTCTGCTATGTTTATAAAGCTGATATCCATATGATATCAGTTTTATAAACTTTTTGGCGCGATATGAGCGCAAAAGATCGTAGTACGAAGAGCTTCGTAAAGTGATCTCATTCGTTATCTTTGCTATACGAATTCTATTGAAATAAACAGCCAAAGGTTTCAGCATTCAGCAGCAATTTTTTATGAGCTAAAGAGAGTTGTAGTTTGAAGTTTTGAACCGGCAACTTCGGCAAGCGTTCTAGGTGAACCCCGTTCTCAATAATAGCCTTTTCCGCTCGAGGAAGACCGCTTGCGCGAAACAATTTCTAGATGACTCCGCGTGTATTAGCCATGAACTCCGTCGTTCACTCGTCGTCGAATCGTCCACTCCGAGTTTCCTCCCAGTGACCACCGTATCTACTGTAAGCAGCTCGACCGTGTGTTTGCGGAAAATTCACTTCACAAGAAGCAGTAAAGGTACACGTGGAGACATTCTTTGGGATGCAGCTATGTAAATGCGTAGTCTGATCCAAAAATGGGGGAAGGTGGTGGCTAATAATAGAAAGTACTTAATTGAATAAAATAGGTTAACTTCATTATTTTATATATATATATATATATATATATATATATATATATATATATATATATATATATATATACATATATGGCCCTTATCGGCAAAAAATGCTTGTTGTAGTAAACATGGTTGTAGAAGTAGAGATGCAATTGACCGTTTAAACAGGACAGTGTTTAGTGGGCGGTTGACATCGCTCTTTGAGAGGATGATTCCTCTGGGAGGAGTAAAACAGATGGGGCACCGCCGCCTTTCGACTCTCTCTCTCTCTCTGCTATGGTCCTGATTCAGGCCGAGCGGGTCATCCAGGAAGTCGCGCATTAGGAGCGCAGGAACGACCGGACTTCTCATTCAGACAAGCTCAGCTACCAGAGAGTGCGTGAGCGAGAGAGAGAAAGAAAGGGACGCACAGAGAGAAAGAGATTTAGACCCACAAGTACCACGAGGGTCGTGATCATCGATTGGACTCCGTTGCCGCGCTGCGAGATTATCCCCCAGCCAATATCTACCCAGTGTATACATACGTACCTAAGGATCTATCTAAACGATAGCACTGTCTCGATAAGCGCCCACACATCTACATACACAACGTAGACTACACGCATCAAGAGACACAGCTAGCCACCCCGGCGCAGCCCTATATATATATATATATATATATACTAGTTTATATAAATATACAAGCAGAAAATACTCCTCGTCATTATTTTACTTGCGTCAATACAGCGTGACGTACTGCATAGTACTGCTATAACAAATTCAACTAGAACTACTGTTCGGGCTCCGCTTCTGTTACACTTACAACCTTAACAGCAAGATAGCAAGTAATCGTGTAAGGGCCGAATTTAATTGGTCAGCTCATGATTGCAAAGCATGTGAATTGCCAGATTCAGCAACGTGTTTGCTTGAAAATATGTCAAGTGTTGGCATTTTCTAACTGCCGGTGCAACAATGTTCTAACGATGCATAACGTGAACGTCATTTTCGAACATATTCATCTCCACACTTTGCGTAATGCGTTCGCAACGTAGGCTGGTTGACCTAACGAGTTCAGCAGAACTATAGACACCCCAAAGGACGAGGTAAAGATGAACCACAGTAGCAATAAGAAGTCAATCACATCATTTATATTGTTGATACCAGGGTACGTTTTCGTCGATTGTGTCATATTTTTATAAACAAAGAAAGATTTAAACTCTCAGCCTCAGCTCCGTTGCGATTGCCACTTATCAAGGTTCGTCGGAGGCGTGAGCTTGTAGCTCTGTCATTGCTTAAACCGTGCTCACACTGGATTTATTGAGATACGTTCTTCAGCAGTGAAGGACGTAACATCAGAACAACGTTCAATCAGGTTCACAATCAAGAAAGGACGACTAGTTTTTATGTAGCGGGCTTTGATATTTGATTTGAGATTTGATCATTAAATGCATGACAACGCCCTCAATAAAAAGAAAAAGACGTTAGTCGTTAAATGCTTTACTGATACAAGATGTTTCTTTATGTCGCACATGTGGCGTAGGAATGTTGACCCAACCTCATACAGAAATACTCACATATTTTAGATAAAGCCTGCATCATACACAGTGTTGGTGGCATAGAAAAATGAACACAGCTTTACGCATATACGCATTTATATGCAAGATATGCAATGAACAGGTACATATATCGGCGCCAGTGTGAAGAAGGTGGCTTTCGATGCTACTATTGTGAGGCACAACAGCTCAATCAGATCAATGAAATTACATTTCTCTAAATTTTAAAATCGCGGGATCAATTGCCCGCGTTCGCCAATCGTGTGTCCAATACACGTGCATATCTCCCTTATATTGCACATGCATCCGAGAATTTGCATCATTCTAGAGTTGTCATTTTACGTCTGCTCTCTGTCTGACACCCACTCTTACTCAGTTCACTTCAGTTTTCTTCTATTTTGTCTTTCTCCTTTTCTGGGTTCGCCCGCCTCTTGGGCTCCCTCTTCCTCTCTCTGATTTTCTTGCTTGATTTTCTTTCTCTCCCTGCCTTTCTCCGTATATACCAGCGTAACACTCTCAGTTTTAGATATTCGTTGCGTATTTGGTGCGCAATGTTTTCTCAATCGTTTGTTCCCTCCGTTTTCTCTGTCGGCAGACGAACTTCCTGCTCCTTCTAATACTACTGCACGAGCAGTAGTATTAGAAGGAGCAGAGGCAGAGCAGAAGACGAAAAGGAGACGAAATAGTCGCCACTTTTTCGTAGAGTCTGTGGTGCGCAGTCGACGACGCGGCCTCTGCGCTGGGGTGACGGGTTGAGGTAGATCGAGACCCAAAGCCAATCCGCAGCAATAGCAACAGAAGCAGCAGCAGCAGCAATGGCATCAAATACGCATTTTGTTGAGGTTTGTGCCAGCTTCAACCCGCTGCTCGCTAGCACAGCTCGCCAGCTCTCATCTCTTTCGACAGCTACCACCAGCAGCAGGGCATGGAACAGATTTTTCTTAGGTTTCGTTGTTGCTGTCGTCTTCGTATTCGTCTTCTGATTCTGTTTCTTTATCTTCGTTCTGTGTCTCTCGCGCTCTTTTTCCCCTCTTTTGCTCTCTCTCTCTCACACACTCTCTTATCACCCTTTCTCTGTATCTGCGTGTCGTTTCTTTACTTTCAACTTTTCATCTACTTCTGCAGCTACAGCAGCAGCAGCGGCCACAGACTTTCTTCTTTGCCTCGCTTCGTTTTTCTTCGGGCGAATCTTGGTGAAGCTTTTTTGTTGTGTCTGCTGCTGCTGGTGCTGCACGCGTGCGTGAGTATGAGATGTATGCATGCATGCATCTAGCGGAGGAGCGGGAGCGCGCATACGAAGTCTGTCATGCTCGGATCAGGTTTGCTATCGACCTACCCCTTGCCTGATCGGCGACTCTTTCTACTTACTACCCGTTGACTGATCTCTCTGCGCCTTTCGTTCGGTCCGTCTCTGGTTCCAGCGTGCACTATCGTCGTTGTCGCTGTTGTTGTTGGAGTTGGTGTTGTTGCTGCTGCTGCTGTTGTTGTCGTTACTGTTGTTGTTGCTGTTGTCGTTACTGTTGATGTTGCTGTTGTTGTTGCCGTTGCTGTTGTTGTTGTTGTTGTTACTGTTATTGTCAGTGTCAGTTGTGGGACGCCAAGACTAGAGGGGAAGGAAAAGAAAGCATCGTGTTTTCTTTCCTTCGCGTGCGCCCTCGTTCTCGGCGGACAACTCGGGTGAGCGACGACAACAACAAAAACAACAACAACAGTAACGACAACGGCGATGACAACAAACGGCTGGCTATGTGTATGTGTGTGTGTGTAGAGAAAACGAAAAACACGCAAAAAAGGACGCCACAGTGTGATAGAAAAACACTTAGCAGACAACAACAAGCAAGCGAGCGAAAGTTAGACAGGGATAGGTTTTTGGGAGACTTAGAGGCAGAGGTCTAGATTGAGGGAGTTAAGGCTGCGAACAGGGAGGGAGGCAAAAATGATGATCAGAGAAGGGGAAAAAGGGAGAGATAGAAGATTAGAAGGATTGAGAGAAGAAATAATCCGCAATAGCCTAGGATCTAGGTCGTATCCGGGCAAAGAGAGTGCGCGGAAGAGCGGCCGGCAGAAGCTCCTGGACGGAGGTTGCGGAGTCTGAAGTCTTGGACGTTCTGGAGGAAACGCCATAGCGCGAAATTCGGACCGAGTTGACGGAGGAGTGCAGCCTCTACCGTCTCTCTGCTGCGGTACGAACGGCAAAACGACACTTCTGGCCGCCGCCGGTCAACCGGGAGGGCTGTGCGTCTCTCTGTGCGTGGAGTCGTTCGTTGTGGTCGACAGCGCTTCGACACTGTGGCATCGGAATCCACTATGTCACTGCGTGGTACAGGCGGCCGCAAGCGTCCGAAGAGGAAGCGGCCCTCGATGTACGATAGGACCAGAGAAAGGGCTGCTGCGCGCTGCTATTACACGGACAGGGGCATCCTATCTTACGACAACAACGTCAACGGCAGCAAGAACGACGATGACAACAACAACAACAACAGCGTCAGCAACAACGACGCAAACAATCAGCACCACCAACCGCAACAACAACAACGCGGGTGGTGACGGCAGCAGATACCCGATACGAACATGAAGATGAGGTTACTTGGATAAAGACCATATCTCGAAGAACATGGCTAGTGAGAGCACAAACAGGCACTCACAGACACAGCATCGCGCATGCTAACTTGAAGCCGAAGAAAGTTTGCCTATCTACATGACGAACATGCATGATGAGGTCAAGACAGTCAAGGGGTGCAAATGGGGGACGACGATGACGAAGCTGATGATGACGATGATGAGGGAATGTGGACGATGGCCAGCGACGCCCCCGCCGTCGAGTTTTGTCATATTTCCCGCCGCCGAGGCGTTTTGTCGTATCCAGGCGACCACAAATACCACGACCGGTGATGAGGTCGATGAGGTAGGTCATGATGAGTCGACGACCAGCCCTCGTCTACGTGCGCCGCTTTTGTTCGCGTTGGTGTTAGTGGTTAATCCAACGATGTCGATTATGTCACTCTTCTCGTCATCATTATTATGCTCAGCAGCAGAAGCAACTTCGTCATCATCGTCTTCATCATCATCATCATCATCACCGCTACCAACGTTGTTGCTTTATGTTTAATAGTCATGGACCACTACTACATCATATCATCACCGTATATTATAATCACGACCGACAGAATCAGTAGGCATCATATGCAACTCTATATAATATCGTCGCTGTATATTGTTATCATCAGCATCGTCACCACCATCATAAGCATCATAATCAACAGCAACAACAACAACAACAACATTGTCAGCAGAATCATCAAGAACGTCCGAATCATCTGTTGAAGAATGTCACCACCTTCGAGTTTAACCGTGTCTTCTGTCTAAGAAGCTACTGCTACCGTTTCTGCGGGAGGCGGCTTTGGCGGCGGCTAACAACAATACAACAACTTGTTATTGTGGTTGTCGTTGTTGCTGTCGAGGTGTACCCGCCTCGTTGTGGGGCATATGCATGTCTCTGTGTGTGCCTCCCTGTGTCTATATGTCTCCATGTGCTGGTCTCAAATTGCAAAACATGACATTTAAGACGACGCCGAGAGATGACTACGCCCGAGAAATTGTTGTTTTTATTGTTGTTGTTGTTGTTGTTGTTGTTGTTGTTGTGGTGGTGGTGCTGGTTGTAGCTCCTATAGTTGCTATCCTTGCTAGTTATGATGTGGTTGTTGTTGTTGTTAATGTCGTTGCTGAAGCTGGCGGCGCGTTCTACCCGTTGTAGCACTCGGTTTACGCAGCCAGTTGCGTGGAGAAAATGGTATACGGCAGCCCCATTTGCCGGAGGAGAACCAGGACTCGTAGTAGTAATAGCTAAAGTAACAGTTCGAGTAATAGTAGTAGTAATAGTAGTGTCGGGTCGAGCCCGGTGGCGTGGTGGGTGCATTCGTTTGCACCTCGCAACCGGAGGAGACACATAGGTGCGCGGGTTCGAGCCCCACCGTTGCACATTTGTACTTATGGGGGTCCGTCTGTAAAGCCATCTGAAAAGCAGTCCCGTGGACGTTAAATCTTGGCTGAGGGTAAGCCCGAAAACTTTACTTCTAGTAGTAGTAGTGTAGAAAAGACTGCAGCAGGAGAATGGGGCTCGCCGCAGCCTGCTGCACGACATTGAACCACACACGCTGTCGTTGAGGATGCTACAAGACGCTTGCAGGGCAGCAGCACCGAAGAAGCCCGTCGTGCCGTTGTCAGGGAAATCAAGAAGAGCTAAACGAAGCGCTGGCAATGGCCGTGTGACAAAGTCCAGCATGGGTGAAGCGAGGAAGGCCAAGAACCAAGAAGGTCCGTTCGCGAAAGGCAACGTGCGCGGACGGTATGTAGGAGAAGCTGGTGAACCGATATTTCAGAATAACCCTACAGTTTTTCTGAAAATGATGAACGTTATTCTGCAATTGGATACTCTGCCCGGCCGCTGAACGGAAGGACCACTAAAATAAAATGTCTAAACCCGTATCTCTTCAAAATGACCCCGTAGCTTTACGACACGTTTGTTCGAACATTTTATCTATGTACGACTGACGAAGAAACTGGATGACAACTTTTGCTCAAGCCACCTAGCACATGACGCAACTCAGTTTTTGTCTTAGCCTTAACCAAAGCCCAGAGAGGCACTCGCTCGGATATGCGATCACACTGTCTGGCAATCTCAATTGGAAAAGCAGAATGCTTTTAACTCATGTAACTGCCTGCATTTATATATCGCCCTATCTTAGAACTATAATTTTCTAGGGACGTTTTTTAGTTCGAATTTTTCCCGTCCCCTACGGGCTTGGAATGGTCGTGAGACATATCTTCAATGCACCGAGGGCCGGATATATTAAGATATCTAGGGTTTCCCCAACAGTCCTTGTAAGAGCTGGCCGCTGTAAATAAGTGACAACGTCTGTTGTTAACACTTTAGTGGTATGATTTAACATCTATTCTCAATGAGCCCACCGCCCAAAGAAAATTCGATCAACAACGGGCATTGTATCGGCGACAACCTAGTGGATGACAACCGTAACTAGCGCACTAGCTCTCTAGGACCACTAGCACACGCCGCTAGCCGCAACGTACTGTCGCCTACCTCGGCATGTCATACCCTGTTACTGCAGGCTTCTTCTGGGACCCACTATGTGGGTCTCTCTTATTTCCTCATTGGTTAATCGTGATTACGTCGCGTGACACCGGTGCACTGAAATGGATAGCAAATACCCTGAAAATTATCGTCTAGATCTGTCTATAATGACTGTCGTGTATACTCTGACAACATGTCTGAACGAGAAGAAACGGCTCGCACAACACAACCTGAAACTAGAAGGACATAAATTGCCTCTCTAATTACCGACAAAATACCTGAGGGAACATCAATATACAAATCTGACAGGCACCTCACATGTGCACTACGTGGTTGCTAAGTCCAAGAAGAGATTTCCCTAAATTGCTCCTGTGCAAACGGGGCGCTTCTGACGACTGGAAGTGGTTTGAGAAATGAGTCTGGGGTATCGTGCATGAATGCGTACCTACTTTTGAGGACATATATAATATGCTTTACGCGATTGCGTTGAGTATAAATATTGTTTACTGGCAATACTGATAATTGCTGCTCTCAATAAAGTTGTCTTCGACTTTCGCCTAAGGTCGGATATCTATTGCAACATAGTCGGCTAAGTCTTCTGTGCATTTGTTGTAGCTTTTCTGACCATTTAATTAAGCCACGGGAGCCACAGAATAAATTGATTAATATTCGTTCTGACTATACAGCTGTCAGTTGCGAATTATAGCTACAGCATTTTTGCTGCACCTTCTGTGTTTATTAGGACCTTGTTGCGGATTATGCGCCTATGTTGTCGCCTTTGACATAAATGATTGATTTTGGGTAGGCTTTAAAAAATGGTGGTCATAGTTTAAAATTGTGTGAAATAACTGTGCGACTACGCACCCAGTCCCGGGCTCCAGCGTTATGTTAAATCGCTGTCGAAGCGAGTCTAAAACATTTTAAGGCACTGAGGATACTAAACAGATCGGTCGCTTCTTATTAATGTTCTAGATAAAATGTGTGTGTGTGTTGTTTTCGTGAAACTGCAAGACTCTTAATAATTGGCGCTATGAGTTTGCGTCAAACTAATCCTCGTGTTCAGTATCACTTGGCTGCATACGACACCTTAGGAAGCGATGTACGTTTCCGTGTCTTCTTGTACGATCACAAACTCAGAACTATTTTTGGGTTAAGAAAAAGCTCTGTGTAGTTATAGTCAATGCCATCTTTTAGAACAAAACTGCGCTTGTTACGATGTCACGTTGCGATGCTCAAAGTATTCTAATATGCCACCCAAAGAGCTACTGTCCCGTAACATGGTCTAAGAATTTGTATGCAGTACTAGCCCTACACTTACTTAGCAATGCGTACTGTCTGTTCCAATCATCGTGAATGTGCATCATATTATTCAAATTCTTCATCATGTTGCTACTGAAGCCGTATGCATGCAATGTGGTTTGCGTTTTATCTGTCGCACGCAGTCGTTTTTTTAGAAAAGCTCTATTATGGATAGTACTCTACGTTTATAATGTTAATATTGTCATATAGAATGGCTATTCGCTAATCCAAATTTAATTCGAGCCTGACTTCCCGTACATTCGTCAATACGCTTGCATCGATTGGGGCTCGCTTCAAAATAATACTAATAGTAATATTAGTATCAGTACTTCAGATCAGTTAAAAAGCAAGCGGGATATCAACATAATAATAAATAACCTGATACGATAATGATTGCTTCTATTGTCGGTTTCATGTTGTACCCAGGCCGCGCCTATTGGACAAAGGGTCTCAAAATTGTTTGAGGTTGTTATACGTAAATACGCCATTATACGAATTACTTACCTAATAAAATGCACCTTATTTGGGTATGTAAGTATAAAGATAGTATACATGACTGACATACAAAACCGGGTTTTAAGTATTATACTAGTTATAACAATAATTGCTTTAAAGGCGTTACATGGTTAGCGGTAAAGAAATTAGAGCGCAAATAGCTGTATGCCTGTATGCCTGTGATCGCTTCGTTGAGAAGCATCACACCCCCACCACTAGTACTAGTACACCTAGCAGCTGTTGTGGCATTCACCGGTAGCCATCACTGTGGACAACAGGTGACACTCAACGCTAGTGATAATAATAATCGAGTGAACATCCTAAACGAAATCGGAAAACGTATAGAACACTATACGAGCAATCGACGCGAGGACATGTTTTTGAGACAGATGATGTCTTTGGTCGTTTGTTGAGGAACCGTGGCTTCTATCATAGGCGCCAAGAACTGACAAGACGCGAACAGAGCATGATCAGCCTGGGTTAAAGTATATACCTCACAATAATAATAATATTAACGCTGTCTGACACGCTTGCATCCTCAGGCCGCGCTGTGCATTTGGAGATATAGTCTGGGATCTTCAAAGTTTAACTACACACTGCGTTCATGCCCTGTTATAGTGTGCTCTAAAGAATTAACCGCGTATGATGACGTCAGCAGATATATACTTAGTGAAGTCCTAAACGTCAATTTGGAAGACAACACCTGGCAGAGAGCAAGTCTCCCAATACGTGAAGGTGGTCTGGGAATACGAAGTGCTATTGACCTAGCTCCTGTCTGCTACGCTGCTTCATTGATCCGACTTGGTCCGGTCGCAGCTTCGTTAGTGGAGGAGGTAGTTCGACCACAAATAAAAGATGAAACTAGTAAAGCGCGGGACACCATTAGAACCATGCTGGACCCGGGGCCTTTGGAAGAATATCCTAGCCAATATAACCTCGATAAGCTCAAAAGCAAAAAAAAGAGCAGGGAGATCTTAGAGGGGTTTGTTTCCCGGAGAGACCGCGCCGTATTCTTAGCGGCACAAGATAACTTCAGCGGGGGTTGGCTTAAAGCCTTACCCTCACCTCAGCTCGGCACCATGCTGGATCCCAACCATTTCCGCATGATGTCAGTACTTAGAATCGGCGCCCCCGTCTGCGAGCCGTTTCAGTGCAAACTGTGTGAAGAGATGGTAAATTCCAGTGGCCTACACCCATTGAGTTGCCCGAAGAGCGCCGGTAGATCCTCCAGACATGCTGAACTAAACAAGGTGATTATAAGGTCTCTTAGGAAAGCCGGTATACCATCTACACTTGAACCGAGAGGTTTAGTGTCCGCTGGCGAAGAAAGGCCTGATGGGGTGACCATTGCATTATGGTCTCATGGGAAGTCCCTTGCCTGGGATGCAACGGTTTCGTGCACCACCGCGGCCTCCTATTTACGCCACAGCTCAGGTGAGCCGGGGTGGTTGGCAAAGCATGCGGAAGCCAGAAAACGCGTTAAATACACTGGACTGGAAACAAGATATACTTTCGTGCCTATTGCCATGGAGACGCTAGGTCCAATCAGCAAGAAAACCGAAGCATTCTCAAAGATGTGATTAAGCGAATTCAGGAGGTCACAAGCGACCGAAGAAAGGGTCAATTCTTGAGGCAAGCGTTGTCTTTGGCCGTTTGCAGAGGAAACGCGGCATCTATTTTAGGCGCCATGGAGTGAAATAATTATTTAAAGAATTTGCAATAATACGTTCAGACCTCACAATTGTAACATTATTTAACATGTAATAAAGAGCACAATAATAATAATAATAATAATAATAATAATAATAATAATAATAATAATAATAATAATAATAATAATAATAATAATAATAATAATAATAGGTCGAGTTCCCTGGCGGCCATGGCAGCGGTGATGATTCACAAATCAATTGTAGCCCTGGCTGTCCACTTGATAGGTAGGCGCTCGTCAGCTGCACTCAAAATCGAATTCAGTCATCATATTTCAATTCAGTTGTCGCCGTAGAAACAGCTTGCAGCGCCAGCAATGAGCACCACTTGAGTCGCGAATATGTACGGCGGCCGCGCGCTGCCTTTTGTTGTTGAAGTCGTTGTTGGGGTCGAGCCTACGCCAACGAGGACGCCCTCTTGTCACCAGCCTCTTGAACCATATGAACATCGGATACATACACTGGACGTCAGAGGATTTTGCGTGCGCTTAAATCTAGGCACATACCCCTTTATGTATATACATATATATATATATATATATATATATATATTTGCACTACTAAAGATACAAGCTTATCGATGTACATACATTAACATATGAAACAGACTGACACATCGACAGATAGATCTCATGCACTCGTAGCGAGAGCGAGAGGGAGAGATTATTGCGTTGAAGATCAACAGGTTGCTCCTTCTACGCTGCGATAGCACCGGACATAGTAAAAGCAGAGTCGTAGTACATCTGCAACTGTGCACTGAAGTGGCGTACCTCGAGTGGCGTACCTCATTGTGGCGGCCGCTACAGAGGAACTGTCAGGAGGACACTTTGCGTGTTGGCTTTGCCCGTAAGACTCTGCAGCAGCATTAGCAGCAACAGCTATCTAGCAAGGATTGCGCAGCGAAAATGACAACTCCTACTCGGTACACGATACTGAAACTCGTACAATTGCGGCACACTCGAGGCGCACCCCCATCGCCACCGCGACTGGTGATCCTTTGTTCCATTACTATCACTTGTACTGCTGTAACTGTAGCAAGGGGTGTCTACTACCTCTCTTTACCTCTGTAGTACTGTTGCACCCCCCACTAGCACTAACTGCTGAGTGAGGGGTACCACTTCTACTCTTTCAACTCTACTACTACTACCAAGTACTACTACTACTACTACTATAACTATTTCAGCCACTACAACGACACGACAAGCTGGAGTATCTGGAACAATCGGGCATCGGGGCGCGTCGAGCTAGAGATCTAGCATTGATCGAGTCCGACCGCTGATGAAAACCGGATAGGAGCTCAGCGTTGGATAGACGTGAAACATATCAATGCATAGCAAGTGTGTGTCGTGTCACGGCGCCTCACGCCTACTTTCTTCTACTGCGTGCCTTCTTCGGCTGCCGTGGCCACTTTACTCGTGTTGTACATCGCTCCTGCTTCCCGACCGGGCTCGGAGGGCAATGTTGTCTCAGCCGCTGCCTTTGAGAGTCAGCGGCTATGCTGCCACAAGAACTGTTTTGGAAAAATCCTAGAATGTCAAGATTCGCTTGACAGAAATTGAGATTTCCTTTGAACCGGTGCGGCATTTAAAATGTCTGTGGGTTTGATTGAAGTTATTTCACTCGATTTTTATGAAGCAGAAAATGAAAAAGCAATGATTCTGCAATAAGTTTTGTGTTTAATACTGAATCATATGTGTTCCGAATCACAGTGTAGAGATGATACGATATCTATTTTGCGACAGACGTGAAGAGACTAAAGATAGTTCTAGTTTGGGAAGGCCTTCGACGTCAAATACAGAAGAAAATACTTTTAAAGTTCATGATATCGTTCTCAACAATCGTCAAATTACTATCAGGGAAATAGCTAAGGAATTGTAGAGACCTTGCGGATCAGTTGTGACAGCGCTGACCAGTATTTTATGCGTCAGAAGACGGCCTGCAAAGTTCGTTCTAAAGATGTTGAATTTTTAGCAAATGAACGCCCGTCGAAAATTGTCCGAACCTTCAGGTGGTAGCAGAAGACCCTGGATTACTCTAGGGAGTGATTACAGAATGAGCCATGGTTATATGCCTACGATATTGAGACTAGAGTTCAATCCTGTCAGAAGTGCTTTCAAGGTAAAAGTCGGCCAAAGAAATTCAGACAGAGGAGATTGATTCATTGCCGTGGTTCTTTTGACAGTTTTTTCGACTACAAGGAATGATTTTCCATACAATTTGCCACCCGATAAAGAATATTACTGCGTAATTCAAAGAAGATTACGCCAACACGTCCGACGCAAAATATCTAAACTCTGGCCAACAGTACCTGGATCCTCCATCACGACAACTCACCAGTGCACTCATCGTTACTGATTTCGGATTAGTTGATGAAACATTTTATTTCTATATTTTCACAATTCCGTGCTGACCTTCAGCTAACATTTAACGTCTACGGGACTGCATTCGCATTGCTTCGTAAGGCGGACCCCATAAATACAAATGTGCAACTAAGACTGAGACTGTAGGGAGAATAAAGACAAATTTCCAGGAGCAACTCAACTTGATTACGATATACGCGTTTAAAAAATGTTTTAAAAAGTGGTAAAGAAGGTGGCACAAGTGCACTCAACAGGCGGAAGGTATTTTGAAGAAATAAATACTTTGTAAACTTAAATAAATAGACTTTTTTTTAATAAATAAGTATAATAATTTTTCATCCGTTTTTGTATATATTGGGTCTACAAAAAGTTTTTTTTCGGTTTTTTAATGATTCTCTACGGACAAAACCGAAAAAACTTTTTTTGTAGCCCTATATACATAGCGAGAGAGAGAAATAATCGAAGAGAGAAAGTCAGAAAACGCGTTAGAGAGAGACATAATTGAATTCTGAAGAAAATTAATGGTAGTTGAATTTTCCCGACATTGCCCGGATCCAGACCTTGTGTTCTTACAACAAATATTTGAAACAGAGGACCCGAAATATTTGTTTCATATGCTCCTAATACATTTGTTCCAGGCCTTTCCAGACGTATAGTGAAAGCAGAAGGGCTTGCACTCCGCTTAGTTGACGAACACGGGAATTGCGAATTGCGAATCCGAATTGCGATTCTATCCACTTTCAAGCCATTCTAATTGTTCTGAACCTCCTCTCTCAATACTACACGCAAAGGGACGTGTAGACGTGATACGTAGCTAAACTTCACTGTTCGACGCTGGAAAATACTCTTGTTGATCTTTTGCGCGTGTTGACCACGAATGTGAACAAAAACTGAACTGAGACCAACCGACCCACCGGCAGAACTAGACACAGTGGCACAGCGTTATCTGGGGCAATCAAAAGAGAGGGATACTTACACTCCCGGCGCCCGCGATTTAATACGCGCGGAACTACGGGAGTGCCCGCCAGCCCGAATTGACAGGCCGGCGGACCCCCACCTTTCCCCCTATCGAGGTTTCGAATGGGGGTACCACACTACACCGGGGCATGCATACCTTCATCACTTTATATGTATATATATATATATATATATATATATGTATATATATATATACATATGGTGTTCAAAACGTATCGCGACTTTTGTGTTTTTTCAAAAATTATTCATTTATTCATGAATATCTATTTTGTCCCCTTCAAAGTAATCCCCATGAGATATTATACACTTGTGCCAACGGTTTTTCCAATCTTCGAAGCACTTCAAAAAACCATTTTTTTAATCTTGTTCAGCTCCTCCTTCGATGCCGTCTTTATCTCGTCAAGCGTAGCGTAACGTCGTCCTTTCATGGGCCTCTTCAGTTTAGGGAACAAGAAAAAGTCACAGGGGGCCAGATCTGGGGAATACGGTGGCTGCGGCATCATTAGTGTGTTGTTTTTGGCCAAAAACTCGCGCACAAGCAACGATGTGTGAGCAGGGGCGTTATCGTGGTGCAAAAGCCAATTTTTGTTCTTCCACAAATCCGGGCGTTTCTGGCGGATTGCTTCGCGCAAATTGCGCATAACTTGCAGGTAATATTCCTTATTGACCGTTCTACCCTGTGGCAAGAACTCATGATGCACCACGCCCCTGCAATCGAAGAAAACTGTCAGCAAAACTTTCACATTCGACCGAACTTGGCGCGCTTTTTTCGGTCTTGGTTCGTGCGGCAGCTTCCATTGAGATGATTGAGCTTTGGTTTCCACGTCATAACCATAAACCCACGATTCGTCACCAGTTATGACCCTCTGGAGCAAATTTGGGTCGTCGCGGACAGAGTCCAACATCTCATTAGCAATGTTCATGCGATGCTGTTTTTGGTCGCAATTGAGCAATTTTGGTACGAATTTCGCGGCGACCCGTCTCATGCCCAAATCATTGATAAAAATCGAATGGCACGAGCCAATCGATATGTTTAGGTCCTCAGCAACTTCTCTAACGGTGATTCGACGATTGGCCAATACCATTTTCTCCACTTCATTAATTTTTTCGTCTGTTGTTGAAGTGCTCGGGCGTCCGGCACGCTCTTCGTCGTTCACATCTTCTCGGCCTTGTGAGAACATTTTGTACCACCGATAAACGTTGCTTCGGTCCAAGGTAGCTTCTCCGTATGCCACAGTCAACATTCGGAATGCATCCGCGCACTTAATTTCGTTTTTCACACAAAATTTGATACAGGTTCTTTGATCAATTTTTTTGAATAGGTAAAAATCGAAGACGATCCAAAACACGTGCAAGCAAAGCAGCTGTCAACAATTAAGTGAACATTCAAAATGGCCGAGCTTGTCGGCATAAGTGAGAGACATGAGTACCAACATAACGCCACAAAAAATCGAAATTCGAATATACGTAACCCGCGAAAATTCAAAAGTCGCGATAACGATTGAACACACCTCGTATATTACATAGGCTGTCCAGCTAAAATTAATCTGCCAAATCACATATTGGAGGTAAGGTATAGGGGGCTAGTGCGCTGGTCATGTTTGTCATATACCGGAGTGTCGCCGGTTCCAATTTTTTTTAGCTATACTTATTAAGAGTATATGATAAACCATACCGTTGGAAGGACTGTTGGAAAAGCCCTAAATATTTCAGTATGTATGTACACTCTAATGCAGTACATATATATACATGTATATATATATATATATATATATATATATATATATATATATATATATCAGCTATTATTAATATTTTCACCGACTAATTATCGTAACAAATACAATAACAACAACACTATAAATTATATATGATTGCTGTATTAACACTATGGAGCACGGGTTCTTTAAGCCAGGGTTGGCTCAGTCCAACGATGTGCCCCAAACAGATACACTACAAATTGTAACAATAGGAGTGGCAGCGAGCGTACAACGCGTGCTTTAAAAAGCCGTCCTGCGCCAGTGCCTCTAGTTTGTTGTCTGTTTAGGAGAAAATTTCCACCACCGAAGGTAATTCATGAAGTTCGAATAATTGATTCCGAATTTCAAATGTCGCAGCTTTCAAGTGCCATGCGGCATCGGGCAATCTTTTTTTACGATCTCCGACGATTTATTAGCTCCGAAACTCATTCAAGGGTTGGTTTGTTGTTGGTCGAGTACTCGCCACACATGACAACGAGCGCGCAGCGGGATGACCCCCGAGCGCACCCCCAGGCGCACCCCCGACGACTCGATCGACCGGGCGTTGGCCGCGTTGTTCCCGCCGCGGTCGTTCTCGTCGAACTCCGAACTCCAAAAGGCACGACGAGGCGAGAATTGACGACAGAGCTTTGCTGATACCCCGTCCCTATAGACCTCTACCTTTGGCTCTATCCTTTGATAGGCGCGGGAGGGGGGGGGCTACGGCCTATCCGCCATCTCAAGCAACCTATCTGGACTTTGCAACTACAACAGCCGCATTAGCAGCAGAAAAAAACAACGACAACATTAACAACAACGAGAACACCGATAGCGACAACAAGAGTATCATCAACAACGACTACAGACATGACAGCAACGAACACAACAACAGCAACAGCAGCAGCAACAACGACAGCAACGACAACAACAACAGCAACAACAACAACAACAACAGCAACAACAACAACAGCAACAGCAACAACAGGCGCTGTCAGAGTCAACGCCGTGTCGCGTTCTAGCAGCAAATTGAGGAAAAACAACAATTGACCGCCCTACGCGCGACGATACCTACCACACAACACATCGAGAGATTCACGTGCCGATATGGTAGACAATGGCAGCAGCAGCAGCAACAACAACAATAATAACAATGCCACCGACAATAGAAACAACTTTATCGAGATGCAGAGACGACAAGACAACAACGGCAACAAAAATCTCAACAACGACAACAACAACAACAAAATAGCAGCGACGACATCAACAGGTCTACTGGTACTTTGGGCATCAACATCCATGCATGCAAGCGTGCATGTCAGCCAATGGAGTCGCTGTGCGTCGCCCGCTCTCAAAGGTGCATGCAAACTGCGCGAGTAAGTTGAGGCGACTATTGAGGCTGGAGTGACAGCAGACAAGCAGAGCATTGGGCGGCGTCAGCCCGCTGCTATGAGGGGTCGTTGTTGTTGTTCGTTGTCGAACAAACAACAAAATTGCGCAATGTGCGCCTGCCTCGTCACCGTGGTGGCCGCCGGGTGGGGCTCGCGGCGACACGACGCCCGACGACGAAGACGACGACGATACGGGCGCAAATATCCCGCCCCACAATTCTGCCACCCACCACCACTACCACCACCACCTAGAGCGACGACGCCAACTCCTCGCGTGCGAGCATCATTCAGCACACACGTATATATGTGCGATATATACGCAAGTTTGTATGCATATATATATATATATATATATATATATATATGCGTAGACTGTATTTGCCTGTGTATATGCACGTCGTGGTAGCTGCAAGGCGATCGAGTATTCGTAGATCCAGCAAAACCACGCAAACACAATGCCGACAGGAACGAGATCTACAACGAGCGTCAATGGTGTACGACAGTACATCAATAGCTGTAGCAGCAGCAACAACAACAACGATAACGGAAGCAACAACAACGGCTTAAATGACACCAACAACAACTCGAATGATAAAGATAGAATAACAACAACTAGATAACAAATGAGGATATTACGTGTTACAACGATGACTGCGATAGCGAGCAGCAGCAGCAACAACAACAACCGCAAAAACCATAACGACAATTAACGATCAAGTCACCCAAAGTTAGAACCAACTGGACCAACCAGAAACGACGGCAAGCGTCCCGACGGGATGACTCTCATCTCCTTTGAACGAGGCCGGACTCTACAACGCCATAATAGTTGTAGCGAAAGCTAACTAACGCTTGCGTAATGCTTCGTCAGCGGGGTAGGGTGAAGGAGTGGCGCGACTCCGATATTCGGCGCTAGATAATACGTAAACAACAAACAAACGAGTGTAATAT
This sequence comes from Dermanyssus gallinae, assembly GCA_003439945.1. NCBI lineage: Eukaryota > Metazoa > Arthropoda > Arachnida > Mesostigmata > Dermanyssidae > Dermanyssus > Dermanyssus gallinae. The sequence continues at coordinate 20,420 of QVRM01003798.1, read as the reverse complement.
GTATAGATTACACTTAGCAAATGTTTGCTAAAAATCGGGATTTCTACGTAGTTTGTAAATGCAGTCCTTCCGACAGACCGGTGTCCCAAAGAGTCCAGGATATTGGAAAATGCATGGAACACTGCACTGGTGCGAACAAATAATGTTTGCCCGAATTTTCAATTGTCTCTCGTAAAACACCAGGTGCGCAGAAGCGTTCAGAGAAAGTAACTAAAATTTCAGCCTTTAAACTGAGCGTAGCAGGACCGCCGCCTAGAATGGTACCAACGCGGTAGATGTCGCAATGTACACTGGCACGAAGCCGGGATCCCTTATCACTAAGGTAGAATTGACGCCGTCTGCCAATATTGAGTGCAAAGTGATGAAGATCGGCTTATGCATGCACGATGTTCTTAGCGAGGAAGGACTTTCCTAGTTAGCATAAATAAAGAGTATTCAAGGAAAAGAAGAGCAGAAAGCGACAGTAGTACGAAGAAGAGGAGCCTGTGAGGCGGGTTCAAGTTAGTGCTTCCAGGCCATGGATTTTTTTGGACAAAATAGGCTAAACAAGAAACCAGCAGCTCTCAACTGACCGATCAACGATTGTAGAATACGATTTTGCAGCCATTTTGTCAAAGAAAAATGCAAATCGGCGGGCTCCAATGCCATGTTCGACAAACACTTCAAAACAGGAGTAAACACCTTCTGTCCAGTGCTAGCGTTCTTGTATATCTTGTATCGTATGTGGCCTGGAGCAAGCTTTCCATAGAGTGGAAAGTCAGTCTCTTGTTACCTAAATTTAAACGTACGTTCAAACCGTCCCGATTGTCATACAGCTTTTGCGTTGACAGACGAAACAAACGTAACCTTTAAGATATTGAAATCTGTCATTCTAACATGGTTTCGCGAAACTATGCACAGTTTCCTTCTGCAGGAACAGCTCGGTTCCTACAAACCGTTCATGCAGCCACGCCATGAGCTTTTCGCTTGGCCATTAAAGTTAAATTAAAAAAATAAAAAAGATGCGGCGCAAATAGATGACTTACGCAGCCTTTGTAGACTTCAGGACAGCGTTCGAATGTGTACCGCAACGTCTTCTACCAGAAACAACACGTGATACATTTTCGGTGAAAATAAGGACGTTTAATCTTCTATTAATCTTCTAACTGATATAAAAAAGACCTACTTTAAAACGGCAAATTACAGAAACTACCTTAATCAAGCAAAAAGTTCGGCAAACTGGTGTCGTTTAGGGAATTCAGCCAGGACATTTTTAATTTTCTTACACCATATTTTATCAAAAGCGCTGCGTAACATGAAAGCGCCGCATGCGTTTACGCCAAACGCCATGCCCGTGTTGATCAATCATAGCTCCAGTTCGTTCTTTTCCACTTTTCAAAACATTTTTCAAACGCGTCTCTCGAAACCACTCTCGGACGACGACGACGTTTGAGGACACTAACGTGTTTAATTACTTAACAGGCTATTAAACAAACAAAGCGATTGTCATATCATGGCAGATCCATGCGGCTCGATGGAATGCGTTAAACAAGGCGTCCTTTATTCCCGCACCGAAGTGCACCACCCACTCGTCTCGACTGTAGTCGTTTCCGTTGTGTCTTCCATCTTCTCACTGGCATTTGGTTCTGTGTTCCGTCGGACTCTATCTGACGCCTGAGCTCGTCCACTCTGGTGGTACGTTCATTGCATTTGTAGGTTTGATCTGCTGGCCGCCTGCCGGCTTCATTGTCTGCATTGTGCACGATATGGTATGTTGTTTGCGAGAAACTTTCTTCAGAAAGGTTGACCAAGAGAGAGGGACGAAGAGAAAAAAAAAAATAAGATTAGCGCCGTATGATGACATGAGGCGTGAGGCGTTCTGTTGGCCGTCGTAAGTACACGTGTGTTTATGTTTGTTGACTCTTGAGGTGGACGACAACTACCTCGCTCCGCCTTTCGCCTCGCCTTGAAGATTAATGACTTTCTTTCGACTGGCGCGTACGCACTGTATCGCACCATGCAGCGGCGTTCGGTAGCAGTAGCCGATCCGGTGTGTATTGTCATTGCTCAGACAACAGGACATCTTAACAGGACATCACAACATCTTCACACATGGCCGGCCGCGTGGACCGACCCTACGCGGTGTCTCCGCACCATCTCGAAATGGCCCTGCCTCCCTCCTCCATAGAGAGCCAGGCAGTGCCAAATCGCCTTTTGTTGTTGTTGTTGTTGTTCGAATTCACTGGCACGCTGTTTCTTTTCTGGACATCCTATGCACGACTATACGTTCGGCCTGTCATTATTGTTATCATCATTATTATTGTACTCACTGTTGTTGTTACAGTTGTTGCCTGTGTGATTGGTGTTTGTTAGCGTTGATATCTTTATTGCTATTGTGCTCATTGTCGCCGCCGATCTTGGAAGGACACATGTACACCCCGAACAACACTGCCGGGACACTCCCTATATATATATATATATATATATATATATATATATATGTATAACCTCTGTCATATATATATATATATATATATATATATATATATATATATATATATATATATATATATAGGAGCGTTTTAATGTTTTGCCTGATTCCCGTTGGGTTCGCCGACGACAGCACAGCGCTTGTATTACGAATGCCAGTCAATGACAATTGGTCTGCTCTTGGCGCTGCACTGGATACTGATGTCCGACTCTTTTATGGTCATTTTCGCCCACTGGCTGGCCTGACGCGTCGTGAAACTTGTTCCTGGCCCGCTGCCGCTGCCGGGACAGAGGACAGGCCTTCGGTACAAAATGAAGTTATCTGCATAGCAGCATACGAAGCTGCTCGTGCAATGCAATTCGAAAGCAAAGAACTGACCACGCCTACTACTGTATGGTTTCGATGTTCGAGGACATTTCGTTTGAGTACGACGAGACCGAAGACAAACTTCGCGCTCGCTCAATGGGCATAACTTCACTGTACTCGGCACGCAACGATCTAACGATACACGCATGTGGAGTGTGTGGCATGAGGCAACATCAGCATCAGCATGATCAACATTCGGTAAAGGGCGTTACGTAGCAGAGATTTGCTGCTGCTGCTGCGCGTCCCACCGTTCGACGATTTAGTGTCTGTCGAGTGCCAATAGAGACACGGCGGTAGGGACAATACTGTCCAAGTTGAGCAGGTTACAACCAAGGTTAAAGAAACACCCACTCGAATGTGCCACCAGAGTCAACCTTGGAAGGCTTTGTGCACACATATATATATATATATATATATATATATATATATATATATATATATATATATATATATATGTCATACATGTTATTGTGACAAGCTACTTCAACATAGCTACGTAAAGTATTATACGAGCTAAAGCTCATGAAAAATCCAATATATAAGAATATATTTGTTAACTGTAGTTGATGATTGAACAGATACCGTCATGGGGACCCGGAGAGTTGAGTTAAGACGAAGAACTAGAAGCGTTTATAGCGATCGGCTGACACCTACCATACGGTGCAGAAGACCATCTCATGGTGGTTTTACGCTAGAAGTGCCAAACTTCTACTTTATGGTGCCTCGTTACTCCCTTCTGCTAGTGCAATTGATTTGCAATATTTGTGAGTATCTTGCTGATTTAAAAAAAAATTGAAACCCAGGTGCAAAATCTATTTCTAACAGGGTTACAACTTAATGCTTGATGTTGAAGTGCGTAGGTAGTGGACCGATCCATAGTCTTCTTTTGCTAGCCCTAGCTAAATGTAAACCAGGCGCCTAGTTAGTTTAGATGCTCGGAGATTAGTTCATATTTAGACTATGCACCAAGTTCACTATGGCAGTCACGGGCTATAGCCTCTTCTGCAAAATATCCTTAATTGTTACAATGATTTAAAATATGTTAATTAAGAAAATTTACAACTCAATAATGAATTAGGAAAGCCAAGTTAATTTTCAATTTAAAAATACACCTACATGCAGGTTTATTTTAAGCAGCATCAACAGCAACAATGATAACAACAACAACACCAACAAAAACAACAATGATAACAACGACAATACGGAGCAACAACAAGAAGGGCGGCAGCAGCAGCAGCAACAACAACAACAACAGAAGCGCTTCTGGGCTGAGGCCGTAAGGTCGGACGCGCTGACAGTTCGAGCTGGTTTATCGACATATTGGAATTTGCCGACGGTCGATATCGAACCCGTAGCGCTTGTTTACACGCTCGGCGCGACATCACTCGGCCTCCGTTGTGAGTTGGCGGCTTATTGAGAGAATGACCTTTGTGAAGCGCAGTGTGTCGACGATGTCCCTCGCATGGATGTCACGGCAGGTCCTCCGGGACGCTTCTGGAGACTGCAACTGCAGTAGCATGCGCCCGGTGGTCATCCTGTAATAAAACGACAATATGTCCCCCGCTCAGAAGAGGACAACAACAATGTCATCTTGTGCAAGCAGGCAGTCAGCCAGACAGACTAAAATAAAGCGTGCGCTGCGCAGAACTAGAAGCGAGTGTATTGTACTATCTGATACAATATTGTACAATAAAAAGCAACGAAAAAAGAAACGAGATGAACGGTGGCGGCGGCAGCAGCAGCAGCACCAGACAGGGACTGGACTGTAAGCTGTGGGTGGCCATACTGTCCATTCATTGTCTGTCATCCTCACCGCATCGGTAAGTGGGGCGCCCTGTTCAGTGCAAAGTGAAGTGATGTTCCCCTGTGGCTGAGTCTCAGAGATCGCGTTCATGGATTCATCAGGAGAGATGAGATTGAGGGAGGCGGAGAGAGAGAGAGAGAAATATATCGATAAAGTGCACCAGTGAATAACAGAAGCAGCGACAACGAGCCGTGTGACAGACATCCGTGTACTCCGAAGTGTGCCGAAGTGCTCACCCATAAAGTGCATGTCCAAGTACCCCGCACGCAACGGGGCGGCGGCGGCGGTGGTCTTAATCGGTCAGAGACTTGGGCGCATCTTCGGGCGAACTACACTACATCTAGCGCAATCTGGTGGGTGCCCACAATGCGACAGCGCAATGAAAGACTCATCTATACATACTTCGGACAGAGTAGATCGACAGCGTTGTGCGGCGACCTTGGGTGCTTCACGGCAAATCTCTACAGGCTTGCACGACACACATTTTAAGACCGTCCTACAAGACTTTGACGAGACATGGATAGATTGGTCAACCCAAAGCATATATACATATATATATATATATATATATATATATATATATATGCTACAGACTCTCCGTCATGAAGATTGTTTGGATAAGTCAGCTTTTTGTGGACATTTCCGCGTTCAGGTTCGATAAACCTACGCCCAAGCGTTGTAGGAACCGGGTACGCCGAGAAATAAATGATCGTAATAGGTCCCAAAGGTGCTAATGTGAATTGTCGTTTGGGGACTGGTAAAACACGGTTACAAATCGTGTCTTTGTGTTTATCCACTTCTGAAACGTATCCCGTCGCGGGCAGCAATGTTGCAGAAAGACTCTGGCTTAAGATGCCCGAGGTCTCACCGATGGTCATCAGTCTTTTGTATTCTGCGCTAAGCGTCACAATTTAGACCCGGTTGAACCGATCAAGCGAACTATTTAGCGATTAGCTCGCTTTTCACAAGACGCCGAAGTGCCTGTGAGAAAGAAGGCACAATCCACTGTGCATCGCAGCCAAGAGTCCCATCATGTCATGACGCTTGATTGAGCCACAGAAGTCCATCTATTTCATCCACCTAATGGCGCCATCGCCGGCAATCTCCGGGACATACTTGGCCATTTATCAGCTTATCTGTAGTATACGTGAGGGTCCGGGACACTTTTGCATATTTTTGGGTGCCTATCTATGCGTGCGTGTATCTGTGTTTACATGCCTACATATGGTTTCGATCTAAGTGTGCTCAAAGTCATAGCTTTCCCTAGCTGAATGGCCCGCTGCGATTCCGTTCAACCGCCGTAGACGCCGCGTCGTAGACCTTCGATACTACCGCGTATAAAGTGGTGAATCCTAGCCGACGCAAGGGGGAGTAGAGCGTTTGCCGTGCAGTCAAAGACCTACAGGCCGAGCGCACAATAATGCACAATTATCGCCGCCAGCGTCGATCTCGCTATGAATCGTCAGCACCACAGCCTTCAGCATTTATCTGTTTCTCTAGTGTACATCAACATATATCTATTATTGTAGTACATTTTTTCTTAGATCTCTGTTTTGAGCATGATCACTTTGTCAGCGCGACAAATGATAAAGACGGTACCAACAACAACGACAACAACAACAAAAATAAAAACAACAACAACAAGCAACAAACAACAGCAAAAAGCAACAACAACATCAAGCAACAACATCAAGCAACAACAATAGGCAACAAACAACAACAACAGCAACAATTGAATGCTGTAGGCTGTCGCAGATGCTCAGTGGTGAATGGTAGCCTAACGTGGCCGTGTTATGTACGTACAATCCATACAACGACTTCGTTTATTGGTGTACACGTGTACGTAGCTCGCCAAATATACGTGGATGGGGTTGACCAACTTTGTCTCTTTAAGCATATGTATGTATATGTGTCTGGGTTTGCGTGTGTTGCGTGGGTGGGGCGTGTGTTGGTAGCATGCTTCGGTAGAGAAACGCGAGAGATTGGCTGCCTCTGTAGGGAATCCTCAATCTATACAGTGACCTAACTTATCGATGATTCCAAAATGTCTCTGTGGCTCAGGCTACGGCGGCGGTAACGGCTGCCGCTGCTACTACTACTATACTACGACCTACCGCCGGGCCTACTGGATGAGACTAAGCCAACGAACAACTTCTGGATAAGGCTTGGCGGAGGATATCTCTGTTACCATCCATTAGGTCTCATCCAGAAAGTGATCCAGAACTTTAGTATCTCCGGTAGATGATGTGACGTATGGGCAGGTATAACCGTGCATCGGTAATGTGAGTATGTGTGTGGGCGCGTCTGTGTCATGGAGTAGAGTGGACCTGTCGCGCTTTAGAACCTGTTGTGCATACCTTCAACGTGTAAATGTAAGTAAAGCCCAAACAAGATAATGACAATAATAACAATAGGTGCTTGTCTTTATTATTAAAAAAAATTACCATAATAACAACAACATATCATAAAAACAAACGTATCATTTCTCGAACTGGCTAGGTTCCACAACGAAGAAATCCTCTTTGAACATATACTAGTGCATATATATATATATATATATATATATATATATATATATATATATATATATTCAGTATTTAGCTCATTACATTTACATTGGTAGGCAGTTGATTTAGGATATACATACACCAAGCAAGAAGGTTTAGTGGCAAAGCCTTTGCCTTGCATTCGGGAGGACTGAGTTCGAGACCCAGACCGGCCACTCTTAAATTGGTTTGCATGGTTTCCAATTTAGACAAGGTAAATGCCGGAGTGGATTCAAAATTAGCCATGACATGAAAAAACTGCGCACAGGCAATTAGCCTCACGGAAAATCTAGAAAAAAAATATATGTATATTTATATATGTATATATATATGTATATATATATATATATATATATATAGAAAAGTTTGTTTTATACGTTTTCAGGCCCGTTACAACGCAGATGTTCACAACCAGAACGCGTCTAATAGCTGGTTGACGTCTTGTCGGAGTGTATTGCCCGACGCCGCGTGGAGATATACTTCTGTTGTTCTATGTTCTGACTACGACGGCAAACAGATGAGAGCGATTGTCGATTGTCGTCCACCTTCTCCTCCCCCCCCCCCCCCCCCCCCGCCTGTTCCCACTTTCTGGCGCGTTTTCTCTCTGCGGCGGGGCTTGGATACGTCTTCCTGCTAGGCTATAATACATACTAGCCACATATCTCTCGCCGGTCCTCGGTTGGCAGCAACAGCGTCGAGATGAAACCTCTGGCAATATTTATCACCGCAATGCAAAAATAGAAACCACCACCACCACCACCACAGCGACCGTCACGGCCGCCGTGACCGCGGTCGATCAGCACCGAGAGGAAAACCACATTTGACTAGCGAAGGAGCTAGCGATCTAGGGCGTTGAGTCAGGCGTTGATGTTGATATTGACAACGCCAGCGACAACAACAACAACAACAACGACAGCGTACGGCCGCAACACTACTGCTCTGTCCGTTTCGATCGATCCGGCAGCAGCAGCGACAGGCGGACAGCTTACCGCACTTACAAGAGAAGTCAAACACCTCCACATATATATATATATACATATATATATATACATATCTCCCTCTTCTCTCTCTCGCTATATATATATATATATATATATATATATATATATATATATATATTTATATACGTTGTTTAGCTTAACGTGCACAATAAAGTGGATATCATTATTATAATAATACTACTATAGGTACCAAGAGAAAGAAGCCAATAGCGGCACATACGACAGAAGTGATCGAGCTCATCTTTTGTTCACATACCGCTTTTCACACGCGAATATGATAATAGTAATATTACCCAACAACGACACACACACATACACACAGGGTACAATCGGATACAACGAAGGGTTAGCCACAACATCTACAGAATAGCGACGACCAAGATACGGGAGTTTTGTTTAAAGAAAACGGGCTTATACGGCGCAACGATACCTTCTAGGAGAGAATTCCAGACTAGGTGAGGACGTGATGGCGAGGACCATTGTTCGGAAAACGCCTATTATATATATATATATATATATATATATATATATATATATATGACTGATTATATATATTGTATATGACTGGAAGAATTAGCGAAGGCCTCTCATGTCAAAGGTAGAGTTGGCAATCTTCTCGTTCCGAACAGAGATAAGCACCCTAAAGTCGAAGGCACAGCTCTGACTGCACGGACGTCATGAAGGCGGGCAACGCTGGTGAGGGCAATGTTTATATACATCCTAATGAGATAAGAATCCATAACCAATCCTCGGGGCAATGCCAAACTTTGTGGTAAATGGTTTCGACGAGGCCGACAAAAGACCGACCACTCGTATGAGTCGAGAGCACCCAGATACGAGCAGGACCAGCAGCGAGTGGGTTTCTCCAATTCTACGCCTTTAATTATGGCTAAAAAGAGGTTTTTCTTCTTTCGTTAACGTCCCGATCACGTACTCGATGTGACTAGGATCAACTCCGTTGACTATGCTTGTGTATACAAAAACATCAGCTGCCTTAGTCGATCGCCTAGTCCTAATACCAAACTGGCACGATGACAGAAACAGATAGAATTGCGTCAGCCGAGAGCTGCAGCAAAACACAGCACTCAAAACTCTTAGCAAAGAACGCGGTAAGACAGATTAAGAATATATATGTACATATATATAATTTTATAGCCTGTGCGCCATCTTCTTTGCAGGCGATTACATTGACTGTAAAACGTTTGTGTGCTCAGTGACGCCTTTTTTTTTTTTTTTTTTTTTTTTTTTGTTCTGGGAGGTTTCGGTAATGCATGATGCACATGCGCCACTAGCAGCCTGCGTGACTAGTGTGAGACTCGCAAACCCACTAAACCCGGATTCCTCCCCACCCCCCCAGGCTCGGTATTACTTTGGCATTACATCGAAACCGTGGGAGAGGCGTCCCTGCCGTTCTCCTTCAATCAGCTCTATCCCTGACTATCATCCCGCATGTCTACCTGCGGTTGGATAGGGGGATGCCATTTTGTAATCCGTCCTGTGAGGGTGCGTCGAGACCATGAGGGCCTGGCTGCTCCCCACCCCCTCCCCCCTCCCTCGGCTCCTCGTCTCGACCACTCTCCCGAGAGACCCGCTCAAACCTCTCCCGCCTGGCCGTTTCCTTGGCTGTCTTGAGTGTCAAAACAGCGTCGAACAAGTTCGTCGCCTCCCTCCATGCCTCCGCCGAAGTCATCATATGGGAGACCACCTCCTTGATGGGTCGGCCCCTCACAGCGGTTGGTGCTGCGTCCCGTGCTTCCCTGAGAGCATCACACCGCAGAACAGTATGCTCTACGTTGTCCGTTTTCCAGAGTCGCACAGTACGCAGATATCGCTGATGGCCTTCTTGATCCTTGACAGGTAGCTCTGGAACTGGCCGTGTCCGGTCAGAACCTGAGTCGTCCAGTAGGAAAGCTCCCCGTGTCGGCGGTCATACCATACCCTGAGGTCCGGTATCAGACTCTTGGTCCAGCTCCCTGTGGTCACACCGGGTCTTACCTGCGCCCATTCCTCATGCCAGGCCGATATGGTGGCACTCCTGGCCCTGGTGAGATCCAGACCTTCGTCTAGATACATTTTACTTCGTTCAGCCACTAGGAGGTCCCATGGCAGCATTTTGGCTAGGACCAGGAGAGCTTCGGTCGAGACGGTCAGTGACGCCTACCTACAGCTTGATACGACTTAATTACCTTGACTACTTATTAACACGACACTTGACTACGTGGTAATAATCGTTTTCTACTCATAAATAATACCAGCCAACAGAAAACAGCTAATATCAACTCATATAGCACTAAAGCAGATGCCGCCCACTGCATGAAGACGCTCAAATAGACCTACATTTATCCTGTTTGCCGCACAAACCTTGTCTGTTTGGCTAGTATACACTCATACGTTTTCTTTAGTCAACGGCTTCAGTTCTATGATTTGCATCAATGAGAACAATCTTTCAAACATTGTAAAATATTAATTGTCTACTACGATACCATAACTACTCTTGAATATGAAACGTTTTTGTTTGAGCGATGCTCATTGAGAATGGGTGATAAACCATACCGCTGAGAGTCAGCGGCCATGCTGCCACAAGGACTGTTGGGGAAACCCTAGATATCTTAACATGTCCGGCCCTCAGTTCACTGAAGATATACCACACGGTGAGTTTCAAGCCCTTAGGGGACGGAGGATAGTCTAGATAGTACCTCCTAATTGTTTTTTAATTCTAGAGCCTAGGATCTCAAGATCAACGGTAACACTGCTCTCTCTGACGCCTATCGTGAGAGCAAACGATTGCTGTTAACTAACACGTATAAAAGCATAACAACTGTGGAGCCAGACGTTCCACACTGTCCGTTCCACTCTCCCTGCACTTAAATTTTACAGCTGTAACATCACGTGCAGGGGCACGATACGGCGGGGCTCTCTTGGGGCGCCACCGAGAAAGGTTCGCTTCCAATCCGCCCATAAGCAGAACACAATAAGCACTTGCCATCGTCCTGGCCTAGGAATGCGCGTGATTTTACGTATCGTCTTTATGTCCTATGCTCGCTATGCTGTATGCAACTGCATTCGTGCCCCTTCGAGAGCAAACGCATTTTAAGCCTAGAAGCTCAGTGGCGGCGTGGTCTAGGGGACTAGTGCGCTAGTCATGGTCGTCATCTACCGGGGTGTCGCCGGTTCGATCCCCGTTGTTGTTCGAATCTTCTTTGAGCGATGCTCATTGAGAATAGATGATAAACCACACCGCTGAAAGTCAGCGGCCATGCTGCCACAAGGACTGTTGGGGAAACCCTAGATATCTCAACATGTCCGGCTCTCGATGCACTGAAGATAAACCACACGGTGAGCTCCAAGCCCGTATGGGACGGAGGATGGTCTAGAATTAAAAAACAACTTTCTTAAAAAATGTTTTAATTTTTTATTATAATAGGAAGCGATTTCAAATACAACTGCCGTATTGTTTCAAATCCCGCAAGTTTTAGTAGGAAAGTTCGAGTGGCGTTTTTGCAGTGTTCTCTTGCTATTTTTACGGCTATTTTTAAGCAGCCTGTGGCGTATCGTAGTCAAAAAATCTGCAGCCTGTTGCGTATCACGGTCAAAAAATAATTTTATAAACCTTCCTTCAGTGCACACTATTAACATAGATAGTTTCACGGGATTGAGGGATTGAGCACAATATAAAATAAGTATTTAAGGCAAGTAATCTTCAGAGTGCTAGCATAGCTAACATATATATATATATATATATATACATATATATATATATATATATATATACAGTAATCGAGGTGCAATGGAACCTTTATATTCTTCTTACCAATATCCATCAATGGTCATCAGTATCCAACGGTACCGTACCAGTATTATTACCAATTAAAGTCACAATAGCCCTTACTAATCATCCGTATCCACCAATATTCACTAATACACATCCATTTCTATTAATTATGCTTGTTATATCGACTGTGAATTTTTACTCGCTAAACTGATCAAAACAGTGTTAAGCCACAAAATATTCGAACTAATTTTACTATACTAAATGATTTCAATACACATCCATATCCACTAATACTTATTAATTTATATTAATTATGCTTGTTATGATGCTACATCGATAGTGATGCTCCACTCGCTAAACTAATCAAAATAGGGTTAAGCCCCGATACTTCTTACTATTTACTATATTAAATTATTTCAATACTAGACGCCCCAAGTAGAAGACCTTTGGACAAAGTGCGATAGATTTATGATTGTCTGCATGTGCTCCCTCCGTAGCCAGGGCGAACGTCCAGGGCGGATCGATATTTAATGTGATCAATTAAGGCCATGATTCCTGTTCATTGGCGTGTCTGTTCTGAGTTATGTCTGAATAATCTAATAGAGATTTTGGTATTAAAAAGTAAATGAAGTAAGACTTTTTGGGGCTGGTCAAAATAAACATAGCCTCCAATTGCACAGCTGAAAGAAAACTGTTAAGTCGACATTTTCTTGACGATTATTTTACAGCCTTAAGCACGCGGCATTCTTTTAAATGTTTGTAATAGATAACCCTGTAGCATATTTTTTTATGTGCGGTTTTAAAAATGTATGTATCCAAACCGTTTACAATCAGTCAAACCCGAAGTCAACGCTTTCAACGTGACAGCTGAAAACGCGTCCTTCTTATAGTTAGCGAAGAAAATGTCGAAGACATAACCTAGGTAGAACTAACGCAGGGTTTAGGCTGCAAGCCCGCAACAAGGCAAGTCATTTATATCAAAACAAATTGATGGGTGTTTGTCAAAAACAAGTTGTATAGAGACATATGCTCCAAAGAAACCAAAATTTGAGTCTGTCATGACAATATTAGTGCAGTGGATTCATCAAAGCCTTCAGTGGCGTGTTCTAAGACGTTAATATAACAGAAAACAGCAAGCCTCTTCCAGAAATTATCAGATTTAGATGTTTTCTCACGAATGACCAGTTTCTCTTTCTCTATACGACGGCAACGCTTTCACAGGCTAAACTGCATCCGCCTACAACTTACTCGTCAGTGTACATATCTCCACTACTCGAGGAAGCTTGCCGAGAATCCTGGTCACTCCCGCATTTCAAGAAAGCTCGTCCCCTCCGTGCTTCTGGTCCAAGTTGTCGAATCGCCGACGACGTGTCACCACGTACGTACACACTCCGCAATGCAAGATAGAATTTTCATTTCCATAAGAGGAGTACAAAAGCACGAAGAGATCCTACACAAGGCAATTAAGAATGGCAAAGTAGCCGGGCAAGTTGCACAACGTCTATAGCAGGCACACAAGTTCTCGCTAGGCAGTCTCCTTGGACTAAGATTTAGAGAAGTAGTTTCAAGATGCCCCCTCGATTAAACCCGGAACGGAGGAACGATTAATTCAGACAGATTAACAGATACCCTGAACAAGTCAAACCAGAAATAAGAAGCAATCCAACCGGGTCACCCTGGATACATAGCGAAATCAATACTCCTCGGTTTTATAAATGGTAGTCTTAAACAAGGCTAGCTCACCTACCCTCTTGCAGAACTGCTAATTTGAGCAATATTTGCACAGCATTGCCAAATCTGACCTTTCTTACGGCGCCTGTGCAACCTGACAGCGTAAGACACAGTGACAAAAAGGCACACTTACAAATGGCCTTGGCACTGAGCGAGGGCTACACTCTCGGAACCGACGACTGGGGGGTCACCTGCCTTGAACAGGCGCTCCTTAAAGACCATGAGATTTGGTCTGTAGTAAAAGGATGCGCAAAATTGATCTTAGAAGCAAAAATAACATTGCGCTCTAATGACAAGTTAAATTAGCCAAAAGGAAATCTAAAAAAGGCAGTACCAGGGGCACACCCGACAAGCGACAAAAGAACGACTGAATTTTAGTGAGCTTGTGACTTCCACACTACCGTGACTGTACCAACGACGTCTGCTGTATCTCAAAACTTTTAGCAGTTAATTTTTATGAAAAAGCCAAGAATTAAAACAAACATATATATATATATATATATATATATATATATATATATATATATATCTGTCTATACGTATATATGTAAATATACGCGTGCTCAGAGGGGATTTTCAAGCCTTTCGCTCGCTAGGCTGGCTAACCCTGAGCTGGTTACGATGTGCACCGATGGTGATATTTCCTTTCCTTCTGCTCCAATTCGTTCTGTTGGTGGCACTACAAACGAATCAAGGGCGCGGCCTGCTGAGGAGAAAGTACGCTTTGACCGCAAGCATTTGACGACGCAGTTTTGTCTAGCCGTGCGTGATGATAATGACAATGATGATCCGTCTGAAGGATTTACCGGGTCTTCTTCTTTTCCGCCGTGTGACGCGATGCTCTGCTTCCATAGCAGAGATGGATGAGTAGCATCGCGCAGCACAACAACTACAACAACGACGACGACAACAACAACACAACGATGACAACAAGAACAAGAACAACAACAACAACAACAACAACAACAAAACGATGACAACAAGAACAAGAACAAGAACAACAACAACAACAACAACAACGATGACAACAAGAACAACAACAACAACAACAACAACAACAACAACAAAGACAACAACAGGCCAGTGTCCAGCGTCGTAGTTGTTGTAGCTAGCTGTGCCGGCAGAAGTCGCAGCAGGACGAGGGATGATCGTGGTTATCGTGGGTCGCGGCGGTTGTATGGGTGATGACCATCTCCGTGTCACCCTTTTGAAGGGCTAATCCTTTGATTCAAGTTGATCGATATATGTAGTTTTCTTCTTTGTGTTCCTCGTTTTCTTTTTTTTTTATGGCTGATTGTGGTCGTCTTTCGTTTTCTGATCTTCATCATCTCCGTCCGATCCGACCTCATTGCTTCTCTCTGCATAGACTCCACTGCTTAGCGTTAAATCCGTTGAGAGAGCTACGATCATTCTCGGTCACAACGGGTAGACAATGCCGCGACCTTGAGTTGGACAATTGGAGCACGCTGCAGCAGTTACGGCAAGGATAATAACTACTCCCGCAGCCGGCATGTCTACTTGGAACAAGAAACAGACGAAGAAGAAGAAGAGGCAAAAGAGGAAGAAATAGAAAAAGAAAACGAAAACAAGATCAAAGATGACACGAAAACGGGCACAGTTGTGAATTACAGTTGTTGCTGCTGCTGCTGCTACAAAATAGAGAGAAAAGAGAGGAACGGAAGGAGAGCAAAAGTGAAGCCAAAAAGTGAGGCCGGGCACCCATCCTTCTCGTCTTCCTCCTGCTCCGATGAACAGAGACGAGCCCGGAACCCTTTATTTCGACACGAGCCGCTTTCGAAGCAGCAGCAGCAGTCAAAGCAGATCGCATCTGACGGGTGTTGCGGCCGCTGATGATGATGCTGCTGCTGCTGCTGCCGTTGGTGGAGTGTCAACAGCAACAATAGTAGCAACAACAACAACAACAACAACAACAACAAGAACAACAACAACAATAGTAGCAACAACAACAACAACAACAAGAGAATGGATAGTATTGTTGTTAGTATTCTAAGGACTGGCATTGCGTTGCTGCAGCGGGCAGCCGCAGCTCGTAAGCCTACGACGTCGTTCAACTGACTCACCCGGGTTTGCTGGGTTCGAAGTCTAGTCCAGTCCGAGATGATATCCGGATAAACGGATGATCAACAAGCTTAGCGGTAGCAGCCTCTGTGCTGTGCGTTTATCGTGTTGTTGTTGTTGTTGTTATCGTCGTCGTCGTTGTTGTTATCGTTGTCGTTGTCGTTGTTGTTGTTGTCGTCGTCGTCTTCTTCTTCTGGCCAGCTGAGGCGGGTCGCATCCAGCAGCCATCGTACATTGCTGTGGCCGCTCGGCGTGCCTAGCTCGCGTCGCTTAGCTAACCGAGCGTGCGATGACCGAGCGATCAATCGGTGGTGGCTCAAACGATTGATCCGAGTAGTCGCCCGATTCAGCTCCAGCCGGCGCGGCATGGCGTTGGAGTTGACTGGTGGCAGCAACAACACCAATCAACAATAGCGACGATGACAACGTCGTCGACGACAACAACAACAACTAGCGTAACAGCAATCGCAACAACAACAACAACAACAACAACAACGACAGCGACGACGAGTGTGGATAAGGATGGAAATTACGACAGTGACAACAGATGATGAACAGCGCCTTAAAAATCGAGTAAAATGGACTGAACAAAACGGGAACAACCATGACATGCCGCTGCATAGGCTCTGCTTCGGCTTCAGTAAATAGAAAAAAAAAGAAAAAAAACAGAGAAAGCAAAAAAGAGTGGA
The DNA here is from genome assembly GCA_003439945.1 of Dermanyssus gallinae. NCBI lineage: Eukaryota > Metazoa > Arthropoda > Arachnida > Mesostigmata > Dermanyssidae > Dermanyssus > Dermanyssus gallinae. The sequence continues at coordinate 3,962 of QVRM01003798.1, read as the reverse complement.
TGTGTGTTTAAGGAAGAGAGACAGAGCAAAATAATCGAGAGAAAATGAAAACGAAGCGGTGTAAAGTAGGAGATAAACCGTGGCCAGTGACCCCACGTGAGATGGCCGCGAAAAAATCGAATCGACTTAAAGAGAAGGCTTAAACGTCATGTTTGCTTTTTATCGAGAGCCCACCTAAGTCAGGGATGATCATGACAGCCACAACAATATATATATATACATTTAGGAAACGAGCAGAACCATTCATAACTATTTCGCACGCATCGCTCATGGACAATCTTAAGTTAACAATATTCTCCTTCTGAGCAGGGATAAAAAGCGTGCAGTCATCGACATGGCGCTAGACGCACGTCAAGAGGACAAGGAACGCTGCTGAGGGCAATATAACTGTATAAACAGTAAAGAGATAAGGACTCAAACTGACCATTTGGTTAAAACCGGCATTCTAAGTGGCTCAGAGAACGAAGATGACCGACGACTCGAATTTCCGACAACACTTGGATACGAGCGGACCCGTCGGAGAGCGGGTGACCTCTGCTTGATGCCTTTAAGTACAGCTAAAAGAAGGTCAATACCGAATGAATCAAACGCCTTGTTATATCTTAGCAAAACTTGCGTTACTTTGTTCAACTTTCTTAAACATTTTTTGTCATATAAAATTATTAGCTGTCATAATCGATTGCCTGGCCCTGAAACCAAACTGGCCCGGATACTTTAGCAAGAAACAAGGTAAGACTAATTGGCCTATATCCGTCTGGCAGTTCACGCGAGCTCTTCCCCTAACGTGAATAATAACAGCAGCATGCTTAAAGATAGAAGAAAGAATACATTAAAGTTAGAAGAAAATGAAAAAGTACAATTTTTGATGATCTTTAAGGTGACGCGCTCTGCCACCCTCTTTAGAGCCGCCTTACACTTTGAAACAACTCTCTGAACAGAGCCAGGAAAGATAAATTGAAGATGAAAGCTCTCGGGGATGTATATACTTATATGCAGATATGTATAAACTTAAACACTTGCTTGTTGCTTCTCTCTGCCTTCAATCTGACATTCGCCCTGAAGTAGAATTGCTGTGACATGGGAGTCAATTCTTCCTAGCACAATTCCTCTTAGCATGTCTCTTCTCACAAAACGCAAAAAGCTCTCGAAACTTCAAAAGCTGGATGGGGACCTGCACACATCCTTCAAGATTCTCAAGCTAAATTTATCCGTTCTTACTCATCTACTAGCAAGTTTAGTTAACTTTTCTATAAAGCTGAGGAAAATTTCAAGTAATCTGGAGGCCGTTTATGTAATCCGAATATTCAGGAACAACTGCCAGTCTATAGCATTGATCGGCGACCTACATATCCAATGCGTTTGAAGTAACGAGACAGTTGAAGCCCTACCTCGAGTTCATTAGCTTCTTCTCGCCACGCCACTTCGGTTTTTGTAGATTTTAAAAAAACTAGCAGTTGCATACTTATGGTGGCAAATTGTCGACTCTGTTAAAAGTAGACTAATTCGTTTCAAAGTCTTCTTGGGTGTAGCAGCAACTTTTAACTTGACAGATGCTTCAATGCCTCGGACGTCGTTCCACTGCACTCGACTGGAATAGGTATTATCTTTTTACCAGAAAATACAGTCGTAATAAAAGTCGAAAGTATAATTACAAAAAAAATATTTATATAAATATATATAATTACATAAGCCAACATAATGACAGTCGCCTCCGGGTTAAAGGAGAGCAAAGTGTAGGTAAGATACTGGATGATCATGTATGATCATAGGCCTTATAATTGTTTACGGGAAGTGAGAAAGCAACGGGTTGAACGACGACACGTCGCATACCCCCCCCCCCCCCCTACACGCTAGGTGTGGGGCGGGGGGGGGGGGGGGTATGCGAGCGTATAGAGGACAACGCGAGCAACAAAGAAAGAGGCAGAGTGTACATCCATAGTACGAGAGACGACAACAGTTTACTTTCGAAACAATGCGACTCAAAGGCAGAGGCAATACAGTGGCGCGAGCAGACGGCGAACAGCTCTGCGTCGCGGCAACCGGCTACAAATGCGTATTCATCAGCATTTTCCGACAGCGCAAGGAGATGGCAAACAGTACGCAAGAGTAGGTAACAACAAACGGCGGAGAAGGACTACATGTGTATATCCTGAGCAGAGGAGCAGAGCAGGAGGAGAAGGCGAGTGTAACCTGGAGCGCTTCTGTGAGGGGTTTCACCGTAGCGCCTCTTGCAGAAGCCCAGCCAGCGAGCCATTCATACGATAAAATCCCCAAAAAGAAAGAAAAAAAATCTACAAGTATGTTATCTTTGCATTGAAATGCTTTGCTGCCGGTTTCGTGTGGGTAATTTTACAGCTGTTGTGTGATGATCTAATCAGGATCTGCCTACCTAGCAGTACGAAGAAATGAACTGATCTCATTTGATTTGCTTGTGATCATTAGGACGTGTGCTGGATTGCAAGGCCGGCTGTATGTATATAGCAAGTGGCACAATAGAATGACTTGTATATATGTATATCCATACAACCGTAGCAGTAGGAACAGCCGTTATCGGTCGTAACTGTGGTACTAATGGTAGTAATAGTTAGAGTTATAGACTAGTAATGGTAATCGCCATGAGATGACGCCATAACAACGGGGCCGGCGATTGTCCACAATATCTCGCGCGTCGTAGTCAATACGTTAGGATGTTAGTAGGATTAACAGAAGCCTCAGAGGCAACAACAACAATAGCAACAACAACAACAGCAAGAAAGGGGCGAGAAAGTTATCGTGGATCGGATATCGCCGCCCCTACCAGCACCAACAGGAACAACAATAACACAACAACAATAGCAGCAATAAGAATAACAGCAGCAGCAGCAACAACACAACAACAATGAGAACAACAACAGCAGCAGCAGCAGCAACAACAATCATAATAGCAACAACAGTCGTGGGCTATTTGCTGCATTGTGCGGCTCCATTGGCTGATCGACTAGTGTGCTATTGCGGCAAGCGACTCACGCTGCCTAGCCGCCATTCACTGGCTGGATCGAATCGTTCGCTCGCTTTCTCGTCCGCCATCATCCGTTACAGCGACGGCACAAATGCAAATATTTTGCCTAAATCCTACCTGATTAGGATTTGCGCCCCCGCCGGTGAGGTGTTTACGGCTCTCCTATATATATATATATATATATATATATATATATATATTATATATATATATATATATATATATAATATAATATATATAAATTATATATGGGAAAGGAGATGAGATGGGTGAGCACGGTGACTGTCGGCAAACGGTATGGTCTGCCGACGACGACGACGGACTACACCTTAACGGGTTGGGCCTTGTTGACGGCCAACAAGCGGCGCTCGCGGCGGGATAATTTCTTCTTTTCACTGTTTAACCTTTGGCTACAGCCGCCGCCGCATCTGCTGCTGCTGCTGCTGATAATGATGATGTTTACTGCTGCTACGATTGATTTTGGCTTAAACAGCAGAAGGAACTTATAGCAGGAGCGGCTATACTGGCGATAAGAATGACAATAATGACGGTAGCAACAGCAACAACAATGATATAGAACGGCAACAACAATGATATGGAACGGCAACAACAATGATATGGAACGGCAACAACGGCAACAACAACAACACTAGCCAGATCGGTTTACGCCAGTACCAAGCTGCCGCGCTATTGTACGTCACCACTCACCTAACTAATCATAGAAATCGAGATCGTACAAAACTTCATTCAAGGGACGTTTCCAATGGAGGCCAATCAATTGGAGACCAATGTTTGATGTCTTATATATATATATATATACAGGGTGTGACTGAAAGGTTTTAAAGCGTGCATGGAATTGTAGAGCTCGTTAAAGCAAATATTTTTGTCCAATAGAACATGGTCTCTGAGACGTCTTGTTCGGAGTAGAGTGAAATTACTACAATTTGTGACACTGGTGTTTTTG
>QVRM01003797.1:0-44269 GCA_003439945.1 Dermanyssus gallinae | reverse complement strand
AAATAATAATAATAATAATAATAATAGAACTAAGAGTAATTATAATCATGACGTCACGAAGAAGTTTGAATAACCAGGCGTCCCATATGCGCTAAGATATACTCATCTATCAAAAACATATATAGGGAAATTCACCCTTGTGTCCCGAAAGCAAACGCTTGCACGACAGCACAGAGGAAGTTAGACACAAGTCTCTCCGGGACTGAGACGTCAGATTGCTACCGATTAGAAGCTGTACAGGTAATCTGTAGAGTTGATTTTTTGAGCATTTTTGGCCAAAATAAATGGCGCTAACCCTAATTCACAAAGAAATTCATTCCCAAATAGTACATTGTAGGTTTGACGTAATGTCGGTTTGCATTGGTTGTGCCAATTTTTAGAAATACGCCACGCGCAGGCTCTCCACTCCAGTGCCTACGGTGTTGCAAATACAAATACTAAGCTCTTCCATATGATTTTTAAGATGTGAAAGACCTAACGTGTATGATATGCGGCTATCCCGGGCACCATACGCTTGGTATTTTTTATATTATTTTTACGTTTCTTTGAAAATATAATAACGACGATTTTCTAATACTGATACCAGCAGGATCAGACGTTGATACAATCTCACGCGAAACGCTTCTCATGCCGAAATAGTTCGGCTAGCTGCGGCACCGAATTTTAGAGCTCCAATGCGCAAATATAATAAAATCTTATTTGCGTAACTTTCTCTATCCTCTGCGCAAGAGCGTTTAACTAATGAAAAAGCGAAACATAGCTCTAATGAGAATAAGGCAAAACCCCCTAAGAAAACTCCCAAATGGGCCCACACCTTAAGACTGCGTTGCTGAAGATCTGAAACGTCTACTGTTAACCTACCGGCTAACCGCTACTGTTACCAAATGTGCGGTCTCACACTGCGAGCTCAAGCTTAACTAAGTCTTTTTGTTATCTGTTTTGAATGGCTCCTACGAGTAGGGAATCTTCCCTGTGCTTTCCTTTTTGCCTCAGTCGTCTGCACGCTATGCAACTATGCTCTGAAGAGTGCGCAGAGCTCGCAAGCCTACATAACGCGCTTTCACTTCTCTGCCCCCCCTCTGCCGAGGAAAGCCTCTGGAGGAAATTAGGATTGCCATTGATCTAGACCCTTCCCCTCGTGTGTTGCCCCGCTTAGTTGGCTCAAGTGGAACCTCAAGTCAAAAACAAAATAAGATCTGCGATTTCGCGACAAAAGAATAAGGCTGAATAAACGTAGGGGTAACTATTAAGCCTGGCTGATTAAAGGAAGCACTTCACAAAAACTTGACAACTAATGACCAAACACAGTGTAAGTTAGCTATTCACTATATTTTGTCATTTGTAGGGCATATTGCTGTACACATACAAATACTATTCGGTGGCTTACAGCTGATGAATTTTTACTTGGTGACATTTGTACAATGTGCAAGGAGAGGGTAAAGCGGTAGATATCATCGTTATGCTTGCGTGTACGTTTTCTATAAGATCGTATGACAGCTATCTATCTAGTTGTCAATCACTACCAGCCATATGTCTAGAACCAGAACTAATTAAGGTCACTTATTTTATTACATAAAGGTCACCAAGCTATAAAGATAAATCGTGACCATTTTAAGGGAATAATTTGACTGGCATGTGAGGATGCGGCGTCGTCCCGAGGTAAGACGATGACAAAGTCATAAATTCAGAACGAATGTATATATTATACTAATTAGAGCGCACTTCCACAGTGTACGTAAGTACAGAATAAAAAACAACGAACCTGTTGAAGTGTTTGAGCGGCAGCTCCCACAGTACAGATGAAGGGCTGAGGTTAGTCGAGCTGAGATCGATGTCATCCTTATCGTTATCCTTGTCTTTGTCACGCTCGCTTAGGCGGAGACGCGGCGGGCTGATGGGGAACTTCGACGCGTACGTCGAACCGAGACGTCGCTGGAATGCCGTTTGCGAAAACTTCTGCATCTGCTCCTCAGCCATGCGACGCTTGTAGAGCCGCTGAAATAGCACAGACCCACACAGCGTCAGACCTCGACTTCCATATACGAGTATATATATATATATATATATAAAGTATATATATATATATATATTTATATATATATATATAAATTGATTTTAGTTCGCTTGATAAGTACATGTACACATATCATCATTTTATATCGCTGCAAAATGCTGCAGTTATATATACATTTGCAATTCGTGCAATATTAAGCAGCCGCTCTGCAGCGCACAACCTAAGCCTTACGCTATGTATCTAATAAACATAGCAGTCTACGCTGTTTAATGGAACGAGAGTTCTTATATGAGTTCTGTCATACCTTCTGTCATACAACCGCGAGATTTGTGATGCGAGTTCTGTTATACTTTTCACAAAGACAAAACATTTAATCTACAATACATAGTCATAAATAGGGACATGTGTTGTAAGGCAATGCCTATTAGTAGAACGCATCTTATGTATATTAAATTATTATCGAATGTATATTAAAATAGTTTAAAGTTCTCGCAGGCGAAGAAGACTCAAACTATAAAATATACGTAACTTCTCATATTTATAAAGGCGTTATAGACTGCTTTTTACTTTGAAGCATTAATTTTTTCTTGCAAAACTCTGCGAAAATCCTTACAAAAGCTCGTTGAGTTTCAATAAATTAAAGATATTGTCTCTCAAATCATGTGACGTGCTTTATAAGAAATACGCATGTTTTCACGTGCTTAAAGTTCGTATATTCGCATAAGGATTAAAATAAAACATTTTCAATGAGCTCTTGTGAATATCCAAAAACAAGATTTTATCCAATATGGTTTAGGTATCTTGCTGTTGCTATACATATTTATAATCCAGAGGCTTAGTTCTTAAGTATGGCGGCAGCACAGCTGATGCTGCCTTATCGAACGTCCAAATTATCATGCTGTAAAAAAAAATAGCCGGTACAATTACGCTGGTGTGGGGGAAATTTGTAGTCGTTTTCCGCTTCTCACTAGTTTGCATGACTATATAGCTGTTTATTTGTTGTTGTAAATAACAGCTGTACTACCTCTATAATTGCCAATAATGGTTACCGCTGCAGTTCATTTGTCGATCTCATTTTCCAAGGAAAAACCGCCACAAATAATACAAATAAATACCGGCCGTAGCGTAATCGTACAATAATCAGAGCAGATTCATTGAACTGGGTTATGTCTATTCGGACACTACTGGTGATAACTCGCTAAACGTTTTCGGCATTAGCAAATACAACTACCATTAGCGTATATATATATATATATATATATATGCGTTCAACATAATTGCTGCAATTAGCAGAGCTAGGTCATCATTACATTATTGTACGGTCTAGAACTTAATGTGCGGTTTGCGTGCGATGTGACATGATGGCCCAATATCGGCAACGCAATAAAGATTCATAGACGCCGACGAAAATGATCGAGGTCTACACCAATCATTGCCTGGTCATTAAGATCCAGGTTCCTTGGACTTGCGCCGTCTCTCTCTCTCTCTCTCTCAGAATTGATGCCCGTACTGTGTTGCATTCTGCCTTCCCCAACCTCCAGCGCGCAGCTCTGTTATTGCGCCAAATTATAAGACGGCAAATTCGAAAAAATGGCAGGCAACAAATTGAACATACTGACATACTTACTATCAAAATAGAGCATCGGGGCCTCTTTCCTAAAACGTGCTTGCTCGGTGTACAGAGCGTGTGGCAGCGTTGTGCTCTAAGGAACCAGTACGCTAGTCATAGTTGGTTGTCATTTTCTACCGGGATGTCGCCGGTTGGACGGTTGGTTCCCTGTGGTCGTTGATCGATTGAATTTTCTTTAAGCGATACTCGTTGAGAATAAATGATAAACCATATACCTGCTACTCAACGGTTCTTATGGAAGCAGCAATGCTGCTGCTACAAAGGCTGTTAGGGAAACCCTAGATATCTCAACATGTCCGGCTCTCGGTGCATTAAAGCTATGCATCATTCGGCGATTGCAAGCCCGTAGGTGACGGAAAATAGTCTAAATGAATTGTGTACAGAGCGTAGTGCTCAAACTGGTGAGACTCCGTCCGTTGGTTGCTTATGTAGTGATCAAGCGGCGTGCGGTCTAAAGTAACGGCGATGCCGGGGATTTCGTTTATATATATATATATATATATATATAAAAGCAAGCACTGTCGAGTGTGCAATCGTATTGTAAATGTTTAATAAATCATATATATATATACAGAATGTTAGTAAACTATTATATAGTATGTAAGCAAAAGCGCATTTAGATGACGTGACGTGACACCATCGCAAAAGTATTAATCGACTTCAGATCTGTCTAGTTTGCACTGTTGAATAGCCACAAGCCGGCATGGAATACACGTGACATTGGTTGTCTGAGCTGTCACGTCAGCGTTGATGATTGCCAATGATAGTTACGACGTTCATCATTAGCAGAGCGTATTTCTAATATACTTAGTTTAATCCACCCGTTTATTTGCAATGTTTTGTCATTATTAGAACGTACTCATGAAAAATGACCAGTACAAAAATACAATAAAATATCAACTTTTAAGTGATCCGTGCCAGTTTCACTAGTGAAGATCACTGCATGGCACTTACTGCTGTGTTTTTTTTGCACACAGCCTATGACAGTATTCACAAATGCATGTGTCACTTGCTTCGTGGAAGCCCACACTCCGATAGAGTGTGTGGTGAAATCCATGGACTGCGAAACGTTCCACTATATATACGTCTGCTTGTTCCTGCTTCCATGCCTGCTCCGTCCATTATGGGTTGGGCATTGCCCCTGCGGTGCAAAGCTCTCGATCAGTATCAGCCCTTTTCCCCTTATTCTGCTCAAGTACCTGGAGATATGCAGGGGTTTCTGGTGGTGTGAACTTCTTCCTACTCTCTGTACGTCTAGGGGATATTGGCTAGTAAATAGACACGACGATTTTTTAGAAGCCTCATACGCGTTTCGGAAAGGTAGGTTTTACGAAATTAAGTACCGCAATACGCGAGACACTTAGCTTCGACAATAGGAGCTGAATGAATCCGTATGATGCAATTGGTTCTATCAAAAAGAGCTAGCGCTGTCTTGAATGAAAGCATCTGCGAGCTTTTAGGTGTCGCTGATGCAACCACTGCTTTTCGTGCCATTTTCGCAATGTGCGCGGCAAAGGTCGTGATTGAGGGAGTCAGTGTAATGCCTTCACTTGTGAATCTATTTACAAACATTACCTCCTGCCTGTAGGCTTTAGGCGAGTCACTCTCTGCTAGCCGGCCTGCATGTTTTATATATATATATATATATATTGCGTACAGCTTCATCTTAATTGTAATAAAACAAAAAATACTAATATATATTGTAGTGAACGTCTACGTTTCAGACTATCTACATCACGCCGTCATTTACGTAATAATAAATAGGCTGCGACAGTAAACGACCGTTGTTTGAGATTATCCCGGATATCGAATCTCTCTCTTGAAGGTCACTTGTCGACGCGTTGAGCGATGAACCCTCAAAACCCTGCCAAGCCATCACTAGAAACAGAAAATTTCGTTTTTGACTTTCAAGAGCAGACGACGCCATAAAATGTCATTTTTTTACCGAAAGCCAGCAATCGTATCAAAACCGGGGGGTGCGGGGGGGGGGGGGGGGGGGCACACACTGTGACTCACCGAGTTGCTCTGCTGCACCATGCATGTAAGCCTTGCAGCGGGCCAAGGGGGCGAGGTCCGAGCCGCCCACGGGGGTTGGCCCACATAGTAACGGCAGACGATGCCAGGAGGCCCTGTCGCCTTTGACCAAACGGCGCTCGTTGATCCATCGCCATCCCCCCCCCCCCTGATGCCAACAGGCTCCACTAGAAGAAACTAGCGGGGGCCACGGCGTGGTAGTTTCTAGTTCAATCCTTTCCCGTCGAGCCTCCTTCCCCTTCTCTTCCGCCACTGCGGCGGGCTTGTGCCGGACTGTTTGTGTATCGGCCTGCACGGAAGATAACAGCACGAAGGGCTGCAGTAGTGGTGGCAGCAGCAGCAGGTCGTCGTCGTCGTTGTCGTCTTAGTAGAAACTGCCACCCTATATCACTGTAAATATTGGGCCGGCTCGCACTACAAAGCTCGAGGCACGAGCCGACGGCCTCGCCTCTAGTGCCCCAAGTACGATGAAGCGCCATTGATAGGTGGAAAGGACGGACGAACGGATGAACGAACGAAAGAAAAGAAAAAAGAAAAATGACAACGACACGAGAAAGTTGCGCTTGACGCGCGAAATTGGACAAGGACATCTCTGAGCTGTCTCGTTCGTCCGCTTATATATATATAGTTATATATATATTTATATATGTATATATGTGTATAAATATATATATATATATATATATATATATATATATATATTTAGATATGTATATATATGCATATATATATATATATATATATATATATATATATATATGGACATTACTCGACTGAATCACCATTTTAAAAAGTTTAAGAAACACTAAAACGTATGTATACTGAAGAAATCTTTAAGTCCTATAGAGTTCATTGTGGTGGGGCCGTTCGCTGGTGTCGTTGGTGCTACTAATTGTGTACTGTCATTTTTAGCTGTTTCTGGTAAAGTTATTAATACTGCGTACTTATAAATATGATTATTGTCATTGCTACTAGTCCTGCTGCTGCTACTGCTGTTGTTGCTGCTGCTGCTGCTGCCGGCGTATGTCGAACGAATATCAATTCTGTCGCCGTGTATTGACATTGTCTGTGGCGCTCATGATCTGATTAAGAACAGTTGAACAGTCGCAACAACAACAACAACAACAACAACAAAATAACATCAGACACAACAACACCAGCAACAACAAAAACAACGACAACAACAACAACAACAACAACAACAACAACAACAACAACAACAAGCTGACATCGACTTGTTGTCGCTGGCGGCCTTGTCGCAAACAACGGCAGCATCAGTGGTGGCGGACAACGCCAGCGGCCCGGAAGGTGCGCCTCAAGGCACGCATCACCATTTATCCACGGATCTATCGATCTATCGAACTATCTAATCACCCCTTTCTGGAGGGCAGCGTTCATTTTAGGGCTGGTTTGATTGATTCGCTCGCTCGCCAATGATCGCGTGTGGGCTGATGACGGACGGCAATTACACCATGGCCAACAGTAACAACAGCAACTAGAACAATAATCCCGACGACAACAACAACACAACAAGCAGAACAATAATCCCAATAACAACAACAACACAATAAGCAGAACAATAATTCCAATAACAACAACAACATAACAACAAGTAGAACAGTAATTCCAACAACAACCGCCACAACAACAACAACAACCATAACAATTTTGACAACTCTTTTTGCTGAACCTCGTTGCGACTTCACCTCGACTTTAACCGCGGCAAAGGCAAGTCGCAGTGATGATGCCGCGACAAGGAAAGCAACAACACAGCGAACAGGGTACCGACTCGGTCGAGCCCGGTGGCGTGGTGGCATGCGTCTGCGCCTCGCGACCCGAGGAGACACATAGGTTCGCGGGTTCGAGCCCCACCGCTGCACTGTTTTGTATTTATAGGGGTCCGTCTGTGAAGCAATGTGCAAAGCAGTCCCATGGACGTTAAAACTTGGCTGAGAGTCAGCCCCGAAAGGGCCTTTTTTAGGGTGCCGACAGGTTTCCGGCATCGTTTGAATCGCCAATCGCAGCGCTCTGCAGCGCCCGATTCGACCTCCATCCTCCGCCTGTAGTGTTTGCGGCGGCGAATGAGGCATCGGCGGCCTCCCTTGTCTTGCCTTGCAGGGCAAACTTGTCGGCATACTGGGTCGAAACCAAAATAAGCAACAACAACAAAAAAAACACGCAAAAATCATGAATAATAAAAGGAAAAGAGCATGTTTCGTGGGGGCCGACGTGTACATGCGGTCATATGGACCCCAGACACAGACAGCTAACAGAAGCCAGACAGACGCGTACCTTGACGCCTATCGCACGGAGCAGTGCGTGCATGCCCTGTGCACTCATGTATGTATCTGGCCATTTGCCCGTTGGCCCAGTCCAGTGAGCCTTTAAGTCCATTACTTGTGTTGTTACTCCTGTTCTCTATAGCTCTATAGCTAACATTCAGACTGTGACCACACCGGTTGCACGTGAACATGTAGACATCGGTATTGGCGACAATACCGGCTCACAGCTCTATTTTGTCGTCCGTCGTCTTCCGCTTTGCCGCCACACAACGGTTTGACGTCGTGTGGCGTCCTTCTGTCACTATATCATATCACCGGCGACAGTTCAAGCCTTGTGTTTTCCGTATGTTGCATGCAGCATGCTGTTGTACGGATTGTCGACGAAACGTTTTGTCGGTTAGTATACGTTCTACCTTCTGATTTCGGGGCTTTGCTCGATTGCGTAGGTCGCTGTATGCCTCGTCGTGTTCCCCCCGTTCGTGATCTGACCTGTCCACCAGAGACATTTACGTGGCCGAAAGCCAGCCTTCGTCTCATCTGGTTCTGCCTTATCTTCTTATCAATAAAAACAACAGTTTTTTTATTGATAAGAAGATAGGGCAGAAGCAGATAAGAAGATAACGCAGAAGCAAAACATCAACAACAACAACAGCAGCAACAAACATAAGCGCGCTTGCATGCATATCATCTCGTACCATCAAGAAGTTGCAGCGAGAGCAAGTAGTAAGTGAATGACTAACTGAACATCGCTTGTGATCTTGTCGATTTAATCGCGTGTATTCTGAACGACGAGAGCAATAACAACGACGACAAAACAATATCAAAGAAGGCCTTACGCAGAGGCTACGGAGACAACATTCAATGGGAATAACGCTAACTAAACGGCGAGCGCAAAGGGAGCATTTCTACCAGTTTCGGCGAAGTAAAGCGAGTACAGTTCCAACGGACATGTTTGTAATATATATTCAATAAAAGCAAATAGTGGTAGTAGTAGTAGTTAGTATATGTAAGCACATCAAAGTAAAGCGCAAGCGGTTTCTTTGAGAAATCGTTGTAACATACTTATTAATAAGAAAAAAAAAGTATATGTAAACAAGGAAGAGCAGTGAGGGGGGAGGGTAGTTGTAGTGTCGTGGGGTGGTTTCACGTCCTCGCTTCTATACAACTCCTTCGTCTAGCATAACCACTACGTCTATTGCTACTGGTATGTCTATTGCTTCGGCTGCTGCTGCTGTTGCTCCTGTTGGCATGCCATTTTGCCCCGAGAGGCGACTTTCTATGGCGTGAGTGGAACTGGACTTGCACAGCTAACGTTACCATCACTCAATCGGCACTACCATTCGCATCTGTCGATCTGTGGCAGCATAAACAGTGTCATTGAGTGACGACATTGCATGTACGGTATCTCGGCTTTTCTTCGCCTCGAACGCGACAACAATAACAGACGACGATGATGACAAACAAGAGGACAGCGGCGCCGACTACGACCACCCCAGGGATCCCACGTCCAAGTCCCCCATCCTCGATCTCTCCGTAATGCAATGCTTTGTTTTCGGCGGTTTTCTGGATGGGTCACTTGACTGAGCCAGTCTGTCAACAGCAGCAGCAGCAACAGGCAAGGAGGTCATCAGCAACACTGAAGCCTGGCTGATGGCCGGTTTTTTTTTGCCGTGCGCCTCCGGCATGGATAGATCACATTCAGCCCGTGACCGCAAGAAGAAGTATATATATATATGTATATATATTATATATATATATATATATATATATATATATATATATATATATATATATATATATATATATATATATATATTATATATATATATATTTATAAATAAAAAAACGACTCTATAGACTAAAGCACATTGTCAACATAACCGATAGACATTGATTTTAAGTTTATTACTACATATCTTTGTCGGTAATAGGGAGTTATGGTATGGTTGCTAAGTGCTGTTATCAGGTGAGGCTTAGTATTTTTGCTACACTATGTATATTTGTTGTGTTATTGCGCTGCCGTTGTTTTTGTCTCACTACATAGCTACACTGAGACCAATCATCAGTATTTAAGGATATGCCAGACATGTATAATCTGTTATTCAAGTAGATTTTTTAAACAAGGCCTACCTAACTTTTTAGTGAGGGTAAATGCAGTCACACACACTATATATATATATATATATATATATATATATATATATATATATGTAAACATATATACACACAATTGTATATGTATTTATATATACATATAGATAACGACAGGAAGGGCCACGTGGGAACCAACCAGGAAGAGCCCGGAAGAATAAGTAGAAGGGGTCATCCACAAAGGACGCCGTTACAAAAAAAGGAAAACTCATACGTTTGCACGAACAGACAAGAGAGGTAGGGAGGTGAGGGGCGTGATGAGAAAGTGAATAGGTGAGTAAGCGCTATTTGGATGGCTTCTTTGAATGCGGCCATGCGGCGGTCTTCATATCTTGTTACCCCAACACGAAGAGCTAATAAATAGCAACAACATAGAAGTATAAACAAAATAAATATATTCGTATATAAAAACCACGAGGCTACTGTCAGGGATCAATGCATTGGCCAATGCTAAATCAAATGAAAACGTACACGGCATACAAATGATCATCCCAGTTTTGACCACCACTTTTCGTTTATCCATTGAACACCGCTGGATAGATCAGCTGTTGACGTCTACCTCCCGCCCCTGTAATCCGGGACTTTACTTGAATCTTCACTAAATAAAAATCTCCACATTGTCGCTATCGGCAACGGAAGAGAACGACTTACAGTAATCATATCACGAATGAGACCTTTACTAGATTTGCACCAAACAGACCCCACTTAAATGTGCATACTCCTGTAAGATTGAGTTGTGTAAGCACAATGGCAGCATTCCAAGGTATTGAATGTAAATCATAAAAATGAGACTGTATGATCTGGATTTATGTGATCCTATTCAATACGAGTTGTTGTTTTGCTAGCCGTCTTAATATGATGTATCTTCTTTAAAAACAAAGCAGAACCTTGTTTTGAGCACGCCAGTGTGTTCAGTTTACCTCCCAATCGAACAAGTTGTTGTCTTGCAAACGCACATTTATCTAAGGTTATGTCCGGCTAGCCTCAACGGTATAGTATTGTAACGGCGAAATAGATTAATTTCACCAAAATGATATTCCCCTTCCGCGATTCGATTGAACACCGCACGACCCCTTCAAGTCTAGCCAAACTGGGCTCGGTTTCATACTCTGCATACTATGCGGGTGCATGTTTGTGATAGTGCATGTGTAGTGTATTGGCTGCTGCCAACATCACCTATTTTTCTGACCAACGAACGACGTTTACCTTTCGTCGATGTGGTCTTCTATACTTCTTGTATCGACTTCAGCGACACGGTGCGACACGACATCACTGCCTACTACCAGTACCACGACGACAACGATGGTTGTGATGGCATAAAAAAAGCATCAGCAACCCCGGCTCCTCTTATATATATATATGGTTATTTTTGGCCACCCACAATGGCCACTTACTTCTGCGTGGCCTGATCGCGTAGAAGTCTCCAAATGCCAGAAGTCGTCACCTGTACAACGGCGCCGGCAGCAAAAGCATCATCAACAGCAATAACAACATCAACACCAACAACAACAAAACAACAACAACAACAGCAGCAGCAGCAACAACAACAACATGAACAGCAGCAACAAAATAAGAAACAATAAGCATCAAATCTGTTGCCGATTAGGCTGGCGCTAATGCTCACGCCTACGGACCATCAGAAGCGGATTAACTTCGTCGATTGGGCGTTTTGATCGAGACGGTGCAGCGTGCTGCCGACTTGAACAAAACGACATTTCCCTACGAAGCCCATTACTACCTAAATAGACGTGTGAGCAAACAAAATTGTTGCATCTGCGCAACCAAGAATCTCTACATGGCTCACGAACAGCCATTAGATGTGCCATATGTGAGACTCTGGTGCAGCCTATCGTCCAAACGTATCATAGGATTCTAGATTTATTTTTACTCCACGGTAAATAGCGAGCGTTCTCGCAGCATCACCCATTAATAGTTGTTGTCCGAATTTAGACAGAATCAATGTGTTTATTATCACACATGTTGTGTAGAATTAGTACAGTTAAAATATATGCATATGTTTACATACACAGATTTGGACATATAAAAATGCATGCACTCGTCTTCAAAATTGTGCCATTTTACGCCGTTACGACTTTTCCTCTCGGCGTTTGAAAATTTCAATACATTTGTACACACAAAATCTAAAATCTTACACACTCTTATTCTACGTTGAACATTTTTAAACATTTTAGACTGCATATTTTGCAAAGACTCTCTATATATGAATTTCATGTTTATAGATTCATTCATTACGTCTTCCTTGCATTTGCATATGAATTAGCAGCAGCTATTTGACAAACTAACAAAACTTAGTTCGAAGCGCTGCAATCCTGTTTTCGTTCATTTCGACGGACGTCACCCGATTCGTGATTGAGGCTGACAAACAAACATTTGATTACTTAGCAGAATGGCGGAAAACTCTCATATCAGAGCATAGCTGTTGCTGTTTTGTAAGTAAGACGTTCGCCAAAGTGCCTGTCGGCGCACTTGGAGTTAGCTTTTCATATTAAAGTCTACGTAATCTCTCCAAATATGTACTACTTAAGCGAATTGTGCATACACTCTACGCAACACGATTCGATTGTAGTGATCACATCCGACTGCACCCCACCGACTTGGGCGTAACAATGCAGGTGAATTATATGCCGCGTATCGTCTCTAATGACGCTTCTATGGTCTCCAAACTTCCTACGTTGTTCGTTCGGTAAGGCATCTGCGTATACGTATGTATGTATAGGTTGTTTGTCACATATACGGCTGCCAATAGAAAAGGCTTTTTATATACATATATCTCTAAATAGAAGAGGCATATAAGTAAAATTAATGTCTGACTATGTTCATCCTAGGATGTCCTAGATTATATTTTGCACTCCTTAATTTAGATTTAGAGATTCACTATTCATGATCATTCGCCTCTTCCACTTATAACTATACATATATAGTTATAGTTATATATGTATAGTTGCTATATATAATCTCATCATACATATGCAGGCGCATATGTATAAGTTGAAGTAGTACTACGCCAAAGCTGCACGAAAACAACAATAAATACAGACTATGATGCCGCATACAACACACGGCAATAGAACGACATTGATAATACGACCTCAACACAGTCAGTTATGTAGGACATGGTGGTACTGCATACAAGGCTGCAATTACACAATTGCGTTCAAATGAGAAAGTTGTAGAATAACAAAAACAACCATGCTATAATTGTATATAGTAACAACAAAATTCACATTAACAATAATAACAGGTAACCTTAAGATTAACAATAACCACAACATTAGCAACAATGACATCAACATTAACAATAACCACAACATCAACAACATGTAGCATCACCATTGATAACAACCACAAAATAAGCGCACATATAACACCAACATCAACATCAATGACAACAAGAAACCCCAATATTAACGATGACAACATTGACAATAAAACACAGCTTTTACAGGGAAGTGTTTTACAAGTTCGCTTTTACAGAGAAACGTCAAATCGCCTTTCGTGCAAGGTTCGTCCATTCGCGCCGTGTCCGTTCGACGGCTGACCGGAAGTCCTCTCAAAGAGTCGCCCGCAAAACAGACAAAATTCGAATTGTAAGTCGTGGGTCGTCGGTGTAGCGATGGCATTATATTATGCTGTTTAAGTCCAGAAGGCCAGTGAGAGGTTAACACGGAATGCCATTAGATAGCACGCTATTTCTTTGAACCTCTATGCACATGTATATATATATATATATATATATATATATATATATATATATATATATATATACACGGACGTATATACATATATAACAGACGTGTATATATATATATATATATATATATATATACACACGGACGTATACACTAGATCTACACCAACAACTAGTACTTCAGAAGCTGGCTTATCATATCACGAGATAAACAAGCAATAATAAAACAAGAATTATCGTAGCTCGTTAGTTAAAAAACATCCGGAATTCAACATGCGTCTTTGCTGAACCAACGACGCATCTCTGAAACTCGTTTTGTATATATATATATATATATATATATATATATATATGGAAAAACCATTGCCTTGCATTCGGGCGTTCAAGCCCTGGACCGGCCACTTTTTAAATGATTCTCATGGTTTTCAATTTACACAAGGTGAATGCCGAAGTGGTCTATACTCGACCATGATCGGACAAAAAACGAACAAGTATGTCTCAATAAAAAAGAGATGGTACATTACCATCCGCTCGTCAGTATAGTTTGCTCAGCGGCAAAGCTTTGAGACATCATTGGAGAAAGTGTAACAATTTATAACGCTGCTTCCTAGAATGTACAAACACTGCACTTCGGGAGACATTTCAAGAAATGATTTCTTGCAGGAAGCTCTTTATATGGAAACCATAAATCGCCAAAACTTCCGGTTGGCTCAATTTTGACTGGTTTTCCGTAGCTTGGTCGCTTTCAAGCGGTTAGTATCACAGCTTAGAATTCGTAGAATAATTCGGTCGACTCTTTGTTTTTAGTAAACTGTGTTGTTTAAACGCAAGCGGTTCAAGCGGGGGTGGAGGCTTCCTTTTGTGACGGTTTGTTTGCCCTTATAGAAAGAGAAAAACGGCGCTAGTGCTGACGGCACGCGAAACAGCGCACGTCTATCCCAAAGAAACAATTTTTTTAAGGAGGTTTTTTTAATTCTAGACTATCCTCCGTCCCCTACAGTTCTGGAACTAAACCTGAGGTAATATTTCAATGCACCGAGGGCCGGACCTAGGGTTATCTAGGGTTTCCCTTACAGTCCTTGTGGCAGCATGGCCCTGACACTCAGCGGTATGGTTAGCTATCTATTCTCAATGAGCATCGCTCAAAGAAAATTCGATCAACAACAGGGATCGAACCGGGGACCGGTATATGACAACCATGACTAGCGCACTAGTCCCCTAGACCACGCCACCACTTTTTGTACCTGCAGATGAGCTACCTAGTCACCTCGCGAAAGTCTGCACCAGCTCATCAACAATCCCTTACACCATCCCCAATAGTTCCGCTTCGTCCAATCGCTGGGAAAAGGAGTGTTGTGCTTTGCTTAGAGGCCTCCGTCATTCAGGACGAGACCCAACTTGCAACCGCCCGACTTTCGAACCAAAACAGTTTGATCTAGATGTCGTCGAGAACGAGCATCGCAGAACCACTCTTCTTCTCAGGCCAGCCACTGTGGACCACGTTGCTCAACAAATAGCACCACCTCAGCTGTCTGGATCGAGTGTATTCTCAAGGTGATATCGAAGCAGAAGGCGAGAGTCCTCTGAGTCCGTTATCCTGCGAGAGGAACTGCGATACAGAACTGCATGTACAAATAACTGCCCAGTGTGGCCACGCACAGGCTTTTCTTCTACCTTGGAGTCAGTGGCGCGATTTTCCTAGGGCAACACGGATATACATATAGATATATATATATATATATATATATATATATATATATATAATGCGAACGAAGCTGGCAAATGAGCAATTGGTGGCCAGTGGTCAGAAAAGGAGACCTCCGCTTATCTGAACGCGACGCATTTTGCCTCGCCTCGAGGCATATCCATTCAATCGACTTTAGCTATCAGTGTTTATTACAGACAAATCAGTGCTTACAACAGAAAAAAAATCGACATCAATGATATTAATAATGGGTCGCAGTCGCTCGGATTTGCGGCTACCATTTTGCCTGCCAATTTTGTTCATGTTTTTGTTGTTGTTGTTGTTGTTGTTGTTATTGTGCTCCTGCTGTTGGTTTCGCCATTAATGCTGTTATTGCCGCTGACGATATCACCATAGCTACTTTTTGACAGTGCCTGACAGGTTATATATATATATATATATATATATATATATATATATACACATATGCACTTTGTTTTAATTTGCTTTACTATTCATCACATTACAAACAGAGTTATCGAACACGGAGAGGGCACCAACGGCGCGGAGCGACTTGGCGCCTTATGATATCCTAGAGCGCTGAAGCCGCTTCGAGCGGTGTTTTTACTCAAGCTTGCCCAGCTGTGCTGTAACCGCGAAATGGTGACTTTGTTGCACGCTTTAGATCAACGGTCGTGTTTTTATCGCAAACCAAGCAACATATATATATACCGTTGATCTAAAGCGTGCAACAAAGTGACCATTTCGCTCTGTATATATGCTATGTATATGAATATATAGATTCTCCAAACTCCAGGAGCGACACTGAAAAGTAATTAGATCCATGTAGAATCGCAGGAGCGCGTGGCTCAGTTTGACTCTCGTCTGCTTCGACAGTTCGACAAGCTTGGGACGGCCAGGAGGGAAGTTCTGGGTGGGGGGCTGTACCCATTGCCGGATAATAATCGTTCGCACCGCTGGCGGCGCGTTAATAATGACACGGTTGGCGTCCGCCTACCTGTGTTGCTGTGGCCGAAGTGGCACCAAAGTCAACGGTGGTGTGCCCCTCGAAGCAGCAGGCAGGGCCTAGCAAAGCCCACCCCTTCCCCCCGACACAGAGGCGGTATCCGGGCCCAAAGACAACGCTCCTCGGTGTCTCGACCTTGCCGTTTGCCCCCAGGGGAGAACGAAAGGAGGCGAAGAAACGCAACAGGTGACCATACCAGCTCCACCAGAGAGACACAAGGCGGTCTGTGAAGGACCTCTCTCGTTCATTCTCGATCCGTTCTGTCTCTACGCCACTTCCAGACGCTTACACAGGTTGACTCTTTGCTGGCTGTGGGTGCATGCTGGCTGGCTGGCTACGGCCACATCAGCCGCGTATGCGTCTGTTGTACCCACTTCTTTCCTTCTTGAACCTCCATCTATCCCCTCTCTTTCTTTTCTTCTCTCCTTCCCTCTTCCCCTCTCTTTCTTTCTTTCTTTCTTTATTGCTCTTTATCGAAGTGGGCAATGTTGTATTGCCTTCTAGTTTTGAGCACGACGTCAATGGCGTGCCATAAATACGAACACCTTCAGATAAACGCAAATATATCGTGCATGTTTAAAACCGCCCCAAACACCAGTTAAGTCGGTTTCATCTTGAGTGTCGTTCCTGAGTATCGTTGTGATATCACCGGATAGCGTACTGCCTGGCGTCAACGGTCGACTCTTGCTCCACTAATATACATCAACTAGCGTGCTGTTATCTAAGAGGCGTTCGCCGGAAGCAGCTATTTGATGCCCATAAACTGTTATGTAGCATTTTAATATATTTAATCGCGTTTCGGTCACGGAAACTGCAGCGCGTCAATGCTTTCATGACGAATTCCGACGTACTGTCCCACCACTCGGTTTTACTTGTACACATGCACATGCAGTGAGTGCACTGTGTCTAGTAGTAGCAACTGGAAATCGCACCAAAATAATGTTTTTAAGTCTATAGCTCTAGTGGCGTGGCTGAGTGTAAACGTCTCGAATGATCAGAATTACCGTTTAGTGTGACGCTTGGGGAGTTGCTCAGAAGCAAACGCTGTTTAGTCATGAGTCGTGTGTTCGATCTCGACAAACGCTGTCATGTTACGACGCCTCGGCGTCGTCGTCGTCATCGAAGCAGCTTAGAAATAAACGCGGCGAGCGCGGCATAGCTGATCACCTCGGTGTGTTGGGGGATTTTGTCCTTGTCACCACCAGAACCACCACCCACAGGTGGTGCGGCCGCTGAAAATGCTAGCAGTAAACTGGAAAAATGTTTTTTTTTTTCGCTCGCGCGCCTGAAACCGCAGCCTCTTAGCCTACAACTAAAAACGCTCCATGCGTCTCCCTTCGGTACGGCAGTAATAGCCTTTATTTTCCAAAGTTAGTCAGGGTTCTAAGCACAATCAAATCCATTTGTCTTGAGTAGTGGACAAGTGGTCCACTTATAGCTGGTCAGAGACAAGCACTCGTATATGCCATCATACTATCGTCTGTACCGAATTTGGCCAACCTCAAGCTTTTTTTTTTCATGCTGCAAATCACGCGGGGACTGCCTTCATTGGTAGGTGGTAGAAATGCCAAGTTGCAGGGCAATAATTGACCAGATTCACCCGAAAACAGAACCAACGAAGGAGGGCACCAATTCTACCCAAGAGCCAAGAGGCGTTGACACCTCGCCGCTCAATTATCCCCGTTGTCGCCATGGCAACACCGGGGCGGTTTCTAAATGGATTAATCTACTTTGAAGCGTGTCTTAGCCGCCACCTAAGTTAGCGTCGCTACACATGTAATACCAGTAATAGGCCGTCGTAGGCGAGACTCATTCTTATTGGTGACGACAAACTTGTATCATCATCATCACCACCACCCTTATTTTACTCATATAAGCTCATGGCCTAACACTCGGCGTGTCTGACCGAGGGTTGGTTTCGAAATTCACTTGGTGACCAATCCATGGTTCCATTCGCGGCGCGTATCGATCGGGCGCCGCCACCCCGACGTCATCACCACCCATGAGCAAGCAGAATTAGAGGATGTCCGAAATCAACTGCGACCTTTACGATCGGTGGGAACGATGAGAATTGATCCACGTACTCGAGACTACTGCGATCGCTGGCATACGCAGCTAGCGTAGATGCCTGCTAACTGGGATAATGTGCGCCTGTGGCTTGTCTAGACGCTCACTCAGTGGGTCTTGAGTTGTTCGACGCGATGAGGGTAATCGCAGGCGAGGGAACTGTATATTTACGATACAGATCGAGAGAGAGGGGGGGGGAGAGAGATGGGAGCTAAACATACAAAGAGCAAGAAAGAACAATAAACACGGAGCCTGCTGGTAGATCGAAGCCTAGCTAGAAAAACTAAAAAACAAAAACAGAAACTTGCTTCGAAAACACACTTGGCCAGAAAAGGGCACATTGGATGTGAAACACTCTCCGACAAAAAAATACACAAAAGCTGGTTGACTGACTTTCACTCAACAGCGTAGGTGTCACGCAAATTGGCTGCACATTTGTTTTGCTACAGCAGAGTCGGTTACGCGCCGCTGCCGGCCTGCCTATCTGTTCTATTAGGATTCTGCTTCCGTTAGGTAATCAAAGATGTTTATTTCCACTTATCTCTATGGTCGTGTGTGTGTGTGCGTCTATTGGCAAGACTTCCTGTTTGTTTATATATATATATATATATATATATACATATATAACAATGTATAACGGTGCAACAACAAGAACAACGTGACCGCCGTGCACTCGATGTATAATTGCGGCCGGTGCGGTCGTTGACTTTAACAGCAATCGCGACACACGATTGCCGAAAGGCAGCTTCACTTCTGTCGATAGCGCCAATATTCGCGCGCGAGGCCGGTAAGCTGGTCCCTCACAGCGAAGCGAAGTGTGCATGATGTGTGAGGCTAGCCGACGCTGAAGGAAGAACGCCGCGAGCAACTGAGTGAAGTTCACATCGGAAGCGGAGCCAAAAATGCTCTGAACAGTTATCAGACATGTTCGCCTTCGGCTACCGATGAACCCAATTTGTATGCAGATGTATGCCATGATAATTACGTCTAGCCAAAATCGATTCTATTTAGAGCGCTTAGGTATGGCCACGTTTATCGATGGACTATATAATAAATTAGACGACTGTACACGCTCTGTATAGAGTAAGATTTGAAAGCTAGCCTTTTTGTTTGGCCAGTATATATATATATATATATATATATATATAATTTTTTGCAATAATCAAATTATTTTTGCACAAACAGGGTCGGTCGGTTGACCGATGTGTATTTCTTACATAACGTACTTGTTGAATATATTTAGTCAAACAAACGAGTTTTCAAATCGAACTCTATAAAAGGCAAGTGCACTCGAATATATATATATATATACAATATAATTTATTTTTATAAACGCAATTATCGAAGCATTTTTATACTGATGGGTCCCCTCAGCTGACCAATATGTATTTCTTACATAAAACACGTTGAATATATGTATATTTAACGAGTTTTTTTTTCATGTAAGAAATACATATCGGCCAGTCGATTTGTATAAAAATACTTCGATAATTGCTTTATCGTCAAACAAATAAGACTTGCTTTCAAATCGTAAGGCATGTATACTTGTATAATTTACTGTTGGATTTCTAGGAGTATTCGGTGATACTAATCTAATTTACATGTTATTTGTATTGTAAGTAAGAAGTACTTGTTTGTTATCGGTACTTTAGGGAAATTGAATAATTATTTAGAATTATATGTCTACATCTATCATGTAAGGTAGCGTTTTCGTCATATTATGGTAAAACTAAGCAAATAATGTAAGAATATCTGAATGCAGCGTTTGCTAGTTGGAAATCTATTAAATTGCAAGTTTTACCAGCTACGGCCATTGAAGAGACCGTACTACATAGCAGAACTGGACTTGTACTTTTGCACAAACATAGGAAAAACCGGATATCGGTTAGTGTATATATATATATATATATATATATATATATATATATATATATAGATATATATATCTCCAATATTTTTAGCATATATGTATGCATGGCTCTGCATAAAAAGACAGGTACCCACGCACAGTGGCCAATATGGTGCCATTGGTATGAGATGTCATAATATTTAGAGACAAAAAATTCGGTAGGATCATGGAAGGCTGCCCTCTGAACGGCGGCAAACTGAGTGGTGAAAGACGTCTTTTGGACATGCCGCATGACAACATGTCTATTTGACCCTTCCGCTTCCCTCTACGCGCTTGCTTTCGCATGGTTACCAACAAAATTAGCCTTATTTATATTCCACCGTCGACGAGGGATTAAATTGCATGTATACGTCCTTTATAAGCAGCGGCGTGTTTGCTAGCCAGTGGATAGACCATTCTGTTGCATCTACCTGGTTCTGCATGTACCTTCTTCGTTACGAACAAGTTTTAGAAACGCCGGCTTTGCCTTCGCCTTATCGAAAGTAGCCGAATTAGCATTCGTTTAGTTGCGCCCTTAGTAAGCCTCAATACCATACGCGAGGCAATCGGTGCAATTCTCTGGCCGAAGCTAGCTGTATAGAGCTACGCGCACAGATAGATATCCACCAGGGTTCTTCGATTGCATAGAGTGGTTGATTAAGCCTAGGCCATTAGCAGGCGACGGTCCAAACTTCGGGTTCGAGTCCCGGCTAGTTGTAATTAGAGACCTATAATGATTTTGAGCTTCACAACAAACGCGCTGGCTAAGAATTTAATTCCATTCTGCCACTAACTCGGGCGGATACAGATAGCTCTTCTCGTGGAATTTCGTGTGGCATATGGCTTTATTCAAATCTAAATTGGTGTAGCTAATAGCAGAATCACTATTACCCCAAAAATGTCGAATTTAATCAGCCGAGCTAGCTCGCCTTGCAAAACGAGTGTCAATCTAACTAAGCTTGCCCCGCCGCACAGCATGCAAGTTTGTTCAGCAAGCGTACAAATTTTAACATGCTCTTCTGAAGAAGTAGTCGTAATATGAGGTACAACATTAAACTTACTTACTGTCGACGCAGCCCTGAGGCATGCGGCATAATCAAAACATGTATAGCTGTAGAGTATACATTAATTGACTTCTTTGCGCACGGTGACCCATTTACGGGTATATATTATAAAACTGCCGTAGCAACGCTGGCTGATCGATTTGCATCTATTTTCGGAAATAACTTGATTAATCATGACAGCTAGAAGAGAAAAGCAGCGTATCATAAAAACACCAGCGAAAGCAGCTACTGTAGTACTGAAAACGTGACACAGATGCTGAGCGAAAACCTAGCAACCAATACAACCGGCGTCTCGTTGACTCATTAGCAATTTTCGTCGTCAGAAGGTTTTGTGTGTTTACGCATACAACGGTCACATAGACACGGACAGCTTGACACGCATATGATTCGAGCTTCCTCAAGCACAGCCTTGTACATGTTCCGCTTAGACGCATGACGAGTTGATGTTCGCGGTCGTAGCTGGCGGCGCTAAATCGAGCATAAATAAGCTCTGTTACTCTGTGTGGCTATGTCGCAATGGTATATATATATATATATATATATATATATATATGAATAGATACATGCATTATCCAGAACCAGAAAAGGTCTGGTGACTCTACGAATGGAGGAATGCCCGTTGTAACCGTCGTCATCCCATCACGGCCGTTCTGCTTTTTTTTTTACCTCATGAGTTCCGTGACATGCTTTCCTGACGTTGCCGACGACGCGCCGGCTCGCCCAACAACGCGGGTGGCCAAGTCGTCGTTTCGGGGGCGCGTTTCTGGTCTGCAATGCGACAGCTTGGGTTCTGTCTCGGAAGTGGATCGATTGTGGCACCGGTTGTTGCCCGGCTCAACGAGAGGCCCGAAAAAGAGAGAAGCTCGCAATTGAATTCGCGATTGTGAAAGAAGACGCTCTCTCAAGACTGGAGGCCGACGTGAAGACCACAAAACTACTTCTACTACCGTACGCCTCTTCCCAACAACCCACCCCCCAAGCTGCCCTGCCCAGACCTCACCACTCGGTCGGAACTTCTGCTGCATCAGAAAACTCTTCCCGAATTCTGCTACTGCTGCTACGGCTGGTTATCTAGCTGCGCCTCCGCCCTCAATCACTGGCGGTGGCGGCGGCTGCTGATGCTCGGGAAGTCAGCTGGCCCATACAACCCAAACACCAAACTGATGTGATTGTCGCAGACCAACAGGCCAAAGGACGCATGGTCAGACGGGACGGAACGGAACGAACGAGCCCACGTACCGACCGGCTGACTTACTGACTGACTGACTGACTGACGGGGTATTATTTATTGTTGTTACCCCGGATGGCGTCCGGACTGCTGCGTCGGCCGGATGAGGTTCTGGAGCGGGGGTGGGTCGGCTTTCGCCCCCCGTCCTTACCCCACTACTATGATGACAATGACAATGATAATAACAACGAGCGAACCACTGACCGACCAAAAGACCAGCCGACCGACCAAAAGACCAGCCGACCGACCGACTGACCGAGCCAGCGAGCGACTTCTGCTACTTCTGCTTCTGCTGCTGTTGCTGCGGACGAATCCAGATAATAGACATAGCGATCTTCGTCGTGGCCCCGCTGCCACCGTGGTCACAAAGGCACACAGAGCCTTATGCCAACAGCATAAGCATATAGACAGATAGATGATGTTGCTTCATCATTCACTTGCCAGCCACGTGTAAGAAGTGTAAGAAGAGCTCCTATGAGGTAACTATAATGACGTTACGCTCCTGCGAGTGCGAGCAAAGCTAAAACGGGAGACACGGATATCAAGAGAGAGAGAGGGGGTGGGGGGGGGGGGGAGATGGGAAGGCGAAAGGAAACGGGGAGTACCGACCGACAGCCGTAATAAGCGGCTTCTAGTAAAGGCGGATGCCGCCTGTCGTCGACACACAAATTAATTACACTATGTAGGAACTGTACTAGCCAGCGACCAGGTCTTCTGGGTGGTTCTGGATGGCAGACACAATTCGTGGTTTGCGCGCAGTTACATCAGATAGTTAGCGTTGACAAAAGCGAAACGTAATGATGACTGCAAGGTGCAGCAGCTTTTTTCGTTCGTTCTTAGATAGGTACTTACTTCTTAGACAGGCATGTATGAGTATATGAGTTTGTGTATACGTGCGTGCGTGTGTGTATAGATGATTAATGCTTGATGCGACCACAGAGATTCGCGTAGATGGAGACGCCAAGCAGCTTGAATACATACTGTATTTCTCGCTAGACAATCACAGGCGCATCAATGGCACAGTGAATACCACGCCTTTCATAACAAAGGATGAAAGAAAAACAATTTTTTTTTTTGGCAATGATGTGAAACCAGGATACATACGCCTAACAACAGTATTCTGATGCATCAGAAGTGTGTAGATGTATCGCGATTTACTATGCGATCTTTCGTTTAAGTCTGTGTCGTCTGGTGTGTTGGTTTGTATCAAACACCGCATGAAGTTTACCGCTGAGATTCTTAGTTTTAATCAAGATCTGTTTTTAAAACCGTCGAATAGCGTGTTACATTGCTATACGCTAAGTCCTGCATAGGCTTTCGATGTTCTTTTCCTTTCTTAAAAAAGCCTCACATCGAGAAAAACCTGTCTGTGCTCAATCTAGTTTCTTTTCGTGCAGAACGCCGAAGCAAACGAAGGACCGAAGGCGCAGTTTATAGATGTAACTCTTATTCGTAATGACTTTATGATAAAGGTGTACCCTGCATTTTATTCAACTAAATATAATTGCCCTTGTATATTGTCGTTGTTCTCGTAAGATGTCATTATTGTTGTCATCGTCGAACTACCATGTGATGATTAGTACGAGCATTGTTCAAAGCTGAAGATTTATCTTAGGTGCTAATACAGCTTATTAATCAATTGATTTTGCAGTTTATGTCGGAAGCTAAAAGGATGCCCGGCCGCACGTCTCCCCAAAGCACAAATTCATCAGGCCTTGAGCGGCCTGTCGTGTTTAATCGAGGGATTCCAACCATTCCTTTAATGAAGTATTCCAGTGACCCAATTTTGCCGATAGGGGTTGCATAACGACCGGTTGACGTAATGCGTCAGGGTGGTTCGTCACCAGCCTACAAGATTCATGCGCCGCTGCACGCTTAGAAGGTGAAGATAACGTGGATGGGTAAGTGGAAGGGGCGCTACTAATGTCCTATCGTTAATAGCTTGCATTAATGTGCCGCATGGTATCTTATATTCTATGACGACGTATATATATATATATATATGACAGCGCTATGCCGGTATATGTCAACCTACAAATTGTGCTTAAGTGAGAAGTTCTATTTTGTTCGCCGATATGGCAATGAACGTAACAAAAGTTTTAACAACACCCATCATATTACCACGCACTTACTCATCGTATGCTGCGTAGCGGTTGGGCGCTTCGAGGTAGCTACGGGGGTAGCTACATACTCTATGTTAGAGTAAATATGATCTTGCACTTTGACTGGTAGGAAAAAAAATGTGTCGCACAAATTAAAACGCGCCCCAATCAATGGTGAGCTGCTCACAATGCGATGACACTTGCATGCGTATCGTTTCATCACTGCTATTGTTGTCAACGTTAACATTACGTCTAGTTTTATCATGCCTATAAAATATCACTATGACAATTACTAAGGACAGATGGGGAGAAACGTTTCCTGCAGCCAGTTTACTGAAATAGTAGAGAACAAATTTGTTTGCAGCCAATTTACAAAAGCGTGTAATCCTAAGCAACCGATCCACCCAACTACCGCGGAATTGCTGCACTAATTAGCGTCGTTTATAAAATTGTAACTTCACTTGTTGTAGAACGTTTATATGACACTGTAGGCCGATACCAGTACCAGGCACGCAACGAGCCGCTGATACTGAAGATAAACAAAAGAGATGACATATGCTGCTTTTATCAATTCTTAAACAGCACTCGACTGCGTTAGAAGAGACAAAGTCCTTGAAGTACTTCGCACCCAATTGCTTTATAGAAGGGAACTATGTTAGTTTTGATACGCGGCACGCTGCAACTAAACTTAATTACTATCAAGAACGGGGCTCATTTTGTCAACAGGCCAGTAGTTCAGCGAACAGAAGCCGTTTCGGGGCGACTCTGCAAGCCCGTTCTTTTTCATTCTGTATAGCGCTGGCTTGGCGGACGCCCTCAGAAATGTAGAAGCGATACACGCATTTATGCCGACAACTTAGAAATTCTCGCAATGACGCAAGACCACCTGCATCTGTTTGATCTATGGCATGCCTTAGATTGGTGCCAACATGGACAACTGACTGTCAACACTGCCAAAACAGAAGTAATACGATTTAGCCGAGGCGGATATGCCGAGGCGGATCGTACGCTGCAGATGACCGGTGCATTATGATTTAGGGAGTAAATGTTGAACTCTCGTCAATCACTTCTGTTATCTAGGAGCAACAGTGACGCCCCTTCTTCTGTCTTTCACGGACATATAGAAGAAATGCGTAGCAAGGCCATCGTGGCCATGATTCTACTGGGAGACGTTACTGACACAGAATTAGAAATAGCGGCAATCTGATTCAGAATGAAAATTGTACCTGTTGTGAGATATTTTTTCTTCGCACGCAATTTCCCCTCATTTTACAATGCCAGATCTTCAAAACATAGATAAGATAAAATCATGCTTCGTAAAGCGTACGTTGGGCTTGCCAACGATCGCTTCGGCAAGCTTGTGTTAGCAGTGTGCCGCGAACGCACAATAGTAGATGATTTAGTACTAAACAAGACACCGTCCAGCACATAGAGGTTAGAAGCCTACAGAGAATTTAGCGAAAATCGCGACATGGCATTTGTGTTGTGGGCTTCTATGTTGAGAGGCCTGCTTTTTGCAGCGACAGATGGAAATTGTCATCACAGAGAGACAGATCTATCTATATTGAGTCTATTCTGAACAACGTGGCATGGTTAGCCTCACGTTATGTGTTTGCATGAAAAAAGCACATACGCAACTGCTCGTTTATCGAAACATCGTCACTACAGTTAAGTGTCAACATTTTGTTGTTAGCCTACAGAATGATACGTGAGCGGATTTATTATACGGCCAGTATATGGTGAATACACTTCAAAATAAAAATAATGTCAACTTCCAAAAAGTCGTCATTATCTCTTACTCTGTGGCAACCACCTACATCAATAATCACATAGATTATGTCGTAAAAAGTCATCGAGTATGCCGCTTTGTGGGGCTGTCATCATTGTCTCTGTTGTTAATTCAACAACAACAACCCGGCTCAATAATTATGATATCTCTCTCTCTCTCTCTCTCTCTATATATATATATATATATATATATATATATATATATATATATATATATATAGATTATAAATAATATCTTTCCACCACCCATATGCGCAGACTTACAAGGTCCTTCTCTTTGCGTCCTTCTTCCAGTTCTCTTCTACACCTGGATGTCTTTTGGTCTTTTATTTCTCTACGAGCTCAACTGCAAATCCCCATCGGTGTCTGTGTGCCTCCCTTGCAATCACCTGTCTCACACAGGTTGCGACGGGTGTTTGACGACTGCTCGACGGCTTTGCATCAGAGGCTACGTTCCGATGCCCGACGATCAGTCCTCCTCTGGCGGTTCGCTGTTCAAACTGCCATATCACTCGCCCCGTCATGTTGGCTGTGTCTTTTCTCATAGAGCTATCATTATATATATATATATATATATATATATATATACGAGTATATATATATATATATTCGTTGCGACAATCTATTTCTCAAGGCTTCTTAACGCCTATTTAACTGGAAACTGCAGAGGTTGCTGCCGATGCGCCTGACCGTGCACATTGTATCTTGTGTACACATGATGATTAGTGCATGCCGTTTCGTCCCATAATGCTCTGGTTGAGTTTACATTTGCATGAGCAACCTCCTCTTTGGCGCCCGCCGCTTAGTCTAGCCTTCCCGCAAAAATTGCTGGAAGGGCCAAGCGATTGGTGAAGGCGGTTAGCCTGATCCTAATATTCCCGCTGCTGGCCCGTAGCCATGTACGCAAGTTGGCGCACCGTGGCGAACGTGGCAGAAACAGAACCCGTTTCATGTCTTCGGAAGAAACAAAAATGGCTCGAGTTGTGCAAAGCTTGCCACTGACCCCCAGATGCCCCGTGACCCCTACAGAGGATATATGTCAACACTGGTACAATTTTGAGTTCAGCTAGCTGCACTGCAACGCCCAGGGACAGTCTTCAAACTACTCTCACCTCCACGTGCATACGAATGCAATTGCTACCCGGCATCTATCCCCGACGTGCTGTGAAAAAAACCCTGAGACCCACAAATGGAAAGGAGCTGAAAAACTCTAGCCTTTGGCCACTACAGATTATTTTATCTGCCACAGCCGATCAATCTGCTCGGCGAAACTTTATTGTTTCCTTCTTCTGCGAGTTTACCTGAAGTCCTTTACCGTTTAAATAGGCTTCTGCACTGTCGCCGACAGTGTGTCCCGGGATGGCCCCGGGATCGCAATGTGCAACCACGACTAGGTTCTAGTAGTATATATATATATATATATATATATATATATATATATATATATATTACAACTAGATTCTAGTAGTATATATATTTAAAGCAAAGACAGCGTTCGGTCCCTCTATTTATTGACGCCGGGCTCGGCC
Organism: Dermanyssus gallinae; assembly: GCA_003439945.1. NCBI lineage: Eukaryota > Metazoa > Arthropoda > Arachnida > Mesostigmata > Dermanyssidae > Dermanyssus > Dermanyssus gallinae. Next base: position 16,072 of record QVRM01003797.1, on the reverse strand, counting down.
TTTTTTCCGTTATCCAATCGCATGTCATTAATTCCGCAGACTCAGCCCTTTAGCGGTGCCTAGTTCAGTCTACTGCACCTGCTTGTGGCGAACGTCCGGCTGCCGAGCGTTCAGCGAGCGAACTGCCGGGCGTTACGTTAAAGTTAACGCACGGCGAGATGGTCTCGTATAGTCGCTCAGGCACTCCGATCTTCATTCTCCAGCGTCTCGCGTTCTCTCTGTCTCGGTCTCTCTCCCCATTTCCCTCTGCCTCCCTCGAACGTTCGGTTTATCTGGGCGAATTATCTCCTTAGGTCATCAATCACGGCAACGCCAATGGCAACGACACTGCAACGCGATCTGGCGCGCAGCGGAGATGGCAGCGATGCACTGCTTGCGAAAGAAGAGCTTCCGAAAGAAGAAGTGTTGCCACCCGGGTGGGTTAGCCGCCCGTCTTTACCGCAACTACTTCTTTGCTGCAGCCCGCGGCCAAGATAGCGGCCACTTGTTGGTCGATATTGGTGGTCGTTGTTGTACCTGACCTGCGTCCCTGTGCGTGTCTCAGTGAGCTATGCTGTACTAACTCGACTGCATTGCGGCTGCATTGCATATTATACCTAACGTGTACATATGTCGTACATGAGTTTCAGCAGTTCTTCGCCTGACAATATGACCGCCTGTACATGTTGATCGTGCGCAGCACCCAAATGTAGGTGTACCGTTATTCGACAACCGGGCATTTCCGAACAGGTCCAAAAATAATCCTAGACGTCTTCTCAGACGTCGTATCTCTGTGGAAATTCTATCTTGTAGATTGAACGTACAAATTGTCTACTTGATGATTTTTGATTAGCTGTTCGCGAGATCAGCCAATCTTGTTCTTTTCCAAGAAAAGTCTTCTACAGCGTGTTTTCCTACAGGCTCCAGTTCCAGTTCTGTTCACGACGGGCTCTTACCACAAATACGTACTATATATTGCATTCCGTAGATTTGTATGCCACCACTATACTACAAGATGTATTTTGCTACTACTGCAGCAACTGCCACTACTACTACTACTACTACAGGGCATTCGATTCTGGCAAGCACACACGGACATGGGTAACTCCCCTAGAAGTGATCTCCTGATGTACGGTTTTGCCAAGGTACTAACACAAATGTATGAAGATATAGTATCGTAGATCACATTGATACGTGCCGGATCACGTAGGATGGGCTTGTGGTAATTGTGAGTCCACGGATCCGATTAGGTCGTATTTATATGGATGATGCTGTAGACAGAATGTAATCATCGGCTCCGATGCGTATCCCATCTAGCGGCATATGTGACCGAAGCTAAACAGGGCGGTCCTTTGCCCTTCTTGCAGGGGGAAATTCCAGGTTTTTAGCTAAACATTGGCGTAAATAGGTTAAACTAGATGAGGTAAACCAAAGTGCCAACGAATTTTGCCTGGCCTATAACAGCTCAGGACATGGTTTTTCATCATTATTAGAACGGCATATTGTTTATGGTCATCCAATTCAATATTACTTGTATGTGAATATTGGTAGAAACTGGAAAAGCGTATATACAGACAGTATATATATATATATATATATATTCACTTGTCTATGTAAAAAGTCAACTAGGTAAAGGGTGGCTATGAAAAAATCTAAACAATCTAAAGTGATTTAAGTAAAAAGAACATATTCATGAAGGGCAGGAACATGCAGAAGAAGTGAAAAGTGACCAAGTAGTTTACTTTTGGGTTTCAGACAATATATTTTATTTCTTAAGTTAATGTAGAGTTTAACAAACAACTATTTCAAGAGAACATAAACCCATGGTTCTGCTAATGGATAGAAACTCATACAACAGACTAGCTGGAGTGTTCAATGTATTAACAGTTCGGTGAACTTAAAACAAATGGAAAACTCTTGATATATATATATATATATATATATATATATATATATATATATATATATATATATAACTCATAACTCGCCTACGGACGTTATTTGGTACCTGTCTGTTTTAATTCTACAGATGATAGTCACATAACTCTAGGCCTTTAGCCTAGCCCGTCTTCTCGTCGGATTTTTTTAAACGTTTTTCTGTAAAGCTTATGCCCGTGTACGGTTTTTTCATGTCATTGCTAATGTTTAATCCACTCCGGCATTTACCTTGTCTAAATTGGAAACCATGCAAACCAATTTAAGAGTGGCCGGTCTGGGTCTCGAACCCAGGCTTCCCGAATGCAAGGCAAGGCTTTGCCACTAAGCCATCTTGCTCGGAATTGATAGTCTGGATGACCTCTATCATTCATACTGTACAACCTCTCTATCATTCATATCGTAACAAACGTCTCAAATGTAGTCTTGGCTGCAAGCAATAAAAACGTGTAATTAACGCGCAAATGCAATTGAGTTCAGGTCGTTTGCTACTTGACCTTGCAGAATTACATAAACTATAATAATAATAATAATAATAATAATAATAATAATAATAATAGCCCACAATCGCAAGGATCTGCATGCGCAACTCATAGCTAAAGACTAACTATTCTCAAAGATATAACCGCGCTACTTTGTCCAGAAACAGGTAACGGAGCTTTACACAAACACACATACACACACGCTTAATAAAACATATAGGCCATTAAAAATGAACTGGCGTTACAGGCGCAGACATGTGTCTCATTATGCAATGTTTGCTCTATAGAGCTATAGCCATATTGAGGCAACTACTTACTGAGGTGAACTGCGTGTTGAAAAGTCTGCCGCCGCCGCTGTTGCTGTTGATGATAATGACATTGTTTTGTATAAAAATGCCATGATTGCCATAGATTGTCGTGGTGATGGTGGTGGTGGTGGTGTGGTATATTACGAAAGTGAGCGTAGAACAGTAGCAATCAGGAGAAGTGTTTCGATCATGTGACGGCGTTGCGTCTATGACGTGTCCACCGCCCGTAGGCATCACCCGAACGTAAACAGAACGTCAACGACATGTGCCATTATTACAATTGCAGAACGTTTTCACCGTTACGTACGAGGAAATAGATGGTGTTTGCTTGCTGTCTGCTTGTTGGGTGTGGTGATAATCGTGGTGAGGTGTCCGGGAGATACTCGCTAAGTATCTATGTAAGAGTGATAGCGATGAGTTATGACTATTGCAAGCAGGACTCTCGATCTAATTAGTGATATGTACCATTCGCTCAATGAGCGTTTCCCCCTAATCCTGTCTTTTTCTATTCCCGCCCGGAGTCACATGAATCAGCATGAACGAACAAATTTCACCGTTGCGCCGCATAAGAATTGTGTTTGTTGTTACCTAGGTGATTAATTAGATGGGGCTCTACGTGCTACCCGAGAGATGATGTTCGACAGTCTAATAAGTAAAAGATGGCATATACGCGATAGTGAAATTGTCGAACCGAATTATCTCTTACCGTTATGCCGTTACTTATAGCAGGTGTCTGTCGTTTAGGATAATTTTAAAATTACTGACACACTATCCCAATGTATGCCTCGAACGGGTAGAGCAAGCAGAAGAAGTAGCAATAGTGCCAATCACAACAACAACTACAAGGTGCTGTCTGTGTTACTTTTATACATAATTTTCCCCAATGACCGGTAATCAATCAAGCTAAGTTCGGATGGTATCTGCACACACACATATATATATACTCGTAGAGAGTGCTCTACTGTTTTCACAGTTAATCTTTGTGTTGCCAAGACAACGACGGCAGCATAATAATAATTTATTTGTCCATGTTGTCTGTTATCACAATGTGTCACATAACGCACTGAAAACTAACGACTCAAGGCTCTAGGTCCAAGATGGGGCTGGTCCACCTGGCCAAAGTTCCTCTCACCGACGCGGCGTTCCCCCTCTGAACGTCTAACGACAAGCGCTGCAGTAAGTACTCCCCCGCTCTTTTGTCTCCTGTAGCAACCACCAATCTTTTCCCAACGTCTCTGAGTAATTTTTGGTAAGCAACCCTGGTCCCCCTAACGTCTCAAAAGCTAGAGGTGAGAACAAGTGGGATAGTCCAGGCTTGAGTACTTCCTGCACTTGGCTGTTTCCGCTAAGGCAACCGCATGCCCAGGGCGGGCTGCGCCAGTACCGACCATTGAAGGGGCTAAAGAATCGGTAACAGTCGCGTCCCACACCAGCATCTGGCCCCGATCGAATGGGGTCAGAGTCATTCCGTCAGGCCTTTTTCCGTCATCTCTGACTAAGCCGGGGGGGTCCAGCACACATGGGTAGCCTGCCAACCGTAATCCTCTGCAGAACGTCTCGTTCAGGGCCGAGTGGCGTGCGATCCTGCCTGAACTCTGGGCGCAAGAAAGACCGTGGTGGCCTAGGGAGCCGACTTCGTCACCACAACCACAGCGATGGGGGGAAACCAGTTCTGCTCCCACTCTCAAACTGACTAATATTCGTGTAGATTCATCGTCTATAATAATAATAATAATAGTAGTCTCACTTGACACGCGATTCGCTTAATCGTTTAAATTATTATGCGTGTTCGTCTTGTCATAAATTGCTATATGTGTATAGCAGGCGTTGGATTAAACCAGATGCCGAATATTTCACTGCCGACATTTTATTCGCAGATTAATCGGCGTAGACAGAGATCGTCATCATCAAGGCGCATTAGGCAAGCGGTCAAAACCCTGACGAAAACTGCATACATATACAGAAAAATAGGTTTCACCACAACAACAACAACAACAAAAGGAAAACAAAAACAGCTACAGCAATGATAACCTGAATAACGACAGTAGCACTTATAGAACGAATCATCATAACCATAAGAGCAATAACAACGGTAACTGTGGCTGTGGCAGTAGCCATCCAACAGTTGGTTTTTGAGGTGTCATTTATCTTTAGAATTACCAATTTAACAATTGACACGCATGTTAAAACTGAGTGAATTATGATGATGGTCTGACACTTTAGGTTCTAAACTCCACAACACCTACATACATCAAGCATGCATGCAGGAAAAACACCAACATTTTGCTGCCCCAGAAAGGACAGTCCTCGCCACTGAACAATTGCAGACGGCCAGCTATGTCGGGCGAACATGAGCGAGGACAAACTTGCAATTGGCTTTGGCTTTGGCTTTGATCCGATCGAGCAGGAAGGAAGAGACTGGCAACGGTATTGCTGATGCTGCTGCTGCTACTGCCTCATATGGTACTTTTTCTGGGCAACGGTGTCACATTGGTGCGACATGTGATTTATGTCCGGCTACATTCCGGGTCCGCCCCGGTAGCCAGCCGGCCGCCATCGACACTACGACACCGCGGTCTATCTCCATTCGACACTAGATTCATGCAGCACAGCCACTACACAAATATAGCAGATGCAGCAGCAGCAGCAACAGCAAAAATAAACAATAACGACGACAACCATAAGCAACAGGAGAAACAACAACAAAGGCAATATTAAAAACAACAACGATGATAATGACAACAACCAGCAAAAGCAAACAATAACAGCAACAACAACAACAGCAACAACCACCACAAGCAGCAGCAACAACAAAGGCAATATTAAAACAAACAGTACAAACAACAACAATGAAAACAATACAACAACAACAACAATACAAGCAACAACAACAACAACAACAATACAAGCAACAACAACAACAACTACTTCTACTACTACTACTAGCAATAACACCCGACCAATTTTCTTCGGCGCAATTAACTAATCAACTCGCGCTGGCTCGATGAAAACCCTCACCTATTTCGATGAAGCGCGTATCTTGCACAGAAGCGTGAAGCGCTACAGCTTGATATCGGAAATTTGCACCGCAATTGCCTGTTGCGACGAGATGCAAGGTGTTAATAAGCATAATGACGATTCGTTTCTTTCACATATAACAAGATGATGATGATGATGATAATAATAATAATAATCATATTCTGCAGAGATATGACCATCGTTGTGTGAGCCATTACCACCATGACCACTCGAACATACGTCGTCTACGATTATTCAGCCTCGTGGTAATTCGTCGTAATTATTGGCGCCGCCAAGCCAATTGAGCCTGCACGATTGAATCTGGTTGCGTGAGAGGCCCCAGGTCACTCAGTCGATTTGGACTGGCAGGCTGGCTGCCTGCCGTACCCCAGAGTGAAGTTGTCTACCTCCAGTACCCCAGAGTGAAGTTGGCTACCTCCAGTACCCCAGAGTGAAGTTGGCTACCTCCAGTACCCCAGAGTAAAGTTGGCTGCCTCCAGTACCCCAGAGAGTGAAGTTAGCTGCCACTGCAGTGACTCGGCACACGGCGACCCGAGTCGGAGCCGATGACGAAGAGAGCTGCTCCGAGTACGTGTTACCTACCCACCTGTACGTGCGACCCTAATGTGCGTATCAATGCTTATCGACGCTGGCTGGCCGGCCGGCCGATGGTGGTGATGAATCAGAACATAAACGTCTGCTATACGTCATTCCACCACTTTTTTTGCTTCCCTTTTCCGGGCTGACTCTCAGCCAAAATTTCACAACGTTCATCACATGCAATTGCTTTCGAATTGCCAGAATTCGTAAAACGATTCACTCATAACACAGCATAAACAGACATAATGTGCAACGGACGGCCCATAGACAAACATAATGTGCAATGGACGGGGGCGGCGGCGGGGATCGAACCCTCGTGCGCCTCCGTATGCCTCCCCCGGTCGCGAGGCGCACGCGAATGCATCGCGATATGCTGCAATACCGGGATCGACAAACGTCATACGTCCGTCGACTGGACGGGCAACCTAAATGAAACATCTTAAGGACAAGAATACTACTCACTCGTCGAGCGGCAATAATAATAATCAGATGTTGATTACTAATCATTATGAAATTAACATCTTAACATCCGCATTTAAATTTTGAAAACTTAAGCGCTGCGTTTGCCATCGCTAGCCGCGAGCATCGATCGCGATGCTGCCGCCAGCTGTAACGTGCATGCTGGGCAGCTGTTCTTGTCAGTCGATGACATCGATGCACACACCCACAAAGACTCAATGACATACGCTGCTTGCCTGGCTGGCATGTTGTGATCTTGTACCACCATTGTGGCTCCCCCCTTCCCGCTGTCCCATTCACCCACCCGCATATGAGTGGCACATTAACGAGCCAGTGACGCAATGACGCAACCTGCGCAAATTGGCACTGCACAGTGGCAAAATACGCCAATTCACGCGGAACCACCGGAACCCTTTGAAACAGACAGTTCGTTCACACAAATCACACTGAAACGCCAGCAGTGTTTGTCGGTGTTACTGTTGGTGTAAGTAAAAAACAAAACAACAAACAAATTGCACAATATTAATAATAAAAACAACAGTCATAATCAGACGAATAAATGCTTGTGTCTGTTATTCTTATAGCCATTATTTTTATTAGTAGTAGTATTCTCCGCGTGCACCTGTTAGGCGAGATTAGGCGAAACAAATCTAAGCGAAACGGTTGATTAGAATCCAGTAGATTAAATCATGAGGTGGTCGTATTACTGCGTGCTTGTCTATATATATATATATATATATATATATATATATTGATTACATTGATGAGACAGCCAACTATACCTAAATGTACCGCACTTATACTATATAGCGAAACCGGCAAATTCTAAGCTTTTATCGGAAACGAACAACGTTTGCGCCGGGATTTCGAATCGCTGATCGGAATCTCTAATCTATATTGTCGATAACGTATTTTTCAAGTTCCTATGCCCATTGTATTTGTCACTCAGTTCAACATGCATTTTAAACGCCGATGTATATATATATATATATATATATATATATACATATATACAGCGTCTGCTGTCCAGAATAAAAACACAACTAACATTTTACCTGCCAACAGCGGAAGGTTGATTCAACGCCAACGGCAAGGTGGTTGTTTTGGGTTCACAAAATTAACTGTTATATCGTTGTTTTCGCGGATTTTCGTGGGTCGCGGCGGCAGCGACAGCGGCCACGAGCGGACGTTCTGCGGACGCTGGCTCAGTAACGTTAGTGGGCAGTTAGTTGTAAGGCTACACAGTCGTAAGCATTGTGTTTACGACTCCGTGCAGCGCGTGCAGATTCGACATCGAATATTTGATGCCCCTTCCCTTTCTTAGGTGGTTATTCAGTACATGCTGATATTACTTATCATCATAATGATCATTATCATTGTGCTTAATTATATTATAGTTATTACAATGAGCAAAAGTGACTGACATTATCAAAACAACAAAGCGCACCACATGTATACAAATGCCTAATCAAAATACAACCTAATATATATATATATATATATATATATATATATATATATATATATATATTTATTTTAATTTAAGCATATTTAAGCATAACTTTACACACTCAATGGTGGTGTTCGTATATAAATGTTCCATTGTTGTTTTTGCACGTCGTAGTACCTGTTTTCGCAGACCAAAAACCGGCGTGTGATTATTTCGAAACTTAGAAATGCAAGCTTTGGTGAAAAACACTTAAATAGAAAGTCGAAGAGTTACGTAAGATATCAACATTTATATATATATATATATATATATATATGTACAGGGGGCCCCCAGAATTCACCCTAACACACCCATTTGGGGTCTAGTACAACTCGGCTGGAAATTTTTTTTCCAATGGAACAAGGGCGCGGAAATTACTTTCTTTGGAGCGAGAGCGAAATTACTAAACGTAGTTGTACTAAGCTTTTTATCCGGACATATCTTCACTAACTCTGCGATTGCGAAAGCCCCAGAAATGTTTGCATCTTGCGTTGAATTGCATTATACGTTAGCTCAAAGTAGAACAAATGTTGAATCGAAGATAATCCTCAAGAAATAAAAATTGTTGCAATTTTATATTGGCTTTCACGCACAAGTACCCAGTATTTTTGAAGACATTTCCGCTTCCTTGTTCCACTGGAAAAGAAAGATTATAGAATCACCATTAATAGCAAGGTATATTTCCACAGGAATAGGATCCCCGACATCATCAACAACAACGACGGCAATGTTTCCACTACAATCATCAGCAGTAAAGCAACACAACCCATCACCACCATCAACAATACCAAGGTCCAGCCCATCAACTACAGCAAAACTAACCCATCCCAACCATGATCAACAACACCAACATGCTCAGTACCACCATCGACAACCACCACCAACACCAAGATTCGCTATCGTGACCATCAAGAGTATCAATATCCTGTCTATCACCATCAACAACAATAACAACACCAGAACCCCCCTTCCCCCCGGCATCAACAACATCGCCGCTACCATCAAAACCATCATCTGGCTTCGTCGTCGCCGTTGCTGCTGCGGGTACCACCAAAAAAGCCAGATTTAACGTCCACGGGATTGCTTTTCGCAATGCTTTATAGACCGACCCCCATAAATACAAATGTGCAACAGTGGGGCTCGAACCCGCGCACCTATGTGTCTTCTCCGGTCGCAAGGCGCAGGCGGAATGCACCCACCACGCCACCGGGCTCGACTGCTGGCACAACAAACTGCGACCGTTCTGCTTGGGTGGCTCGGGTTGATGTGACACTCAAACATCGTCATTTCCCCCTCATCTTCTTTGTGGCATCCCCAACTGTAACTGGTGGGGGGACACGCGGCGGTGGCATTGGTTATGTTAGAGGTGGGGGGTGCCGATCAGCTGGCCGGTGACCATGTGTGGCTTGATCATGTGTCGATTTGTAGCAGCTGGGGCGGACGGGGGAGGGGGCACCGATTCTTGCGGTGGCCGCGATTACACCAATAGTAATGGTGTTCCCGACGCTGACGACCTCGAACGGTATTCGTTGCTCCCGCCGATGTTACCGCTGGCGCCTACGAAAGGGACCCCGAAGAATGCCCGAACAAAGATCGGGGAGTGGGACCGAGCGAAAGAAACGAACACAGAGGGGAGGCAAATGGAGTGGGCAAACTGACCCCACCCTATCATAGATGGGTGGCGGCGCCTGCAAAGTCATTGTGGCTATAGTTATTGTTGTTGTCGTTGTTGTTGTTGCAGTTACTGTTGTTGTTGCAGTTCTTGTTGTTGTCGTTGTTGTTGTTGCAGTTACTGTTGTTGTTGTTGCAGTGATTGTTGTTGTCGTTGTTGTTGCAGTTACTGTTGTTGTTGCTGCTGGTTGTTATAGTTGTTATTAGTGCCAACGCGATGTCGCAGCGGTCATACTATCAAACTACAACGACGAAGGCGACGATAAAGAAGAGCAACCGACAACGACAACAACGGCGCGAACGAGGATGACAACTTCGGGGCTGCACTGCTGGACCAACGCAACTGGCCCGCACGCCCTATTCTAACATCGTGACAATGAGAGTTGCAATAAACGACCACTTTACTTCTGAACTGTTTATATGTTCAGGCCAGTTCCTTTCGGCCAACTTCTTACAGTTGAGCTGTTTCTTCTGCTGTTCCAGTTGTTGTCGATGATGATATTGTTGGACACACAGTTATCGCTGTTGTTGTTGTTGTTGTCGATGATGGATATTGTTGGACATAAAAGTCATCGTTATTGTTGCTATTGCTGTTTTTGGTGTGGCCGATCGATCCCAGTCGCGATCATGGTACCTAGGTAATGCAGACGTAGATGAGGTACTAATCATGCTGCCCTACTATGCATTTGCCTGCTTCTGCCCATGCCGCGACGGCCCTGCCTAGGACGACTGACGACGCGCTTATCCTCGCCCGTATGACTTCTGGGCGCTGGTTGTTGTAGGCGGGCGACTTGACGACGACCTACCGGGATCCCGATTCGAATTCTAGGCGCAACTAGGTGGCGCGTGTCTCGCTAATGGCCAGTAGCGAACCGACGAATGAAAAACCGCCCGCAGTGGTGGTGGTGGTGGTGGTGAGGTAAGAACGACGTTCATAGGCCATCTGTCCGAGGAGGTTTGACGCGGGTTGGCTTAGTCTTCTCTTGCAGCGTGCCACAATCCCGACACGCCGCGGCCCATGGCCAATTGCAAAGCAAACCATGCACGTCAAAGTTTAGTCAGTCACCGTTTAGACACCCGGGTATTTTTGATGTTGTTCATGATGATGGTGTTATTGTTGTTGTCGTTGTTGTTGCTGTTGTTGGTTGTTGTCGTTGTTGTTGTTGTTGTTGTTGTTGTCGTTGTTGTTGTTGTCGTTGTCGTTGTTGTTGTTGTTGTTGTTGTCGTTGTCGTCGTCGTCCTCATCATCGCTGTCGTATGCTGTCATCAGCGCCATGATCGTTGTCATCCACAGCTGCTCTCACAACTGCTAAAGCACAAACGAGGTTCGAGAATTGAAAGAAGGGGGAACGTTTGCTATTGATGCTGTCGCTGGTGCAGCCAAAATGAAAACACCACCGGTGCCACCGCCGCTGCCGCTGCCGCCGCCTTTCGCATGCCCCCTATCCGTTTGCCGTTTCGTCAATTATTTCACGAACGACTGCTTTTTGTACATGACAGCTTGACGACCCGCTACGAACAAGAATATATATATATATATATATAGCTAGTGACAACAATAGCGCTAGTTTGCTAAAATCAGGCGATTAACAACGTAATATCAGCCGGAAATCCATATAGCCTTTGCTGTTGGTGATACCCATATATACGGGTATGTAAATAAGCACAGAGTTTAGCTAAAAATCTTCGCTTAGTACGTGGTGCATTGGAGTCCAACCCGTGAGTTCTGGTGTCGGAATTACCATGTTGCGACATTGTGGTGCGATATATATATATTTTTTATTTTTTTATTTTATTTATTGACCGTTTTCTCCGGCGGCAAATTCATTAAGTACAATATTTCTTCATTGAGTTTAAACTTTTCATAATTACACACATTCAAACAATTGTAACCATTCAGGGCATTTTGCGGAAAAGGCTATTGCCTGTGTCTGAATATATATATATATATATATATATCTATTATATATATATATATATATATATATCTTCAAAAAAGCAATTCTAGTATTATTGGTGTGTTTTGATCATGATCGTCACTACTGTTACTGCAGTTTTCCGTACTATCTAGTTGTAAATCCGTCGACCTTGAACGTTCAGGGAGTGCCAGACAACGACGACCCAGTCAAGTATTTTCAGAACCTAGCGCAATTAACATCAGTGGCAATTAGTCAGAGCCATCGAATAAGCAAACAAACAAACAAGTTACTACCGTTTGGAGTAATAATAATAATAATATTAATTATAATAATTATGAAACACTATCATCATCATCATCATCATCACCATAAATATCCGCTGCTGTAAACTGTTTGCGTGAGCCGTTAAAAAACGGATGGCGTGATCTACGATCAGTCGCGGTTCTCTGGATTTCAGCGCCCGGTTGGATACGGTCGCGCACAGCCAGCAGAATGCAATTGTCCCTTAGATATATATATATATATATATAATAGGCAATTGCATTCTGGCCTGGCAGTGCGTATATATATATTATATATATATATATATATATATATTATGATTCTGCTGTTAATGATCACAATTTTAGCAGTAATGCCAGTCGCTCGATTTAATGATTAGGCATAAAAAAAATAGCAATCACGACGGCAGCCGTAATAACAATATGCATAGCAGTAGCCGCAACGATAGTCGTAGTTATATCATCGCAAAAATAAGCGTTGTACGTACCTGTTCAAAAAATCAAAGTGCGAGGGTGACTACTTAACTCGAGAAGTATGCAACAGCTAAAAGCTAACGAGTGCCATTTATTAATTTGCACGTATTTATGTTACGTATAATATATATATATATATATATATATAATATATATATATATAGAATATATATATTATATATATACAGTTTACTAGATCGATACGGTAAGTTTATTCCTTGTGTAACCAAGTAATGCATAGAAGGTAAAACATATATATATATATATATATATATATATTTGTGTGCTTTTGGTGATGTCGCTGCTGACTGGAAACTCTGGCTAAATGTGCAACAGCCGCAGCGGCTATAGGGAGACAGACCGACATAAGACATACCGTCGCTTAACGGCACATGGCGCAGACCGCGGCTTACGAGAGCTTAAGACTTAAACGGCGGTGTTATGAGCTGTAACAAGATAAACACTAATAATAGTAGTTGTTGTTGTTGTTGTAGCAGTATTCACGTTCCCCACAATGTGACGAGAAAAGCAAACGCCAGAGCAAAAATAACGACTAGAACAGTAAGATGAAGAAGAAGAAGAAGGTCAACAACAACACACAACAGCAACAACAGTCGCGGTACTAGCAACAAATGCGACAACAGCAGCGGCAGCAGCAGCAGCGACAATAACAACAACGTGATAGCAGGGCTATAACATCACCACAACAACACACAACACAACTACAACTACAGCAGTAGCAAAAACCCATAACGCCAAAAATAGTACAACGCACACATAAAACACACATAGCCGAAAGGTGCAGCAGCAGCAACATCCGCTACTACTATTACTACTACTACTACTAATGCGACTTCTGCTAATAGACAGGAACTGCGAAAATACGAGTGATAAATCCAAACAATACAGCAAAACAGCTGTAAAAGCAGCCTCAGTACCAGCACGAGCATCACCACCACAAGAACAGCAACATCGTTGTAACAGCGCCTGTAGACATCATCCCGACTAGTGTGTTTGTGTGATGGACACAGTAGTGGTCGTGAGTAGTTTGTATGGCGGTCGGTATTTCGTTCGGCGCACTAATTACCATACTGAAGTAACGACACACACACCTACATACACAGGCGTATACCCTACATGTCTGGATAGGCGGGACTTTTCCCTGTCTCCCCGACCCCCTCCCCACCCACCCACACCCATTACCACCACCCATACCCCATCTACTATCCCATTCGCCGTTCCTACAGTTCTCTCTCTCTCTATAGCTTTCTGTTTTCCTTTAACCTTTATTCGGAAGAAAAAATTGCTTTATCGCAGTCCGGTCACCATGCCGGTGGTCCCCCCCACACAGGGCCAAACGCGAAACATTGCATTGATTGATAATGCAGAGATCAACAGATGACTTCATGAAGCCGACCGTCTGGCGGGCAGTATTTAGTGTCACAACTCACCAATCGACCCACACCTACCTCACTCAGTCACTGTCTGCCTATTTCTTCGTCGTCTTCTTCTTCTTCTTCTTCTTCTGCTTCCTCTTTTCCTTTTTCTTCCCGCAAGATTCGATGATAGCCAGATCAGGCTGGTATCACGCTAGTGGTGCGAGGCGGATCGTCGGAGCCTTTAACTCGACAATTAACGGTTATGGCGCGTAGGGAACCCTGGAACGCGGGGTTGTAGAGCTAATCAAAGGTCGGCCTATCTACCGTGTGTCGGGTTCAAACGAATATTACTGCTGTGTGTTGTTGTTGTTGTTGTTGTTACTGATGATGCTGATTAGACTGTTTTTACTGCGGCGGCATTTACGTCTTTAACAGTGCAAAGCACGACATCACAGTAAAAGTTTGCAGGCTATTTTGCACAGGCTATTTAGCCTTTGGTACGAACACTTTTCATATATATATATATATATATATATATATATATATAATATATATATATATATATATATATATTATATATAAAATGAACGACAAAGAAAGACAGATACGAGCACCAAGATGAAAGGGTACGAGACACCGTTAGCGCTCTACAAAGAAAGCAACCGGTGAGCAATACACCGTGCGTGTTACGAGAGCTCTCCCGTATGGGGCAGGGGAAGAGGGAGGAACAGATTAGGAAGAGGTTTGAATTCTTTTGGACCAAGCGATGTTCAGCGTTTCCCGATGTACGATCATAATGGTGTGAGTGATGTCGATTGACCAATAATGCCACGGCTATATGTCTGCCCGTCTGCCAGATTGTTTGTTGGTTTGAGTAAACTGGTTGGTTTGTTTGGGGCTGTATTTCTGTGTGGCAGATTATTTTGCCGCATTCGTACGCCCAGGTCCAGTTGACATAAACGGTGCAACAAACAGATGCGTCTGTACAGCGTGTTGAAGGGCACATTTTCTTTTTTAGATATTTTTTCCGCTCATTTGTTAGAGGATTATAATCCACTCTAGCAGCATTCACCTTGTCTAAATTAGAAAGTATGAAAATCGATTTAAGAGTGGCCAGTCCCGGTCTTGAATCCTGGACAATAGCTTTGATACTATGCCACCTTGCCGGTGTTGTTTTTGGTCCAGTTGTTGATGCAGCTGTTGTGGTGGGCGCAGACTATACTACTGCTATTCTTGTTGTGTCTATTATTTTATTGTTTTGTTGTTGTTGTATGAACAACAGTGGTCGCTGTTACCACTAATGAATGCTGCTGCTGTTGCATACCTGCCAGCCAATCTGCTTGCCCTTCATTCGATCCGTTGCCCCCTATATTTCGTGCTTGCGCAGAGGGGCTGCAACTGCAGGAAAATGCAAAAAGGGTATTTGGAAGCAGTTGCTCTCCACAGCGCTGTCCCCACCCTTCCTCTGCGATGACGTGCCATCTACATTCGCACTACTTGACACATTCTATTCTCTGTGAGAATATTTTCGGGGGGGGAGGGGGGGGGGGTGGGGTGCTTAGTGCACGTTACAGTCAAGCAACCCCAGCCAAGTAAGCGCTGAGATAAGGGGCGGAGTACGAACCCCCCGCACGGGCACGTATAGCTTGCATCATCTGGTGTCCAGGTGGTGTCGTCGTGTTCGTTTTGATTTTGCCATCGCATTAGGCCGTCCTCACTGCTGTTTGCCACAGTTGGTCGTGGTTGCTGGCTGCTGTATCCGTCACGAATGACGTGACACGACAGATTGCCGTTCGCTTGCCCGGCAGCCCGCTGCCGCTGCCGCCTGTTAAACTACCAAACAGCCAATCCTGATTTACCAAATCCGCTTACCATATCGCTCCTATAATAGGAGCGATATGGTAAGCGCCCTCTATCTTCCTACGCTCTTCCCTCTATTTCACGCTGTGTTTAGTTGCCTCTATGCTTTCCCTTTGTTTCGCATGGCGGTTCATGTCAGCGTTAGTCTGGCACATACACGTTGATGAACGACTATCGCCAGTAATCAATAATCGTTGCAGAAGTATTATTATTATTAT
>QVRM01003796.1:0-37949 GCA_003439945.1 Dermanyssus gallinae | reverse complement strand
GAACGTTTCTATGACGTGTTATCGTAGTCATATTTCTATAATGTATGATCGTCACCTTTTCTTGACTAAATGTGAGAACGAAGCATTCGGCAAGCGTCGATATAGTAATCCTGGCCCACCCTGAATATTTTAGACGCAAAGCTAACCTGACTTATGGGATAATAGCTAGAGGGTAGTGTTTTATTGATTTTTGCTTTGTAACGCAGAAATACGAACGAGGCCCCGACAAACTACGAATAATAATAATAATAATAATAATAATAATATTTAGAGAACTAACAATGGAGGGGGCGCCAATTTAAGAAGTATCTCGGGCATCACCATAGCTCTACAGCTCCAGCTCGTTTTTTATTTGACTGCACATATGTGAACCTCGGAATGTGATAATATGTATAACTGAAATAGTTTGCTCTTGCTGATTCATAGATCTGTAAGAATATGTAATAAGTTGTATTCTAATGCGCGACGGTAGCCGACCCTATGGATGCGAAGTGTCGATTAAGCACCGATTTAGCTTGAAATCACCAATTTCTCGCGGATCGGTCACAGATCGCCCGGGAGCTGCAGTTAAAGTAGGAGGCAGTTCTACTGAGCGGTCGTGTCTACCACATGTTTTATTGATAAAATTCGAAGAGATGTTATGTGTCGCTACGCAAAGTGTCGAGTTGTGTCCCGCAAGAGACAGTTCAAGTATGTTGATACCGCCTGCGGCTCTCTAGATATAAGAGCCTACTCTCAGGAGAATTGACCTTCTTGTGCTCCAATACATTTTATTGGCGTGCTGGCGGAACTTGTACAACCCCGATAAAAAAAACAAATTGTTCTATTTGGCGCGCTATTCCGGCAAAAAGATTCAAATAGGTTTAGCGGAATGTTTCGAAAAGCCTCGAGGGCTGAATCGAACTGAACCGCCGGCCTTAAACACGCTGATCCAGGATGCTTTGCTAACACGGTTTAGAAAGTTAATGCTAGCTGTGTTGTGCGTCCAAATGCGCACAGTAGATCCAATCTGAGGCAAATCGCCCTTCTCGCCGTCATCAGGAATGGAGATAACAACGAGACGATCTGAAGTGGTCTGAAAAAAAGCAATGTCTTCAGAATCGCTTGTTAAACAATAGAAAAACACGATCAACAAGCTGGACAAGATCCCTGCTCGAAACGAAAAATAAAACAATTTGAGGGCGGCGGTCAGCTTGTACATTGATATTAGCATTACCAGGAACCAGGCACGGAAGCGGGAAGCTCCTGGTCAAGTAACCGCCCAGTATATTGAGTTGTATTTTTTTAAACCGGGAACTGTGTCCTTGTCGTGCTTAAATACTGATAAAAAAAGACCGATTGCGTCGAGGAGGAGTTTCTTCAAACAGGATGCAGTATTCGGACATACTGGCTTGAGAACAAAATGGGTTTCAATGTAGAGAGAGCTGAGTTTCGAGTCAAAGCTGCCTTCGACAAAGAATTTGATTGTCTCCGCACGTGGACGTCTTCAGTTTTCAGAACCCTACTTGACGCGTCGTGCTAGGGACAGTTGTTTCACTAAAAAGGCCAGAGGTGCTCGGAAATGTATAAGTACTTCAGGACCAGTTGCAGTCTCGACGGCTAACAAGCAAACTGCGACAGCACGTATAAACATGGCGTTTCCGATTTCGCAATGCCGGAGGGGACGTAGAGTAGCACATGATTAGTAGGTACTAATGTCGAAGTCGTATTATTCTTCTTCACAAAACATACCCTTACCTTTGTCGAAACTACAGCAACATTCCTCAGTGCGGTCAACACTTCTTGCTCGGAAAAATTTTACTATTTTTTTCGTGACTATAGTTCTATATGCTGGTAAGTCATGCGCATTTGGAAGGCACAGAGGCATTGAGAACGGAGAGATTATCGCCGTGGTCTTAGTTGTATTGAACCAACCTTCGATAAGGCCAAACCTGGACTCAGGCTTTGAAAGTAGAAAACTGAAAAGTTAATTGCAGAGATCAAGATTCTTACCAAATGATTACGCTACAGAGACCACAACACACGATACGCAAAGCCAATGACACAATATACAGAAACCATACCTGCGTTGTTGTATGGCTTTTGGTCCATAGAAACCTTGAAAAGGCATTTGGGTTGTATGTAAGGTAAACGTCTAGTGGCTTTGATTTGCTTCTTTAAACACTCCAGTCTCGTTGCAATGCTTTCTCAACAACCGTATTTCAGCCTTTCTCGAGCGCCATCGTTTTCGTCGATTTTGTCAATAGCGATTTCACACTCAGCTTTGCTCACATCATTAACTGACTTAGAAGACTGCACAGCCTGAGGTGCGTTGTCCATAGTCTGAGCAGTCGGCTCATTACTCTCGGCTGAAGTATTACCGCCAATAGCTGTGGTCGCGTCGTAGAAACGTCAAGAGTTAGATGGGCGGCTGTTGTCAGTTCTTTCCTTTAAGTCGTCTATCTCCTTAAGTTTACTAGACGGAGCAGATTTCGTCCTCTACTCGGCCACACCTCTGCCACTCACCGCCTTCGGTAGAGAACGGGAAGCAACCTTGCTTCTGTCAGCTGACAGACAGAGCGCAAAGAGAACAAGCTGACAGCCGGCATGAGGAAGATGGCTGGGACAGGACATATAGTAGGAACCCTCACACAGGTATAACGAGCTAAATAGGGTAGCACCGCTATCTAGACGCTGAAATGTGTGCATAACAAAGAAGGGCCCGCCGTCGCTGGGTGAAAACATGGCATTAAAAAAAAAGCAAGTTGCAAAGTTGTGTTGCTTTGATTCAGCATCAGAGAAATACAATCCGTACTCACGAGAGAGGGATTTCCTGTTTGCATTGCAGCAATTCTGCATTTGTCGTTCGCCATTCATCTCGGTATGCCTGTACCTATGTCTTGCGTTAAGTAGCCTCTTCGCCATTCGGCGCCTGTTACTAACAGCATGCCTCTGTCTCTTTATTATACTACGTTTCCGGAGCCTTTGTTCTTCCTAAAAAGATCCGGCGCGTATCAAACATTTAGTGTAGATTGCGGCTTAGTCATCATCACAGAAGCTCTTAGCAGAGATGTGCCTAGTGTGCAAAAAGAATGCTCTGAATATGCCCAGAGGCCTGCATTGGGCTAGCATCAGTTGTGACGATGTTTTATCGGTCCTCAACTCAACGGCGACGATTTTTGATCAAAGGCCTATATGACAGAAATACGTATGACTTTGGAAACTCGAGCCTCTAATGGCGATGCATTCCCACTACGCAGTATCTTCATTCACAGATTGTTGTCGCAATACCTACCATACGCAATTTCTCTCAAGGGACTCAGAGATTACACCTCTATTGCCGTAGCTCGGAAAGTTATTTTTAGGAACGCCTGATAAATTTAATTAAACACTGCCATTTTATTATTATTATTATTATTCACCCGTTGATGTGTTATTGTAGCAGCGGGCTGATAAAACCTGTGTTTACAATTATACAATTATATTAGTAGGGTTGTTATACTGATGCACAAGGGCAGAGTATAAAGGGTGTTTAAAACAAAATGCACGAAACGACATTATGGGTATAATTGAAGTCTTTATTCAAAAGTAATTACTCAGCTCTAAGAGTCGCAGACTACAGAGTGGAGGCTCGCATATATCGTAGCACTTAACGAAGTTCTCATTTGATTTTATTATTCTTTGTGCCATCACGTGCAGCATTCGTATAAGCGAGGAAGATACTTCATGTGCTCAGGGAGCATGTTGTTGATTCACAAAGGTTCGGACTTATAACGTTCGTCACATTCACTTTTGTGCCATAATATGCGGCATTTGTATAAGCGAGCCAGATACTTAAGCCCTTGGAGCATTTTGTTTAGCTGCATGCTATTATTGTGACGTTTGTGGTCGAATTGCTTGCCATGGATACGTTAAGTCCTCCTCCTCTCGCCTCCGAGACAGAGAAATGCATCATAAAAGACTATCCGTTCTTTGTCAACGAACTGTATAATTCTGGTGTTGCTTCAGTTTAATTGCAGCCCCGACATGAACAGAGATATTAGGTGAAAATCCAATCTATTGTTTCAAACGGAAGCTTAGAATGTCGAATCCTATATTTGAATTTGCGACCTATTGATTGCAGCCAATAGCTTTTCTATTACCGAAGAAGCTACACAAGTCCAGCAACACAACGAAACGAAAGGCAGCCAGCCGGCTGGCTTAACAACAGCTCTAACATTGCGACGCGTTTTGTCGCTGCCCCACTAACTAATTGACTCCTGTCTAACGATTTAACTGATGATCGGGATCGAAAATTGTGAGTCGCACTGATATAGAACAGTGACATCGGGCTGATAGCTAGACACTAGAATCGCTCGACTAGCGTCGATGTCTTGCCTTTGGTGTCAAGGAGTCGTGCTTAGATCTCTGAGTCTGAGTCGGCAAACAAATGCATGCGCACATCGACCAAACGTACCAAACACGTCGTCATAAGGGGAGTGGAGCGATCAGCCAATGAATAAACAGCCGGCGATGCTGCTGCTGCTGCGACATTACTCTACACACATCGGTCGGAGAGAGAGAGAGAGATCGTCGAACATTCCACGGACGACCTTCGAGATAGAGTCAGCAACAGCAGCGGCGGCGGCGGCAGCAGGAGACGTATGCTCGTCAATGTTGTCAGACAACAACAAGTTTCGTATGCTATGAAAGAGAAGCAGGTATGTCGAGCTGGCGAGCGCAAAAGATGGAATCCAATAACCCTTGAGACCACGGGCCCTATGGGCATGTGTGCCCTAAGTGCACTCTACGCATAGGCCTACTTATATACGCAGTTGCTTTGGCGGACACCAAGCCAGCCAGCCAACCAGCCAGCACGGACATAGTAGAATACTTCTACATTTGTGTCGAGCGTACATATATGTACGTCATACACAAATGAATGCGCAAATGCCATGGATTCCATCACGTTGCTTCGCTGACCTGAGAATAACCTACTGAAGACGAAAGATACTACTACCTACTACTACTACTACCACCATTAATTTGCCTAATCAGCGTACACGTTTGCAACTTCTGTGAATTTTGACGTGCACACGTGCATTGCAATGTGCCTAGTAATTGTGTAGTTTATCGTATAGTTGTTTAGAGAAACAAAGGTACTCAAGTACAATATAACGTGATAAGCAAACACAAATAAGTAAGTTAAGAAGACTATGCAGAGCGAAGGCATTGTGTTGTGAATGCAGCGTGAGCAACAAGCAATTAGTTCATAGTCTTGCACTTCGTAACGAGAGCTACACTCTGTCATTGTCGAGTCATTACTGTGTGTCTATCGTATCATGCGGGCGCCTCTATTTGTCTGTGGTTAGGTTACAGTTGACTTGTCTCCAACTAGGCGCGTGCTGAAACCAATTTGTCTGTCGGGGTTGCCACAGTTCGAATTACAATGATCGCAGATAGATGAAAACCGCCACCAAGCTGTTAGCGAGTTACGTGTCTCTTGCGTGTAGGGTGCCCCGCAGGCATCCGGCTTTGATCCACTTCTTAAACACAGTATGGTCTGTTAGCCGTGTTTGTTTGTGTATGTGTATGTTTATGCCCCCTACTCACACATACGTCATCGGTTAGCTTCTAGGATTTGCAATGCATGCAGGCCAGGGCTCGCGCATTGTGACTTTACGCATTGTGTCTAGAGAGGTCTCTGACAGATATGTTTGTTGTAGAATGGCAATCATACGTGCAAATCCTGTAAACGGGCCAGTACAACGTCTCCCAGTATAGTGAAAAGTATCCAACTAACATCCGTACAATGGAATGACAGGTAGAACACTGTCATAGCGCCATTTTTAAAAATACGATTACATGACCGGCCGTAGAAGCGCCGTGCAAATCATGCTCCCGGGTCTTGTGATTTTATAGTCTTTTTAAAACTGTCTTATTAGTACTTTTCTAAGGCATTCTGCATAATATACACTAATGCGAATCAACATAAAATTTATATTAAGAATAGTATAGCTTACAGCCTTTGTATTTATTCTTAATATTGGTCTTGGTCGCGTGCGTAAGGTTCACAGTGGGCCTCTTAAGATAGGTAACTAAATCTGTTTACATCAATATATATATATATATATATTCCGACAGACAATAATTTATTACCTAAGTCGAGTGTATGCTAAATATGAATCTGCCGGACTGCTGGTGAATTCCGGCAACGCAATAGATGAAAGTTTGAGCAAGTTGTTCCTCAGTTCCGAGAGGTACACTGCGGCGCTGGAGGTCTGTGGAAAGTGGGGTGCCCTCAGCCCCATAACCCGTTTATTATATCCATATATATATATATATATATATATATATATCTCATCATGCTAGTTCAGCTACTGACTGAACTGCTAGACATGCTTCGGCGTGGTACTCATCGCCTAACCTAAGCATCTCGCGCACCTACAACATTCCCGAGGATCGTGGAATTCTTCCGTGCTGCATAATACATGGTAAAAACCCGTGGGCTGCAAACGCCGTAGTTAGTTTGCATATTCTTATATTCGACTGATCTCATTGCTACCGTAAGGTATATTCTTACGACGGTGTCATTTAATTTATTCGTCCACTTTATAGTGTAGGCCTCAAATTCTCTTGTCCTAAGTAGACCCATTGTTGTTGCAGTTCCTGTGTCATTAGAGTCTCCCCTCTATGATATTAACTACTTTTTCTACAAGTATTGTCTAACACTAAAACACGTTTCATGAAGAAAAAATTAACTCTACTTAGTAACTGTAGATATGCCTCTCACTAATTTCGCCCATATGAGTGACATACCGAATATTGTTTTTGGTTGTACTTTAAATTTAAAAAGGGTGGACGCGGTATGTATTGACAACATTTGCAGGTTTTCAATTCCTGCTGCTGTTCGAATGGCTTTTCTTACTCTGCGTTTAATATGCTTTCAAACACGGCTACCATTCGACGTTATAGTGGCCCCAAAAAACCTTCTCTTCGAAGTTTAATTGCTACTATCCGCAATGCCGTAGGTGATACCTCTGGAATTTCGAAATCAGTTTCCATTGGAGCATGAGCTGTCATACCGGCTACTCCCTTCATTCGAGGTGATCGAGGTGCCGAAACCGCACACACCCATTTATGGTATGCTACTGGTCATGGTCTTGCTAACCATAGCATGTTATTACATGCATGTTAACCTCAATCCACCAACCACCGCTGACGATTGTGTATGTATTGTATAATGCAAATAATCTTACTGCAAACCTGCGCTAAAAACAGTTTTGGGCTAACACTCAGCCAACTTTTAACGTCCACGGGTTTATTTTCGCATTGCTTTGTGAGACGGAGCCCATTAATTCAAATGTGCAACGATAGAGATCGAACCTGTGCACTTATGTGCCTCCTCGCGTCCCGAGGCGCGCGCAGATGCACCCACCTCGCCACTGGGCTCGACAACTCCGCTCAAGCCACTTCCGAGCAACTTGATTGCAAGGGACCGTAGCGCAATGGGCCGCTACTGGTGCATCCGCCGGAAAAATACTTATGCTTCTGCGGGTCATATTAGTTAATGAGTTCCGGGCTAAATTATTACCAGGCAAAATTCAGAAAATTCGTTGTCTATATTTTAAATATTATATATATATATATATATATATATATATATATATATACAATCTGCGGTAAGAAACACATATGGTCAGTTATTAAATGCGCATCGCTATACAAATGTATGATGGGATATAGTAATATTACTTGTGCTTGTGCCGCCGGTCTGTCAGTTGAATATTATTGGAAGGACATGGATGCCAGAGCGGAAACCAGGACAATTTTCAAATCTCCTCCAACCTCATCGGAGTGAAAAAAATTGTTGAGGATATCTTGCGATGATCCGTGACTGCTCTTTGACCGCGCCCTCCATGGCAAAGATGACATCCCCGAATTCAAATACCTGCCTGTAAACAGCAAGGGCGAGCTGACAGCTTGCCTGAACAATATGTGTGTTCGCAGGCCTCAACAACCTTTGTAGGATTCTCAATAGAATGCCAGAATCGATAAACAAGAATAGACCGCATTCCTATTCCTTTCAGTCGTTTTCAGGCATTATTTACACGAATTTTGTCTATAAAAGCTGCTCGCTAAAGGGGAGCATCAGAGGCTACGGAGCACAGAAGAGGGAAATACAAAAGTCTCCAAACCAATAGTACTCCAATAATATTAAAGTGAGCAGGAATATGTCAATATAAGTGTAGAATATACTCATATGTTTATTATCGATTATTTATCATGAAAACATACTACTTTATTTTTTGGCTCGTTTAATCACGCCTAACGTATACATAGTCGTATCAAGCAAATGCCATACATACATATGTTTAACCGCGGTGACTGCATCAATAACAATGGTGATGAGAGCACACCTGCGTCTAGACAGACGTGTACACCGACACGTCAACAAAACACAGATGCATAATATACGTTCGTAAAGGGACATTCTTTATCAAATAAAGCGGCGTGCAGTACAGCGGTTTAAAGTCTTATATGTGTATGCTTGCAAGCGTACGGAAGTGTTGCGGGGGACATTAAAAGCCGTCGTTAGCACGGTTAAAACGATACCACGGATTGCACCCTCCTGTTTCGCCATCCTTTATACTCCTTTTTTTCGACCGCAGGCTTTTTAGATTGCTAAAGCGTACAAAAACGCCAGCATGTCGCCAGCGATTTGTAAGTTGATATAGAGCGGTTTTGTTACACTGCTAAAGGAGGTAAGTTCGCACTCGAAAGAACATCAACCGCCACGCTTTAACGGCATCACATCGACGGGCGTTGAGAAACACGTCTTGCAGTTCCACCTCCAAGCCAGTTGAGACTTTTTTCCTAGACTGAAAAGAGCTAAACACGTTTGATAAGAACAATACGTTTATAATGACCAATGTCAACATTATGGGCCGTTGGAATAACGCAACTAAAAATAGCGATTCTATGACGCAATGATGACCCTAGCTATTTAGTGACTAGAATCATGACCAGACGCAAATACGCCGTAAACCGTTCCAACATCCAAGGGAGAAGAATAAAGTGTTTTACCCTACCGAATGCGTTTTTGTGGTTGACATAAACGCAGAAACGTCTTAACGAGTTTTTGTGAACATGAGTCATGTCTAAAAGTTGCGTGCATGTAGACAGATGAAAGGTAAGTCCATGCTGGGTGGGGTCAAGCAAGTGGTTTACCATTTAGACGTTCTTCAATTGCCTAACTACAACCACCTAAAAAACACCAGCGGCATCTCTATGCCATATATTGACCATACTTCTTTATCCGTAGGCGCACAATTAGCCGGGCTGGATAAACGAACGCGATTCAAACGATACACATTTTATTAACGCGACGGTTTTTACGACCGTCTCATCTAGTAATACAAAACAATTTGTTTATTATCACACGTGCTGTGTAGAAATAGTACAGTTAAAATATGTGCATATGTTTACATACACACAGTTAGTAATATAAACTAATAGATATGTTAAACTATGAAGTTATGACGTGGGCCTGGTTCTCTAGACTGGCTAGCGAGGGGACTAGGCTACAGGAGGTAGCATGGTATCTACCGCATAGTAGTTTGCAACGAAGACACACGCATGAGTCGGAGGGATCATGGAACCCGGGGGTCGCGCACAGCATATGGTGAAAACCGTGCACGGCGATCCTAGTCACCACATGGCGATTAGACCGACTCGGCCCTTTCCATGCTTGATTTTGCATTGCTCCGATGCTGAAGAAGTTGACATCGATTTCGGCAAACTTGCACTCCCACATTTTGAGGACATTGACGTAATTGGGAGATGCCGGCAGGTCAAAGCGTCGCCTTAGCTCCTCGACGAATAAAGGGGTGTCGGTGAGGAGATATACAAGTCGGTTGTGTGCTGAGCGATGGAGGCCAAGGACTCTTCTCCGTTTTCATCTAGTAGTAGCAGTATACGCAGCTAACGTCAGGATCTTGGAAATGTCTTCTATGGCAGAGTTTAGGGTGGAACCCATGGCGACATGAATGATGGAAAACGTTGGTTGGGTTGTAGTGTTCTTTACCAGTTTGGCATGACCATTGCTGGCAATTCTGATAAGCTTTCACAAATACTTCTCTACTTTTCTCTATGAAATTTTGTCTTAATTGAAGAAGAAGCAAGCATTTCCTGAAGGCTAAACCTAGTAAGTAGATCTTCTACAAGCGGCTAGATAGAAGTTCTGAGGTAAACTAGACAGTTGTTTGCGTGCCGTAGTAATCCAACGGCTAGCCGGGCTTCGTCTTACCTACGTTATCTAGCTGTGATGTTACGAGATGTTCCAATATGACTTGGATACCCTAGGCCACTAGCTTCTGCGAACTATTTTCCGCATTTACCGGCAAATTGCGCACGTAACAGTGGCACAGACAGATCACTCCTTATACTCAATAGAAGTGCCATGTATTTATTAAAACAAATACTAAATATGTGATTGTCCAACTGTATGGCTACCAACAAATGTAGTTATGTAAAACAGAACTTGTAATAAGGTCCAACGTTTACATGTGGGTGCATATATTTTGTGGAACAAAAGAGACAATCATCTTACTCATCTTAATTGAGCGAAACCATTGATGCGACAACGTTTCTAAAGAACGCATGTTGCCAATATTAAGCCGTTGAAAGAGCGTGGTACAAATATTAAAGCTTAGAGAGACGCATGCTACCAATATTAGAGCTTCTTGGACAATAATGAAGCCAAATGTTAATCAATGTACACGCACTGAACACAATTGTCGTGTCTGTAGGAATTTAATAAATGCTTGAGTGTTTGGTTTTCTCCTTTGTAAGTATCTGTTTTTCTCGTGTGTTCGTTGACGGCACGGCGTGGGAAAATGGCCGGCGATTCCAGCGCTTAGAGTTGCGGATTTGGTCCCGGCGCAACTTATTATCTTTCAAGCTACCTTTCTCAACATTTTTGTATTAACAAATCTAGGTGAAACATATTTTTAATGGTCTAGTTTAGGCATAGTTTTCCACACATATTTGTACCGCATATTGCATCACTGCCTCGAATTCGGTAAAGAATGTCGTACTATCAGGCCCACCAGGGGTGTTCGTCAGGGTGATCCCCTGTCACCCCTGTTATTCATCTAGTTCTTGACGACATTCTCAGGAAAATAAACTTAGACATTAGGATATCGACTAAAAGAAGGAAACCGCCTTATGGGCCTAGCCTTGCGGACGACCTCATCCTCCTCGCCTCCACAAGAACACCCTCCAACAACTCCTAGATTAGCTTTCCCCTTACTTAAAGAAAGAGGCCTTGAAATCAACACTGATAAGAGCTTTACGATCTCGCATCTTTATGATAGCCGGGTGAAGAAGAGCCTTTATCAGTCAACCCCCGAATTCTCCGTTGGAGGGAGGCAATTGCCAGCCAAGGGTATATGCGCTCGATGGAGATACCTCGGCATCGAGTTCGACAGTAATGGCAGAGTCAACACGGCCAAAGTCACTCTCCTAGAACTACTCGGCAGACTAACATCAGCTCCCCTTAAACCCCAGCAACGCTTAACAATACTGAAACAATTCCTTATCCTGAAAATTCTCTATAAACTGGTCGCTGGTCCCCGACCGTCTCAAAAAGTCCTCTTAGAACTAGACTGTGAGATCAGGCGAACGGTGAAGTTGCAGTGGCTTAAACTCGAAAACAGCGTGCCAAACGCCTTCCTATACGCGCACATCTCACACGGCGGTCTGGACATCCCCTGTCTCCGTACACTAATTCCCAGACTTCGCCTCTCCCGCCTCACTGCCCTGAACAGATCATCCCACATAGGCACTCAATGGCTGCTGTCGACCGAGTATCACAGTAAGGAGCTGGCGAAAACCAGCGCTCTCTGTGTGTTCGATGACACGACCATTGAAGACGCCGCACACGAGACCGAGTACTGGTCTCGTACACTACATAACACAGTCGATGGGGCTCACCTGAAACACACACACCTAACCCCTTTTACAAATGACTGGGTCAAGGGTACTCCTTACCTATCCGGTAGGGAGTACATAAACCTGATTAAGTTAAGGATCAACGCACTACCAACGCGTGCCAGACTCGCAAGGGGTCGCCCCGGGTACGACAAATTTTGTCGTCATGGGCGCAACGCTGTCGAGACGCTGGCCCACATCGCTCAAGTGTGCGATCACACCCATCGCCCTATAATCAAGCGCCACGATGACATATGTGAGCGAGTCACCCGCCTACTCCGTGCTAAAGGAATGCAGGTGGAACGAGAGCGCACCTTCCGAAGACCCGCCGCACCGGCTCGGAGACCAGACCTCGTCATAACAACACCTACGAGGGTCTGGGTCTTGGACGCCGAGGTCTGCGGCCCCTCAAGAGACCTTGCATTGGCCAGACGGGATAAGATCAGGAATTACGATATACCCGGGGTCAGGGATCAACTTCCCAGCTCGCTTCCCCACCGATTCGGGTCCATCACCGTGTTTATGACCGGTGTATGGGAGCCCGAGTCGGTGAAGGATCTCCTGACTCTCGGGTTATCGAAGAAAAACCTGATAGACCTAACCGTCCTGGCCATGCAGGGTACCCTACGGGTCTTCCGGGCGCACCGGGACCACAAGAGCTGGGTCCGTCGCGGAGGAGGAGCAGGCGAACTCACCGGGAGGCGATTTTAAATTATTTTTTTAGGCGGGCACTGCTTCAGTGTGCAAACGTGCAATTATTGAATAAATTCAATGTTGTATTCCCATGTGAAACCTGGTCAACGGACTACATCGCAACGGCTAGCACGTAATTGGCGCTGCTGACCCAATCCTCAGATGTAAAAAGGTAGATGAATCAAGTGGCACAAGTGAAAAACACGTCATACACCTGACGTATGCCTAGTTCACAACATACAATATGCTTAGACTTCCACTGGACAGACTGCCAAATATCACTGTAGATCACTGTTGCGCCTTACATCAAACTATTGGTTTGTCCACACACCGTATACAAGTACCTTCAATACGCAGAGGGTGCTATGACGCTAAGGCATTATTCTTACACTCCGTAGTGTCATTCGTTCTGGATGCGCGTTGTGCCTCTACACAACGATTTAGAAATACGAGCTTTTTTACGTGTTCGACGACGCTAGTCAAAATAAGATGATCATACGTGATCGCAGTACTTTGACGCTCACATTGCTTTGACTAAAGTATGACGTGAAACTAACGGTGCTAAATAAGCACAAAAATGCCACTATTTGCTTTACTACTGCTGGCTATGAATCCGTCGAAAATGCCTAGGATTGACATTGAGACATCAATCCGCTGAGATTACTTGTTGTGTTAAAGGCAGAATGACATTGTACCGTACCATACGGCATTTAATACCTACGTAACTAGCGGCATGGAGTGGACTCTCTATTTAACACATAATGTCGTCCAAACCCGTGTGCTTAATACCGCGATTCAATATTGAGATGAAGCTCTAATAGAATTGACTTTTCTAAGCAAAACTCATATTGTAAAAAATAATATACGTATTGGGCGTTAGTTATTCAGTTGTTTACATTAGCTGCTCGCACGCCAGTTTTTTTTGCGTTTTTTAATCTCATTTTGGCATTCACTCGAAAATTACATAACTAGAGCAATACTATAAATGCCATGGCGTCCCTACTGTCTTGCCTAAGCTCTGTCGCCCGTATCAATATTTCACAAATGCTTATATTGAAGTGTATCTATTCCATTATGCTTTGTAAGGAAATTGTACACGAGAGAAATCACTATCACTCGCACGGGGTATCACGCAATTTACAATTATTGGATGACTTTGTTCCAAGCACTTTCCTGAAACGTATATATATATATATATATATATATATTGACGTACACCTTCATGCAGCAGACTGCCCAAGGGCTGCCGTACCGCATATTTCATGCACACTGGCATATTCACTATGAGGCCATTCTGCGAGAAATATTCACCAAGTGCGCAAAGCTTAGACAGCAGGTCAATTCTACTGAATATTACCAGGTCACTTGCGTATAGCCGGATCATAACTGCTGGTTATAACTAGTTACGCAGGCTGCTAGTGGCGCATGTGCATCATGCATTCCCAAAACCTCCCAGGTAAAAAAGATCATAACTGCTGAGCACCCCTTCTTCCCGACACGTGGCGGGTAACGCTGACCCCTGAGTAACGTTGTTAATAACAATGGGCAAAGATTGTCACCTTGCGGATAGCAAGTCGCCTGATCAATCGTGTCATGCTTGCACACATTATCATCGAGCATAATTTGGTTAGCCCTTAGAAACGTGCTAAGTAAAATACGCATCCGTGATACAACTACAGTCTGTCCCTGCTTCTTTAACAGAATACCACAGAGTGCGATGTCGAAGACAGAATTCGAACCAATAAAAGGAGGAAGGAACGCCAGTGTTGTCAGAAAGCCCGTGAGACGCCTTGTTAGTATGCTTGAGGGCAGTTTATAGACACAACTCCATTTTGATATTGGCCGCTACGTGGAAGAGTCCAAAGGATCTCATTTTCTATTTGGGATTACCTTAAACAGACATTCGTACCACTTTGCTGGCAGAGTGCCCTTAGAAGAGGCGTCTGTTAAAAAGTACTTGCCAAGTGGGCACGAGGAGATGTTCATGCCGAAGGTGTTCATTTATGACAAGATCTAGCCTGGATGCCTTGTTGTTTTGTATATGAGCGACAGTAATCTTGATCTCATCTAGACTAAACGGTTCATCAAGAGCCTCTGCGAAAAATCTCTTGGGAGCTCTGCGCTCGTATGAAGTAAAGGCCTCGACATGTACCTTGTGGGTGAAGGCTGCTTGGAAGTGGCCCAGGTGTTTCTCAGACGGAATTGGGCAGCTCGTAAAGTTGTAGGGCTGTTTTGTGATGAGTTGAGATTCTCGTTGCTTTTTTAGCATAAAGAGGCTTTCCTGTTTACCGGCAAATTGTCGCTTTTTGGAGTCAGTAGTGCCTTTGTGTGATTAGCTCACACAGCTGAGCCATATGACGATAGCTGGACTCACCGCAGCGGAATAATATGACGATCGCTGGAGGGCTCTAAACAGAACTTGACTCAGCGCATAGCAATCTGAATACCAGCGCGGAAAGCGCCGCATATTTGGTGGTGATTTAGAAGCTGAGCTTATAAGAATGCTGTTGACCTTAGCTATTGCCTCATAACGGGAGCCGTGTTATAGTCTATCAGAGTTTATTTGAGCAAACAGCAAAATAACAATGTTTTATAATTAAACGCTTTCCCCACACCGGTACGTCGTCTCATAGTAGTAATCAATTTGATAAACAGCCTGAGAACTACGAGGATATGTTTTTAATCACCGTGAGTAAAACACGGAAAGCCGGCCCTTCATATGTCACACAGTCTGGTGAGGCTGAAGTTGCAAAGATGCCGACAGTTGAGCATCCCGCTCTTCCCGTAGAACCAACCCGCTGCAGGTTGGCATTGGCATAATAGGTGGGGGTGCTCCTATCGGTACACATACACAAACCGTACGCATCGAGTGATTCTAACAGGGCGGTAATCCGTTCACTCGGGGGTCTTCCTTCAGTCGACAATTAAGATCTCCAGCTAACAGTGTCGTCTGTCTAACGCCAACTAAGCTCATAGCGTTGCTAATACTCTCCAGTAATTGGTTAGAATTTTTTGTGTGAAGGAGGGTTAAATGCAGTTACGCACTACTGCTACGAGAAGGAGTTTACATCTCGAGCTGTGTGGGACTCGACCCCAGCGGATGGATGTTACGCCGCTGAGACCCATACCCACTAAACGCACCTCCCCCCTTAAACTTCACTATCTGATGGCCCAGATCTCCATAGAACAGTGCTATGGGCCATCAGGAGAAGTGGCGGGTGCCCTATCGGATTAATTGGCCGGGGTCACTTACGGGTTCCCCCACCTGTCAAGCGCGCTTTGTCCCAGTCCCTTGCGAACCCGTTTGATTCAAAGTTGCGCTTTCTTCAGCCGTTCTGGCCTCAAAAAGTTTCTGTCTCTCCTTGCATCTTCTGTGTTTTTTTCAGCACTTCCTGTGCAATTTCCGCTCCCAATTCCCATGTTTGGGTCGAACACAGGATGAATTCCACGAACTCTTTTATACCATTTCGCGGGGGGGTCCTGTACTTTGGGATAGGTAAGTCCCGCTCTCGACCCTCTTTTACGAATCTGTCCAATTGCCATAGTTTTGGCCTAATTGGTCAGAACTATCACCGCTTTCCAAGTTTGCACTGCTGCAGTTGCATGGCAAACAAACAAAAATTGGGTGACAAATGGACTACAACATCGCTAATAATATATAATAAAGCTCATCGCCGATAAAACTGTGGACACATCAGCCTGCTATTCATGACGCTAAAGTCGCTCAAGGAAGCTCAAGGAAGCCCTGAAACTCGTCTGCCGTACGGCGGTGCAGTGTCTTCAGTTGAGCAATTGACGGGTCTACTGGCGCTACTGCTGTCGGCACTTCAGAAAATATCCTCATAAATTTGTGGCTGCCGACCTGCGTTGTTGTATGTATTTAACTGCTGTTTTTGTACAATAGCAACCTCATTAGGCCTTAACCACCCCTCAACTTTATGGACTGATATACATTTCATCGTGATTCTTGCAGCCTCTTAGTCAATAATATAAACGCTAGTACAGGTAGCCTTTTTAACTTGTTGCGAGGTACCTTGAATCCCTACCGCTGATCTCCTTGCAGACGAAAGGTCATGCTACGACGCAATTGCAGCGAGCGAAACGTGATTATTAGATGCTAATAGCGCGTTGCATTTAGTAGAGGGGTACAAACTCGATGCTGTCTGTGAGAAGAGTCGTCCTGGGGGGTGGGGCAGGGCCACCTAATAGCCTTCTACTTCTGTCGGAGGATGCACGCATAACGATTTTCCACCTCTGGAATATTGGTCTTGCTTACGTGCAAACGGATTAACGCATGTAATTAATTCTATTACTCGCTTCTCTTTTAGTACACGTGCCGATCAATTTGCGATAACAAATTGTCCAGATCTTAGCAGTATTCAACCGGCCGTGTTCAATAGATTGGCGTTAGCCGACTATGATTCAGTAGTTGTATCTCTAATTAGAGGCCAACGTCCTGCACAATTACTATTACCTGCAACTACTGCTAGCTGAACAAAACTGCAGGTTGGCATCGCTAGGTTCATGGACCGAGTTAATAAGGCCACGTGGCTCAATGCCCTTGACGCCCCTGATGCCAATTTTACTTTCGATGTGCTCCGAGCCACGGGCTCCGATTCATATACGACAAATTGTTTCCTATGACTGAGTCCAACAATATATCTGGAATACGAAACGCGGACTCGTTATTCTTATGCAGGTCCTCGCACAATGCTAACAAGCTGTACTGTGAATATCGTAGTCTAAAAACACCAGAGACTAGGACGTCGCAGTTGTCTTGCAGAAAAAGATATACTACCGCTGTCTGTGCCGCAATGGAGAAGTTTTATAGGACTCGTTACAACGTTCTTAAAAAGAGTTCTCTGCGGTTCTGGAAAATTCTATATATAAGACGTGTGACAGGGGTATCGAGGAGACGGAGCTTCGTGTAGTTCTGTCTACATGCTGCGGTGATTTGAAAACTGACGTCATGATTATTTAAGATAAGCCGAATCGTCACTTTGCCACAACTGGCTGTCGCACAGCGGAGTCGCTTGATTCAGCGGCGTATGTTTAGCCCTTAGTTTTAGGAAGTCTATGGAAAAATGAGTCGATAATTTGCTCTCGCTCCCGGTACGAGTCTTAATACATTGAGGGTCATAGACTCTATGCGAGCCGGTTGGAGGTATTGCAGTCTTGGCGTGCCTGCGAAACTTCTGGCTGTGGCGGCTCCGTTTATAGTCTAGAATTAAAAACATTTTTTAAGGAGGTTGTTTTTAATTCGAGACTATCCTCCGTCCCCTACGGGCTTGGCACTTAACCTGAGGTATATCTTCAATGCACCGAGGGCCGGACATGTTAAGATATCTAGGGTTTCCCCAACAGTCCTTGTGGCAGCATGGCCGCTGACTCTCAGCGGTATGGTTTATCATCTATTCTCAATGAGCATCGCTCAAAGAAAATTCGACCAACAACAGGGATTGAACCGGCGACACCCCGGTAGATGACAACCATGACTAGCGCACTAGTCCCCTAGACCACGCCGCCACCTTCCGTTTATAGTCTAACGCTCAGTTAGTGTTATTAGCCTCTCCTTCTAACGAGGTGAGTTTTCCGATTGTTTGAAAACGCCTCGTGTTGTTCTCCTGCATAAAAAAGGTGAGATAGATCTCTACAGTCTAATTACCGTCTCATATCTGTAGTTGGCTGGGCATGAAAAATATTCGAAAAGGTGGTGTTGGTTCAACTGAATTGTCGCGTGGAACGTACTGACTCACACTCATCTGACCAGTTTGGCTTATCTCATGCTCGGTCAACGGATGCGGCGCTTGTGCAATAGTGGCAGAATGTTGCGGACTCCGTAAAAAAATAGTGAACAGCGAGCGATAATGCTAACGAAAGTGGTGTAGCACATATGCGTTGAAGCCACTTAGGAATATATATATATATATATATATATATATATATATTTGCGGGGGGCGAGATAGAGTACAAGACAACGAAAACGTACGCTCAACAGATAAATCCAAACATATATAGATCGGTAGATTCACGTAGAGAAGGGGGAGCAATGAGGAAAGGAAATAGGAGGAAAACCAACGACCCCAACCCGCTTCTTGGTAGAGCTCTCACTACATGTCGTGTGTACGATTGCTCGCCCGCCGGGCTGGGCCACTCTGTGTCGCGACAACTGTCTGCTTATGTCGGTCATTCGCTTTGCCGGTCGGCGGTGACCTCCTCTTTCTACACTGTAAATAAGATGAAACAACAGCAGCAGCGACGACGACGACAATCACAACAACACAACGATAGTGGCGACGGGGTGAGCAGCAAACTTCAATACCAATAGCAGTGAGATCGTCAAGAACTGGTCAAGTTATAGTCAGTATACTCCGTGCAACGTGTTTGTCCGTTTCTGTGCCTTGCTCCCTCTCCTCTCCCTTCTCTCTCTCTCTATGTATAGAGCAGCATACTCGTATAGACGTTGTCCTACATACATGCTTCGCATGATTATTATATAAAGAGTAAAAAACACAACCGCAGATTCACTGACCTGATCGAGTACGTACCGGACCGGACTACTTGTTTGTGGGTGGTTGAAACGGTGAGCTCACGGTTCGAGAGCGATTAGCAGACTTCGTTTAAAAGAAGTGGCCGACCTACATAACGTTTTTAGGGAGGTTGTTTAAATTCTAGACTACGTCCTACGTCCCCTACGGGCTTGGAATCGCCGTGAGGCATATCTTTAATGCACCGAGGACCGGACACGTTATGATATCTAGGTTTTTCCTAAGAGTCCTCGAGGCAGCGTGGCCGCTGACTCCCGGCAGTATAATTTGTCATTTATTCTCAATGAGCTTCGCTCAACGATAATTCGATCAACAACGAAGACGGAGCCAACGGGACACTCCGGTGGATGACAACCATGGCCACCTAAACAACGTTGCCACACGGCTGATTACAATGAGGGTTAGGTTACCATATGCATACATAAAGACAATAGAGACTTTGCAGTATAAACATATATATTTACACTCGGCATGTACGCCTCTCTTCCTTTTTCCAAATGAAAGGCGTTGTCAGTTCGATTGGTTTGCAATTGCGGAACCCAAGCAAACACGCCAAGTAACGGCGGTGGGCATAATTATTGGCAAAGCTATTATATGTGAATATATATATATATATATATATATATATATATATATATATATATATATATATATATATATATATAAATGATTCACATATGACTATATGACCTAGATATACCAATAAATAGAAAAAATAAAGTAGTGCACCATTAGGGTATGTTTATAACATTTTAAATACATCTATATATATATATATATATATCTGTTGTATGTGTTGCAGCAACGTCTGTCATTAGATGTTCAGAGGGGGAATGCCGCTTCGGTGAGAGGTACCATGGCTAGGTGGACCAGCCCAGGCCTGGACCTAGTGCCTTGAGTTATGCCCCAGCGGGCTGTGCACACGTTCTTACATCACAAATGTATATTTTGCGACACTTAAATAAATGATTATATATATATATATATATATATATATATATATATATATATATATATATATATATATATATATATATATTTATATATATATATATATATATATATATATATATATATATATATTTATATATATATATATATATATATATATATATTGTTTATTTCGCAATAACTTTGCATTTCAAGATGGTACATAATTACAATACAGTCATCATTATATACCATTTTAACACTTCAGCGACCGTCCCACCGGGCGAGAAAGTGCAAAGACCGCCGTTGCGTCTGGCAGCTCGCTGCATGGTATTTAGCGCAAATCTGCGAGCAGAACCGGCAACGACATTGATCGCCAATTTGGTGAAATCCTTGAGTCGAACACACCAAGTGATAATAGCCATGCACATGTACCTTGTGTACACGTGCCGGCTAGTGCATGCCATTCCATACCACATCTATATATATGGAATATTGAAGTTACCAAATGTTCGACTATAGTATACCAATTGGAAGATAGATAGCACGTATACCTGGCTTGTAGCCGGTACCGGTCGAGTCCGGTGGCGTGGTGGCATGCGTCTGCGCCTCACGACCGGAGAGAACACATACAGGTAAGTGCGCGGTTCGAGCCCCACCGTTGCACATTTGTATTAATGGGGGTCTGTCTATGAAGCAATGCGAAAAGCAGTCCCATGAACGTTGAATCTTGGCTGAGAGTCAGCCCCGAAATGACTTTTTTGTAGCCGGTACCGACCGGCTTGTGTCGTGTATCGCCCGTATGGTGCTGATATTGGACGCCTTTCTTTTGACAACGACTTCAACATCTATGACGAGATGAAGGATAAGGGGATGATACTAACGGTAATCAAAAAGATACATCGAAAATGTGATTCTCTTGACTCCCTTCAACCAAGAAATGGCGAATAACACAAAATGCCTTTGTGTGACGACAAGCACGTAAATAGCAATATATTATTATATGAACACTTTAGATTCGATGCCATTCGGTTTTCATCCGTACGTATATTTAATTAAATATCGAGGTTAACATGCATCGAATAACATGCTAAGGTTAGCAAGACCCTGGCCAGTAGCATACCATAAATGGGTGTGTGCGGTTTCTACACCTCGATCATGGAATGAAGGAAGTAGCTGGTATGATACCTCATGCCCCAATCGAAACTAATCTCAAAATTCCAGAGGTATCACCTATGGCATTGCGTCGGCAGTCGTCGAGCAGAAGTAGGAGAAGAAATTCGAGATCAGTAAGATACAAACCGCCCTATATATTAAAGTTTTAGATCTCCATAGTTTACAACCGGATTTATACGCACAACCGCATTAGAACAGACGTGGCTATTTCTGGAATTTTGCTATATTTTAGGATAAATGAGAATTGCTATATTTTAGGTAAATTTTGTAGCTGACTTTAGTCAAAACGCCACCTGTGCTTTTTTTAAATTAAAAATTGTGCCAACGGCATCATATTTTATCGAGTTAATTCCAAATGAAACTTGTGCAAGTGGATTTAAGCACTCTCAATTACGTAGATGTTGCGTTTCTTAAATAAGTAATTGACACACATACATAAACTCGACCTAAAGAAAATGTTTGTTTTCTGATGACGGTAGCCTGTAACATTCTTATCAGTGAGTATGAAAATCAAATGGCGGATGTAGACATGGAAATTTGCCAAAGTGGGACTATGTTAGTAGACGCAGGTGTAAGAAAAGTGCAAACTTTGAAAACGCGCCGTAAGACAGGGGTTGTGCATTCGATAGTTGTATTATACAGTGGATACGCAACGATGATGCGTCATTTACGTGATATATAGTTTTGGAACGGATTTATTTTTTAATTGATATTGGTCTTTGTCGTTTAGTAACACGTGTGTTTTTAACGCTCACTTGACTCGACTACGGCAAAAAGGCAAATCCCTTGCTCCAGGATGATGGACCAATGATCTACGCAGCGTTTCCGCAACGAATTTCAAGCGATATCCTCTGTAGCAGAAATTGCTATGCCCTCCTGTCACCGGTTGTCACAACGACCCCGGGGAACTAGCTCCGCCTAAAAACTCCTTGTAATTTTCCCATTCTCAATGTTTCAAAGGCGACCGACTGAACGATAAAGTATTGCTCCAGTTAGCGATACTTTGTCAGTATGAGGCCTTCTGAAAGGAGCGGTTGCTCCGACCTCCCAGCTGGTATAACGAGCATACGATGCGGCCAACGTACACAGCACAATAACGTCGTATCCGAAACAGCGACCCTCACTCCATGGAACTAAGATTAGTCCATACGGTTGCAGTTGGCTGTTTTTATGACAGTCCAAGCGGCTCTTTAACTGTAGGGATCTGGGCTGGCTGCATTGCTCGGTGTATTACGTCGCTCAAAGCCGAGTGCCTTGAAAACCTACCGGCATTTCCTTCCGCAAGCAAGAGTAAACTCACCCAGGAAAAATTCCCTCAAACGCAGGCCGGAGACGACTAGCGTGGTGTTGTCCAGCATCGTTCCCAGCTGTGATGAAGAAATGGCCTGAAGCCATTTGCCGCTCACCTTTATCGGTCGTGGCTCCCAGTCGATTGCTATTTATTCGCCTTGCTCATCAACTGCTCCCGGGTCGCCTTAACAATGTGCAGGTTTAAAGCCGACTGTGATATGTTTTTGGGGCACTTGACCCCACTTGTCTTCGTAGTGGCGGCAAGCCTGTCGAGTGAATCCTCTTTAAGAGATGCTCATTGAAAGCTATACCGCTGACAGTCAGCGTATACGCTGCTACAAGAACTATTGGCAAACCCTAAATATATCAACATACCCGGCTTTCGGTGCATTGAAGATATGTCTTATGGCGATTTTAGATTTTTAGGCGACGGAAGATGATCTAGAGTTAAAAACAAGCCCTTAAAATGTGCTCTTCATAGAGGACCTGCAACGCCAGTTCCGGTTGCCGGGAACACAGGCCTACAAGGATTTTATCTGTCAGTGGGAGGTGAGATTGTCAGACGTGGACCCCGACTTCTTTAGTATGGGTGCAATGACAAACAATGCGTGGAAAGGACTGTATCGCACCAACCGAAGTGTGGTAGTACGCTATGCAGTGCATGGCTTCCACCATGTTCTCTGTAAAACTCAAGGGTACCATGAGCCGGCAGAAGAATGTATCTCTAACAGGTGTGGGAGAGCTTGTGGGAGATATCATGCGGGGGAGTGCCCCAGAGTTGAATCACTGGCCAGGCTGGCTCAGTGACCGTGTTTTTATGAATAATATTTGACTATATACCTAACAAAGGTGATTAATAAATGAATGAATTAAAATGTGTTTTTAGAAAAACAACGGTTGACACTATTCGAAACAGTATGCCACACCTGCAGCAAAGTATTAAAAAAGTGCATTTGGCTGGCACATCGACCTCAACACTAGACGTCGCCAGTACTGCAAGGCTTTTTATTCTAGATTAAGGAGAATGAATGTGTGATTTTGTGTTGCTCAACATCCCGGTGCAAAAAAAACAATAAACAACTACCAAGCAATTAGTTAATAGGCTAATTGCCGAGACTAGTCTAGACAACATCAGCAACAGATTGGCTCAACGAAGGTTCTTCACAAATCCAAATAGCACCATCATCGTCACAGCTCACATCGAAGAACACGCACGACCAGCAATAATTGGCATCGACAACTTACTTCCCAACAACGGCACTAGCATCGACAGGCGGCAGCAATAATAACAGTTTCGTTCTTCCAGCCACAATTAATTTTGCGCCAAACTTGTACCAACCTCGGACTACAATACAGCCATTGATCGTCCTGCAGAAGAAAGCCATAAGACTGGTCTGCGATGCTAGTCACAGCGTCAACGCAACAACGCTTGTGCATAGTCTAAAAATTCTGCCTTTCCGACGCAATACGCATAATTGGTGCTTGTTTATTTTCTTC
This sequence comes from Dermanyssus gallinae, assembly GCA_003439945.1. Lineage (NCBI taxonomy): Eukaryota > Metazoa > Arthropoda > Arachnida > Mesostigmata > Dermanyssidae > Dermanyssus > Dermanyssus gallinae. The sequence goes on along the minus strand of QVRM01003796.1, from coordinate 13,863 downwards.
CGAAAAGGGCGCATATTGGACATATGTGCCCTTAAGAGAAAGACACAGATCGAGTCACCGATATCTTACGAGAGCACGCCAACGTGGCACTCTCAATACAGAACACGCAAAACCTGAAGCCCCAGAAACACAGACTGCTAGTCATTTAATTAAGCTATTAGACAGTTGTATTTAAACCGTTGCAACAATTACGTTCGTGAGCAGCGTGCGATACTGGTGCAGCTTTAGCCATTGCGTTTTCTCCAGCGAGCCGCCTATCGCCGAGGAGGATGACGATATTCGCTGGTATACTATATATAGAGCTCTATCAAGCCATCAATAACAACATATATATATATATATATATATATATATATATATATATATATACATATATATCCCTGACCAATTGTTCTACACTCCGTGCAAGATTTGAATAGTAACTATAATAGGTTTTTAGATTTGTAATTTTTTTAACCAGAAATAGAAGCCACTCGGTGAAAGCTCACTAGTAACGTCTCTGCTCAAAGATATGCAATGCTTATTGAGGTTAGACAATAAACCTTATACCGCTGAGAGTCAGCGGCCGCACTGCACTAGGACTGTTGGGGTAACCCTAGATATCTCAACATGTCCGGCCTTTCCATTGAAGGTATGCCTCACGGTGAATTCCAAGCCCGAAGGGGACATAAGGCAGTCTGGAATTAAAAACAAACTTCTCTAAAATGTCTGCAGTTTCACGTTTATGGTTTAGGTAACGTAAGATGTAAGCATATGTATTGGATGTTCCAACGCTGCATAAATTCGGAACTTTAGCCGTACAAACTATGCGGTGATACAGTTGTAATACACACAAGATATTACAAATGCAACCCACGTTATCTAAAAGAAAAATAAATAGATGGGAACTCGTGCTATTTTGTCATCAAGTTTGTTTTACTTAGGCCAGAATCTAAATGACTTCTAGCGCTCACAGACATGGCATATGGTATCATATCCCGGTGTTGTTTACGTTGTACACAACGCGCTAGTTATTTCGATAGAAGGTGATGTTCGTTTTGTATCACCACCATGTGAATGAAAGCTCGGTGAATTCTACCACTTCTAAAGTGACGGTAAAAAAACGTTCTAGAGTTGCGTTGAAGAGCACTCGGCAAACGTCTCTGCCTGAGCAGTTAGTCCATGTATTCCTGTTTAGCTCAGCTGTCTGACGTGACACGTTTCCAGTTCTAGTCGACGAGGCTAGAGGTAAGAGATCGATCTCGCTCAACAACGTGAAATATTATTCTACAGTACCTGTGCCGCGATCAAAAAGTGTCAGAAAAGAACTATTTTTTGTGGCAATATTCCTGACAGTAATATTCTACGCAAGACAGAGTGCTTACTGCCAAGGGCAGCCCTGAAAAACGGGTGATAAACTCTCATTTTGTCAAACTACGGACACATGACAAGGCAAATACAATGTGCATGATTAAACGATAAAATGAAATAACCACTTTGGTACCATTAAATCGCGGTCTTTTGCAAATCTCACGAGAGAGCAGCGTTTTTATGGCCTCGAAGAAGCTGCCATCAGCTGCCAGAGTCATCAAGCAAGGCGATATGGACGTCGTCTTTTTTCAGTCAGCTTCGTCATCTGAACGGAAATTGAATTAACACGCTGCGCCACAGCTTCCATTCCCTTCTGGAATATCGGCAAGCCGCCGATCGGCTGTGTTCAGCCATCGGCATCTCTGGCATGGTCTTGGTGTCCTATTGAGCAGAGGCGTGAACGCGAGCATCACCATCGAGTTTTACCGCCATCTGACTTTGACGAACCGCTAACATCATTCTCTAAATTAAAGCAGTCCAGTGCTTTAATTCAGAGACCGGCAACTACCGACAAGTAACTCCAGTCCCCGGCACAACGTGCTTATCTGTGTTTACGTGCTTTTATTTAAACAATACACAACAACGAATAATAGTTGTGTTGCTCATAATTAATTATCCTTTGCAACTATTGAAGCATTCCTAGTTTGGTTTCGAGATCAGCAGTATCTCTGAACGATGCCTTAAAGCTACAAAAATCCGAAGCGAGAAACTTAAATTGAAGAATGTGGAGGACGAGGAGGAGCAGCAGGGAGAGCAAAAAACAAGAAAGACGCCGGTCGATCAAATCGGACGGCCGCCAGAGCCACCTCACGTCTAGTCAACGTTACAGAGTCAGTCGTCAGGCCAGGCTACAGGAGACATGTACCCTGCCTGTGTCGGCCTCCTTCTGTTCGCCGGCCGTCAACACAACGTGTAGCTAGACTTCGGCTGGCTAGCTTCAGCTCCGTCTCCTTCTATCTGCCTATCTACTCGACTCGTATATAACGAGGGCGACCTTGTACAGGCGGAAAAACGAAAGCCACCGTTGTTAGTCTACCTTTGACCTTTACTCGTTGCGGCGAACCTGCGGCTATGCGAACACGGGAGCTTCACCACTAACGGTGTCGCTGGCGGCTACGACTGCCGTCAACAATGTCATTGTCACTTTGGTTGTTGTTGTTGTTGTTGTTGTTGTTGCTGTTGTTGCTGAAGTCGTCATCGTCATTCTCGCTATCGTTGCAGCAGCAGCAGCTTCTGCAGTGGCTTTTGCAGAAGCGCCGACCCTAACGGGCGGCAGCGGCGGCGGCGGCGTTCTAGCGGACTAGCATAGCATCAGGCAGGCCATGCCCTCACGCGACTTGTTTCATTGTGGCCGCCAGCACAGTGTCTGGTCGCTTTTTTGCCGCGAACCAGCATGGGGGCGTCGTTGTTGTTGTTGTCGTCGTCGTCGTCGTCGTCGGCGGCGGCAGCGGCGGGGACGGCGACGGCCCCATTGGTGCCCCACCCCCTTCCACGTTCTGCGACAACGGGATCCGTCTGACAGTTCGTGCGTCTCTCTGTCTCTATCGATCCCCGGGGGTTGTGAGCTCCGATGCTTCTTGGGGGGGCGCGGGGCCGGAGCGGAAAGGGTAGGGGTTTCTAGTGGGCGTCAGAGGCAGGCGGGCCTTCGTGGTGCGCCTAACGACGCGTCGAATGTCACGTACACGAACGACAACGGCGGGCCGGCGAGCAGACGGGCGAGCGGGGCAGAGGGCGGAAAACATGAGTGATGCTCTGGACCCCCTCTCTCTCTCTCTCTCTCTCTCAGTCTCCTTTTCGCTTTTGCTTTCTCGATCTGTTCCGATTCGCCCACTGCGCCTCTCACTCAAACGGTGTTTGCGACCAATGGCTAGAGAAGCTCGTTGGTTGCCTTGGGATCGGGCTTGGGATCGGGTAGAGAAGGATGCGACGACCTTCAAGAGGGTGGTATAAAATCAAATTTGAAATTTGCCCGCCAAGGATCGGTGATGCTGCTGCTACGCGACACCAAACGAGTGGAAGCTCGGCTGGCCCATGTTTGGACCATGTTGCGAGTAGAATCAGAACGCCAGCTTACTAAGCGTGCTCGTTTATGTTTTTTTTTGGCTGTGCGTAGTGTACAGCGTGTCACCACATTTGGCGGCTAGCTAGGCATCGCTAGGCGAACATGTAAAGGTGTAAGTGTTTTAAGCTGATCTGTGCCGATCAGTCCCACATGCTGGTCTGCTTATCTCGACCAGGTGAGTCAGGCAGTTGTGCGGGTGGCGGTCGCGCTATACTCGCATTATTATTATACATGGGAGGACGGAGCTTAGCATAATTCCACACAAACACTTTATAGCGGTGCGGGCATTCGGATCGGGACGCAGGCAGGTGAATTCAGTGGAAAGGCGATTAAAGGGAGAACAGAAGTGCAAGAAAGAAAGAGACAACCGAGGGCGTGACCTCGGCGAAGAACAGTCGTCTTTGAGCTGCTGGGAGATGTAATGATGTCTGCTGCTGATACCACTGCCGCCGAGGCAGCAGCAGCAGATATCCTTCTCGGTGACGGGCAAAGGGACGTGCCTCTAACCGAGCTTCTTCAATTGTTCGTCGAACTATTATCATCATCATCATCATCATTATCATAACTCTCCACAACGACTCGTTCGGTTCTCTGTGCCTACCAATTTAAATAGATTCTATTTGGAACATCAGCTCCACGAGCGCCTTTCGTGCATCCTGAACGGGGACAAAAACTAGTAGGCGATTTATTGTAGTATGTGTATATAGCAATAAGCCTTTTCTTTGCATTTTTTTTATTGAATTAAGAGCATATGCAGGGTTCCAGTTGTGCTGACGATATAAACGCAGTGGCACAGGAGGCATTAGTTAACTGTCATCATGTTATTGTAAGAGCAAGCGACATAGTATATATATATATATATATATATATATATATATATATATATATATATATATATATATATATATATATATAAACTACCGTGACTTCTAACAAAGCGACTTAGAACATTGTTTAGTCTTTTGCTCGGCCAACCACGCTTTAGACACTTGTAAATGGCTAAGCCTGTGGCACGATGGCACGACAAAATGCGCCCATCGTCATCGCGTTTTTGCTACTAAATGTGTATAGGCTTTCTTCCGCAGAAGTATGTAACTATAAGCAGCAGGGGCAACAACCACGTCCAACACTAACAACCAGCAAGTCCGGTGTTCGAACTACTTGCGATTGACGGTCAATTAATCATGGCTGCTATGGCAACTATCCGTTTCGAACGGTATCTTTGCCGTCTAAGTACGTCAGCTAGCCTCGGACCAAAACTTACGACGATATATATATATATATATATATATATATATATATATATATATATGCCGGCTTGTAGATTTGAGATCAGCAATTGACTTAGCTTTAAGAATGCTGATCCTAAACTTCCTTGCAGTAGTGCAAGATCTCTCGAAGGCACTTAGTGTTATCGCTGTTGTTCGGGGAGAATCAAATAGGCACCATTACCAGGGGATCGGAATTGATATAAACGACCGGAGAGAAGACAAGAAGCTAAAGAGGACAACCTTAGCTCTCTCTCTTGTGTTCGGTCTTACAGCAGATACCTTGCAGAAGTCGTCCATGGACTCAGGAACCACGTCGCAAACGACTCAGCCATCCACGGCAGGTTTAGGTCCAGCAAGTTCCGGTCAGACTCAGTTTTACGATCTCTAACTTACGACTGGAAGTAAGCAGTACCAAGAGACTAAGACAATAACGGTTTGACGTTGGAAAAGCTACTACTAGCAGCCAGGGATACCCTACGGCAGCTTTGGTTATGAATTCTTCAGAACGATCTTTGGTAGCAACGGTGCTGGGCCTATTTGATCGGGAAACCGTTGTGATGGCCGCCTTTAGAGTTAGCATCAAGAGCCTAAGCGACGAGAATCCAAAATAACTAAACAATTGGCATGGTATTGAGGCAGGCGAGCTTTTTATCGATGAGAACTTGAAATGGCGCCTAAAACTGTTATGTGCCGCTGCATTCGACCAGTGCAGAAGTGGGATTTTCTTCTTCCGAGAGGAGAAAAACTGTCCAAAGTTAGCGTCGCATCTTACAGCACGAAAGCTAAAAAAATCGACCGTGAAAAAATGCACGTAAAGCAGGTACATATCCCCAAATGACCCGACATGCTGTCCAGGTAAGCCTGGCGCAAGCGCGCTCGCCTACTAGAAATAGTGCGTCCCATACGTCTTAGCCGTCTTCACATATCCTAGCAAGTTCGGAGAGATTCTACTGTAATATGGACATACATAAATATGTGAATACCCCGTTTGGAAAACATGATTCAATGCTCCTGGCACGTACGGATGGCCGTGGCTGCATAATAAGTCGAAATGAATAGTCAAATTCAAAACAACGCAAAGGAGGCGCAGACTAAAGTAAGCAGTACACGCGACTGGATGAACGACACCAGAAATCTCTGTTGTAAGAAAAATGAATTGCCGTCTTGTAGATATGCATATATCACAATATATCAGGTATGCGTACATAGACGACCCCGCGCTTATAAAAAAATCTAAATAATCAATTGCCAAGGCAACGAACACGGTTACCCTTACGAGAGTCCATGCATAGATGAGTTGACACATAGAGCAACGAAGCTACATGTACATGTAATTTTAAACGGCCACAGTACAGGTCCCCTTTTATAACAGTGCACCCATAAATCATGAGTAGTAAAATGAAGCTCAAACATACCCACACAGTTACTCTGATAGGCTTTAAAGCTGGGCCAAACCATAAACGAATAAAGTATGGCAAACGAGCAGTTTATAGAGGAAATCAACATGTGCGTCTTTCGAGCCTTGCATATTGCGCATGGACTTTACATCATATTGCCCAGGCTGCATCATATTGCCCAGAGAACCAACTAGAAAGGAAGCCAGGGAGAGGCAATTTACAGCACTTTACAGCTTCCCTAGCTGGATACGTTTTCTCCCCATGACAGTACGTCGCTGCATCCCCTCACCTACATGCATACATACAAACAGGCAAGGAACGCACGGCAAGAGCAAAAAAGCGGCACTAAAGGCCCGAAGCAATATTGCGGAATTTGTTTTTTTGGCGGAGCCACAACCGTGGAAGAGCCTTGATTTGTATTGGATTGCGCAACTAGCGGCCACGACTTGAGAGAAATGTAACGTCCGCAGCCTTTTCGACTGCCAAATCGCATTTCACGTAAATCTGACTTTGGAAGGCAGATGATAATAAGTTAAAGACGGCAGCATTACTATATAGCGTAGTGTGTGGCTTATGAGGTATAATGTTTATTATTATTATTATATATTATTATTATTATTATTATTTGTTTTTGACTACATAGAACGACGAAAACCATTTCATAAAGAACCCAGCCAAGACCCAGGCTTTCTACTTAAGCTATTCCAGTAGCAGTTTTGATGGCTGACGCTTTGACGTTTAAAATATTGAGGCATTCAATCAAATCCTGATTCGGTAGATTCCTTTTCTTGTCTTCGCTGATGATGAATCTGGTTAAGCATAGCCTGGTTGCTACGTTCTTTGCCGGAGAAAGCCTAGATAAATCTAGTATGAGCACGGTATACCCTCCTGCATCCGAACGAAGGGACAAAGCGCTGGCATGACGAAGTCTTCTACGAGCTAATGCTAATAAGAAATGGGTTTGATTGTGCTTAGACTTACTACTTAGTGCAAACGTTAAAGAACTGGAGCCTGTTCACGGGCTGGGGCAAGTCACCCAAAAGCAGATGCTGAGACTTTCCAGCCGAGTAAAAACATACATGGATGTGTGTGTGTGTTTTGCATACACGAATTTACATTCGTATAGTATTAGCTAACCTGAGGACTTGCAAAGAGCTGCTTGCGGAGATGATTCATGAACCGAACATGATTTGAGAATGGCGATCAAACGAGGCGTTGTTATCGTGAAGAAAGAGACAAAACAGAAGTGAAAACACGAAGAAAAATAAGAGATTATTCTGCACATAAAACTTCATACGGCTTAGCCACATTAATACGAATTTACAAAAAAAATGTGACTGCTGCAAAGCCGGTTGAAAGTAAAAAAATCTACCCTGTCGACGGCAAACTGTAATAGATTTTTAATACGCTTGCTTCTTTATTTGTGCTGTACATGACAGAAGTCTTCGGGGAGGTGTGCCCACAAAAATACATTTGATGTACAACGTAATACAGTAATGTTAAAAACAACTGTAACAAACAACTTGTATATACAACCTACAACAATGTCAGTATAACTTTCAGTAAAATAATAGCGCAGTAACGTGATTGTAGAAAACAAATTGTAAACAATAATAGTGCTAATGAGATGTTAAGCTGACGGTGGCACTTAATAAAGCATCTAGGTGAGACGACACCTATCAGCGTGGTTTGTAGAGCATTGATTGAAGTGGTCCAATTTTGAATGTAAAGTCATATTCGAAGGACCCGCACGCATCATGTGAGACTCGGCGTCGAACTTTTTCGACGTCCTGTGCCACAGGCCTTAGGGCCCATTGCGAGCGTCGAGACATGTTTTGCACTGAATTATGTTAAATAAATATGTACGTTATATTATACTCCGATGTGAACCCAATGGTGATTGCCGAGGCCGCTAAAGTCTGCGCGCGTCCAGATGCCCAGGTATACTATCTGCTTCTACAAGCGTACGTTATATCGTTATCGGACAGGGTGGCCTAGCGGCAAAGCGAGTGCCTCGCATTCGGATGTCGCGGGTTTAAGACCTGCACCGGCTACCCTTAAATTGGTTTCATAGTTTTCAATTTAACATAACATAACATAATATAACTTTTATTGTTACGTTAAAGGGTGTGTGGTACAATCATCATGGTCACACACGCACTGTTATCAATATACGTACGTCAAAAACAAACCGTGACTAATTGCCGAATAGGCGATGTTATTTGAATTTGCATGCGCCCATTTGGACATCCGCTAAGCAAACGATTCGTCACAAGCTTACCGCGGGCCACGGCTTTTTGGATGGTTGATCGTTGATTCTTTAGGTTATTGGAACGTACATCAAAAAGCGTCCTAGCAAGTCAAATGATTGCATAGCTGAGGTAGAGCAGATATGCTGTCATGCTATGAAAGCAAGTCAATATTTTAGACAAGGTGAATAGGTTCCAATTGACCATGATCGGAAAAGCAAACAGCGCATATATCTCAATCAAAAGTATAATGCATTAGCATCCAACCCCCTATATATATATATATATATATATATATATATATATATATATATATTTATATAATATTATGATGATTTATTAATCATTTACAATTGCGTCTGCACACTCGGCAGTGCTCGCCTTAAGTATTTATAAATGGGATAAAAAACTGACGACCTCGCGTGGGCTCGTAGTGGCTGGCGCGTTTACGACGATCCCGACTCCAGAGAGACTCCGAGCATCGTCTACCTCGAAGACGCAGTGCGCAGCCATTCGCCACAGCCACGATCATAAATTGTCACCACGGCCATCAGAGCGACACGAACATGCGGCGGCAATACTGCTACTGGTCATAATAGCGAGAGTGGTCGTAGAAGCCTGTAAGAGAAGGGCCTAGCAATACACACACGCCACACAGTATACGACGTCAAGTCAAACACCGCAGGTGCTTCCTATCTGCGCTTCTTTTCGACGGTCGAACCGTCGCCAATGAGCCTATCGAGTTTGCTTTGTGAGACCTGTCAGTACAGGTGCAGGACGATCATTCTTACAGGACCACACTCGCGCGCCCTTATATACAGGCAATCGTTGTTCTGAGAACAAAACGAGGACGAAGCCACGAATAAAACGAACGAAATGGCGATCAACAATCAACACGAGGCATGACAGCAAGCGACCGCAGAAGACAACCCACTATGATGACAGGGGCTGATTCGTGCGAAGCGCCAGCAAATAGTGTCCTCGTCCCCATGAGATGCTTACGTGTCGCCGCTGTCATTGACACCGAGCATCTTCGTTCGTCTTCTCAGTACGTTTTTGTCTTCGTCTCTTGCTTGCCCGATCCTGTTTATTTTATCATTTTGTTCTCATATTCGAGTCTATTTCCTCTGTGTTTTTTGTTTTTATCGAAAGCACTCGATTTTAGACGAGATTATATTCAAGTAGTGGCCGTCCTTAACGCAGTAGAACGAATCTCAGCGAAGATTTACTGCGTATCGTCGACTAGAGGCAGTCCAAGTTACCCAACGCTTGAGCTTGACGCACTATTGTTATTGTTGATGTTGCTTACATCAGCATAATTCCCTTATTGTTGTTAGCGATACGGTGCCCTATTGTGCAACGTCTAGGGGATGGTACATATGTACCGTATCAACTATGGGACAAGCAGGACTTCCGCCTTAGGACTCAGATATTTGCTGTTGACACATTGTTCGCGTAAGCTGTAAACTGCATACGCAGTGAAAAAGGGTGTCTTAGATTATTTGCCCACGCAGGACAAAGCTGCCCCCTTCGAGTTGCCGATACTTGCACTGCGTAACAACAGCAGTGTTCCATATCATCAAAAGGGTGTTGCCTGTGATCAACCTGCAATCACCAGTACAACACTGCTTACGCACCCACACCATACTGAAATATACATATATGCGCTAAGCAGAGCTCGATACCTCGTAGCGAAGTCGAGAGAGAGACAACAACATCAATAATATCGACAACAACAGCTATATGATCGGAAGATAAATCCTTTGTCATGCGGATGTTACACTCTGTTGCTCGTATAGACGGAAAAATATCGATGCACGTAAATACTAAATTTAAATCGATATATTTATATATGTTGTTCGTGCGATCTGCACTGACTACAAAAAGTTGCCATGATTATACGTGTAAGCCAATTATCTAAAGGCAGATTACTCGATTAATATAAATCATTTATAAAATAATGAAGTTTTGTGTTCATATATATATATATATATATATATATATATATATATAAACATTTATATCAAAATGCATTTTTTCCGTATGAAGTATATATGGTATACAATGTGCAAGAGGGAATGTATTGGACGAAATGGTTAAATCGAGGGTGAAAAAGGCATATAACGGGCAAATGGAAATTGGCAGTGGGGTCAGATCAGTTTAGCAGATATATATATATAGCGAAAAAAAACGAGAAATATGCTGGGTATAATGGGTATACGATAATTCAAGAGACAGTGGGTTATTACCAGACTGCCAGGGCAGGGATGTTGAATATAAGAGTACAGCGAGCTTAGTATATGGAGGGGACATTAAGAATGACGGTTTTGTGGTTAGGGAGAGTCATTGAATATTCTGAAAAAAACTTGAATATATAGTCGGAGACCAGAAGAAGAAATAAGTTGTTTTTCCCAATGCAAGGCACCAGTACGTAAAGGAAGAGGACGCATTGGTTGTTGTGGATGCTTAGGAAACATATATGGTGCCCTACTAAGCGTCCCTCACATAAACGGGTCATATGTCAATATAGAGAGCCTTTAAAAGAAAATCCGAAAACCATTACGGAATGGTGGACCTCGTTAAAGCAATCATTTTTTCATAGCCACGCTTTGGTTTTAAGTCTTGTTTCCGCATGAGAGTGAAATTAATAAATTGTGGTGCTGGTGTGTTGCCCGACAGAGGAGCACAACATTCGCGATTGCGGGAAAACCAGTTCTTCTATAGAAAATATTTGTATATAATTTGTATATATAGTTTGTGCTTCTTAGTATTTTTTCTCTATAAGCACGCGCAATTATTTATTATATTGCAGTAGCTGCTCGAGGGTTCCTCCGCAAACCGCATTCCAACATGCTTTTCCATTCAAGCTGTTTAGGACGTATGTGTGAGCCTAGGAAATTATAATTTTGCCTAAGAGGGTGCTGTTGCCGTTCTGTGTAACGTAAGCTTCATCGGCGAAAACCACAAGAGGAACTCCGCATTGGCTTCTACTTACTGCAGAAAACTAGCTACAATAGATACCCCGCCCTCGTAATCTGGATCTAGCAGAGTTTGAACTTGCTGCGATTACTATGGATGTAGTCGTTCGGCTCTCAGCACTTTGTGCACAGTTCTACGACTCGCACCAACTCTTAGAGGCCACTTCCATCGTGCTTGCTCGAAGGACGATCGGCTACTGCCTCAAGGATGCGCTCCTCTATAGCTAGAGTTATTGCCGTCCCCGGACTTTCAGTATCGGAAAATGCATTTGATATAGCCGCCGCGTCTCGTATGCGTTACGCCGTGTTTCAGCAGAAGTGTGCAAGAGGTCAACTTTCAATCACGATATCATAGTACAAGTAACGATTTTCACAGAAAGCAAACACAGGAGATGGGCTTTGCACGTAGCACAGTCGCAAAGAAGATGGCACTGGATCTACTCTCTCTTGCTCGTTTCGTCTTGCAACATTGGTAAACAATCGGTAGATTCGGCCGCCTCGAGTGTTGCACCCGTCTACTTTGCTAATTGGTCGATTCGGGCACGCATCATCGTAGTGGCGTAGTGGTTAGTCGCCGATGTTTATGACCTGGCTGATGATCATGAAGATGATGGTACAGATGTTGTGATAGAGTGCGACATTGAGACGGTTGCGGAAACGCATTGTTGTAGTTAGCATGAAACTGAGCGGTCGGAGTCTTTGTCGGGCTGCTTGTGATAATGATGATGGCGACGTTGTCACTGTAGACGAAGCCTTGGTCGTTGGAGTGCACGTTCGTCTATGTATTTGGTCGGCTGTCGTATCGTCTTACTGGCGCGACTTGTATCAACATTATAGTAGGAGGTGGATCCGTTGTAGTGTTGCGGAAAGCTTTATCACAGTTTCACATTGAGATGACCTCCCAGAATGGAGCAGTAGAGTGAGCTCGTAACAATATAAGCGTTGACATCTACGATGGCGCCACCAATTGTGTATAGAGTAGTTCGCGGAGGGACTTTCGAGCAGTTACTGTGAGACTCCATCTACTAGTGAAGTAGTGTACTTCTAAAGCTATGACGAGTGATTTACCTGATGAAGTAGGTCAAGTATGCATGCGCTCAATCTGACATGCCCTCCGGCATACGTTATGTACTCCGCAACCGAGGAGACCCGATTGCTGTAGACTTTATACCCAAATTATCGTCATGAATAATGCGCATTTAGATGTGTTAGTTTGAGTGCGGTGAAAGGTCGTGAGGTTATGATTTTGAGGTATTTATCGCGAATACGACAGGGTGCTTAGTTTTTCTATAGGAAGACTGGTTGTCTCGCAATCACACTAATCGTGTTGTGCTTTTATGTTAAGCAACAACATCAGTGTCCATTATTTAGGTGGTTTCACTCTTCTCTGGAGCGCGCCCCATTGAAAAAATTATTTGCTTTAACGTACCCTACAAATCACCATATGATTTGGCATCTTTTGGAGGGCCCTGCATGTACAGGGTATTACATTATCATATCAAGAGCGGTACAAGGAATTGTAGAGCCGGTTATTGCAAATATTCTCTCCAATGAAACATGGTGTCTGACAAGTTTTGTTTCGGAGTGAGAGTGAAAGTACTACAATTTGTGACATTGGTGTTGCGGCCAATACAGGGACATTAAATGTGTCATTGTGAGACAACCAGTTCTCCTTTACAGAAGCACATCGTCGTATTCATGAGAAAATTCTGTTTATTCTGAAGAACGTATAAGACGGCAAAAGATCCGACATAAATGTACTCAAAACTAACACATTCAGGCAAATGCGCATTTTATGACGATTATTTTGGCACCAAACCTATGGCAATGCAAGCCGTGAATGTGTTAGTTTTGAGTGATGGGTTAAAGAGTTGTGATTTTGAGGTACTGGGCGTTATGACAAAAAAAATAACTTAATTTTGCGATTTTTTCTTAAACGACTATGTCATCTTCTGGTCGGCGTTATATGTTCTTACAACAATCGACCCACGTTGGTCGCTTGTACTCTTGCGTAGAAGACAAACTCCCGGCAGAGCAATACGATTTTTAAAGAGGCAATCGACGTCAGATGCAGGAATTTGTCTTAGACAATGTATCATACTGCCTTTCTAACAAGAAAATGACATATGCTGTTTTTAAACTGTTTTCGATTGCCTGCCAAGGGACCATTAATTGGACACGCTTTGCAAATTCCAACAGAACAGGCTCCCGTTTTAACCTCGTTCAGAACATATTAGCGCACATATAATTTGGGTAATAACGCCGACTACTATCTACAACCGCACATAACACAAACGGGGTAGCCCAAGGACACTTAGCTAGTCAATTCTTTATGTTTTGTATGTAACTTGACTCGCAGACTTACTGCGTAGCCTTAAAGCTCATTTAGAATTTACGCCGGAGATCTAGTCATTTAAGAAAAATCTTGTAACCATCTACAGTTTACCTCCACGAAACTGAATTGCGCGCAAGAAACAAGCTCAAGATTAACGCCGAAAAAACAAAGGTCCATACACCTTAGCATAGGAGGGTCATACGCGGCCAGTGATCATGGTC